>CADEBD010000358.1:0-553296 GCA_902825455.1 Arctia plantaginis | reverse complement strand
CCGTATTTTTAATTTGGTCCTCCATAGCCTCATGAAAACTTCTAATTTCCGTAAGTTCAGTGCGTAATTTAATGTTCTCTTGTATTAAGTTTTCATTCGTTGTTTTAATAGATCCGATTTCCGATTTTAATTCCACTAATTCTTCTCGTATCAACAATGCTATTTTTTTATTTTGATTTTCGCACGATTTATCTAACAGAGATTATATCCTCGCGGAAGCTTCTAAGTTCACTTCTGACATCAAATGCCGTAACGGGTACTTTACGTCTTCTTTGGCTCACGTATGTATCCGCTCGGGACCCAGTGGCTAAGTCAGTTTCTGATCCCCTACCGCTTTTACGAATCAGCGATCGCTGTAGACTTATCCTTAACTATCAATAATTATACGTACCTCGTGCAAGAGACTTAAAATGCAAACCGTCTTCCTCACTCGATGGGGTGCGGGGGGCGCTAAACTGTACGTGAGCCTCGGCTGTATCGCTGTCAACTTCTATTGGTCACAAGTTCATTGACACGCTGTGTTGGAAATAGTGTTTACACAGTGATTACTTAAGATTGTAATTAGGTTGATAAGTTACTTTCTGAGTAAAAGTTGTACACGTCTGCTCTAATCGACTGTTCACGACTGTCCACGAATACGAGGAATTAGGTCATTTATTGCAGATTGAAAACCGGTTTTTGCGAATTATTTACCTCATCATCCTGTATTACGTGATAAGAGTGAGACAACTAAATGTCGTGTAGTTTTTGATGGTTCAGCAAAAACGTCTTCGAACCTTTTATTAAATGATATGTTAATGGTCGGGCCCACTATTCAGGACGACTTATTTTCAATACTCCGTCTTTGTGGTGGTAGGTGATGTTGAAAAGATGCATCGGCAAATATTGGTTGCGGAGACAGATAGAAATTTACAATGTATACTATGGAGAGATTCTGAAAGGAAAAACTTAAAATACTTGCAATTAAACACAGTGACTATCGTATCGACTATAGGCTATCGTGTTCACCTTTTCTGAGTGTTAGGTGTTTATTCCAGTTAACCGACACTTGTGATGATATAGCTATTGCAAATATCATGAAACATGATTTCTACGTTGATGATTTGTGTACTACTGGTCACTGGAAAACCCTGAAACTTTAAAGTTTATTTTAGAATCTATACAAAATTTATTAAATAGCGTATATAATATCATCTTAATCTACGTAAAATAAAATCAAATTGTACTTACCTGTTTGATAGTAGTAATAAATTTTCTACGTGGGAGAGCCATGCTTCGGCAAAAATGGGCCGGCTCGACCGGTGCGATACCAGGGCCTCACAGAAAACCGGTTATAAAGCAATTTCTGTGTTGCATTTCACCGAGTGAGTGAAGTTTCCGGAGCCCAACCACCCCTATATCCCTCCCCTCATGATAGCGCCGTTTAAAGATAATCTACCCCAGGGGAGTACCAGCTGCGTTAGCGCTGGAGAATCCCCCTCTGGGCGTCCATGCTCAGAACACCATACGTCTGGGCGTGGATGTCTGGGCTGCCTCTCGTATTCTGGGAGGAGGGCGCAGGATATCTGCCCGCGGCGGGAGCAGGCACATCAAGCCACCCCTCGCCACGCTTGACGTGAATTTCTGCAACATAATGTGTACGTTAGAGGTGATATCAGTTCGCGCCGCCTCAGCAATCTTGAAGGACGGGACCTTTCCATCCTGTGGCTCCGTGTAGACAGCGACGACCATCCCCGCGTCTACGCATGCCTTTTTTATTGGGACCAATCCCGCCCACACGCCCACCACTGTAACTCCTGTACACCAGGATCCACAGCAGTGACCCACGAACACACCGAGTTATGACACTCGGGAAGTCCCAGGAAGAAATTAAACTGTCTTGGAACCCGCGACGAAATTAATCAGAAGAAAATTGGAGGAGTTGAAAATACAGTAAATCCACTCCTTAGCAAAGCGGGAGACAAAATGAAGTGAAATGGGCATACACCCTTTTAAACAGGGAAGCACCACGGCCACAAAATATTACGGGTCCTACGTGAGCTATATTTGATTTCTATAATATGTATGGCAGAATCGCCTATACGTACGGAAATTCACCCTAGTTGACACAAGATCCCCATAGTATACCGCCCCAGATGTCATCTGCAAGCTATTCAGCATTATATTACGTTCATTATACCAAAGACAACATTCCTAGAGGATATGATGAGCAGACTGTTCATAGTGAGAGTTAGGTGTTGAGCATTGACACAATGGTGACTCGTCTAATTTAAATGAATAAAGCTTGCTCTTAAAGTTACCATGACCCGTAAGAAATTGAGCGACACAGTGATCCACCTCAAGCCATGTCCTCGACAACCGTTCGCGAACAGATGGAAAGACTTAGTAAAGATGGCGCCCCTTGGATGATTCATCCCAGCGTTGTTGCCATTCGTCTATGAGGTCATTATAGACATCGGACTGCTGTTGAAGCAATCTTGTAATTTTACCGCGATCCCGCGCTCCCAAAAAATCGCATTCCATGTTTTGTTGTCTTGAATAGTACATGGCTGCACGTCTCTGCACCTCGAGATCGACTGGAAGCACACCCACCAACACCGGCAAAGCCTCAGTGCTAACCGTCCTATATGCCTTGCGCCTACGGTCGCCCTATCGGCCCATACAGATGCACCATAGCACATAGAACCTAAATAAGTAGCTCCGTATATGATCTTTAATGTATTGAATGATAGACCCCATGTCGCAGTTGATGTCCTTGCGTCAGCAACGTCAGTTGTCGATTTACCCAACGTAAATCCAAATCCAATCCCACTGCCTGATCTGTCGGTGATGATCAGTGTTTTCCGGCCGATCGTCAGGTACGAGTGAGTCTAAAAGATATTCTGCTGTTTCTTCCACTCTTGTGGTATATCTGTTATTAATTTTGATGTTCTGTATGAATGCAAGGTCGATTGATCTATTTGCCTTAAATTCTTGATACAAAGGTAACCACGGGTCCTCTCTATCGAGTTTATCAACAAGTTTCTGAATTAAGTTTCCCTTCGATTTTTCCACAGCAGCTCTATAGTGGGACCTGGCAACTCTAAGAGCAATGAGAGCATTATTGTACAAATCTCCTGTTACGTTATGTTTTTTGGAAGTGTTTAATTTTCTACGAGCTTTCCGGTAGCTTCTACGTAGGTCGGTTAATCTATCATTCCACCAATCACATCTACGAGTGTTAGTGATAGATCCGCGACCAATAGATACATCAGCGCAGTATGTGAAAGTTTCTGATAGTATTTCTGCGCTTTCCTCAGCTGATAAGCTACTGCGACTGAAGTCTTTGGTATGAGTTGCAAAGAGTGAACCAAACAAAGCCCAGTTCGCACCTTTAGTTTTATATCTAAAATTATAAGGAGCCCTTTGTGGATCCCGTGCAACCCTTGGTATGAATTCGTACACGATCAAGCGGTGATCACTACAGGATGCGTCCGGAAGGACACACCATCCGGATATCGAGACATCGCCGCGCGTAAGCGTAACATCAATAGAAGACTCACCCATTGGGTTGCAAAAAGTTGGTGGTGCATCGGGGGTATTGTGAATAATAAGATTCATTTCCGCAATGAAATCTTCAACCGCACAACATCGAACTGTGTCGGTTGAACGCAACTTGCCATACCATAATGAAGATGACGCATTGACATCAGGGCCAATGATAATTTTATGTCCCACGAGGAACTGCAAGACGTAACGTAAGCGATGTAAGTGAGGATCAATAGGATGTGAATATTGAAAATAGCAGCTCACTACGTAAACCTTACAGGTAGAAATGGGACTAATCCCACCCACACGCCCACCACTGTAACTCCTGCACACCAGGATCCACAGCAGTGACCCACGAACACACCGAGTTATGACACTCGGGAAGTCCCAGGACGAAATTAAACTGTCTTGGAACCCGCAACGAAATTAATCAGAAGAAAATTGGAGGAGTTGGAAATACAGTAAATCCACTTCCCTCCTTAGCAAAGCGGGAGACAAAATGAAGTAAAATAGGCATACACCCTTTTAAACAGGGAAGCACCACGGCCACAAAATATTACGGGTCCTACATGAGCTATATTTGATTTCTATAATATGTATGGCAGAATCGCCTAAACGCACGGAAATTCACCCTAGTTGACTCAAGATCCCCATAGTATACCGCCCCAGATGTCACCTGCAAACTATTCAGCATTATATTACGTTCATTATACCAATGACTACATTCCCAGAGGATATGATGAGCAGATTGTTCATAATGAGAGTTAGGTGTTGAGCATTGACACAATGGTGACTCGACTAATTTAAATGAATACAACTTGCTCTTAAAGTTACCATGACCCGTAAGAAATTGAGCGACACAGTGATCCACCTCAAGCCATGTCCTCGACAACCGTTCGCGAACAGATGGAAAAAATTGGTAAAGATGGCGCCCCTTGGATGATTCGTCCCAGCGTTGCTGCCATTCGTCTATGAGGTCATTATAGACATCGGACTGCTGTTGAAGCAATCTTGTGATTTTACCGCGATCCCGCGAGCCCAAAAAATCGCATTCCATGTTTTGTCTTGAATAGTACATGGCTGCACGTCTCTGCACCTCGAGATCGACCGGAAGCACACCCGCCAACACCGGCAAAGCCTCAGTGCTAACCGTCCTATATGCCTTGCAAAAAAATATCAGTGCAAGTCGTTGGCCTTGTAATAGTTTGCGACGGACAGCGCCTACGGTCGCCCTATCGGCCCATACAGGTGCACCATAGCACATAGAACCTAAATAAGTAGCTCCGTATATGATCTTTAATGTATTAAATGATAGACCCCATGTCGCAGTTGATATCCTTGTCAATGCACAGAAACTCTTTTTAGACTTTTCATTAACTATTTTAATATGTTCGATAAATGAAAAGTTTCTTTCTAAAACTAATCCTAGATAACACACTGTGGTTTTATTTTTACAGTAACATTGTCAAATCTAATGCTCGGCGGTGATTTGAGGTTACCTTTTAAAAGTAGCTGGAAGGTTTTGTTGGGTGCAAAAGTTAAGCGATTACGTTCACCCCATTGAGATATCAAGTTCAAACATCTATTGGCTAATCTCTCAAGCCCCGCCCTAGTATCAGATTCCACCAGTAATAAGCCGTCATCAGCATACGCGTTCAGAGTACATCCGGATGGTATTGGTATCGCAAGAAAATCGTCGAAGCCCATATTCCACAAGTATGGACCTAGCACCGATCCCTGAGGACATCCCATTGTAAGCGCCTTCGACACAGAATGATGACCAAGTCTTAGTTTAGTTGTACCTTGTGAAAAGTACGAAGAGATAAGGGAATAAATATTTTTAAAGCACCCCCGTAATTTTAATTTCAGCAACAGCATGGGCCACCATGCGTTGTCGAAGGCGCCAGATATATCTAAGAAAATAGCCAGCACGTATTGAAATTTTGACCCTGTGACAAACTTTCTAACCGATATAACAGCGTCAGTTGTCGATTTACCCAACGTAAATCCAAATTGTCTATCATGAAATTTGACTCCACCTGGCAGAAGCCGGGGCACTACAAGACGTTCTAAAAGCTTTCCTAACGATGGTAACAATGTGATTGGTCGGTAACAGGTAGAGGATGAGATCTCAGCAACGGCGCAGTGTGACGTCATAAGATTACGCAAAGATGTTACCGTAAAATTAGAACTTGCAACATATATCCCAGCCTGCGAACGGCAGTCAAGCTGTACTACATTACGATGCAAGCGAGCGCTCTGATATTGTTCTTGTATAAGGACAGTGTCTAACTTTTGTTCTAAAATTAAACGGTCTAATTCTGATGTAGCTATTTTATCGTTATGAAGATTTAACTGGCCTATTGAAATATTATCCATCACTTAGTAAGTTAGTCTATAAACTTTTTTGTTTTGTTTTTTTTTTGAAGCTGAATTAAACTATTCAGTAATTGGTATTTAATGTTAGCTGCTCCAGTTTTAATTTGTGTGTGGCACAGTCGTGTGAGCCGCATCGATGGTCAGATGGTTTTTTGAACCGCCTGCACTGTGCGCACGTGGGCTTAAAATCTGGTGTGTCTTTATCTGGACAAGCTCGCGTTTCGTGTGCGGCGGCACAATTACCACAAGTGGGGTTTTAATGGTGCAAAACTTTTGTACATGACGGTGAGGTACATGAGGTTTTTTTAACGCCTACAATTTGGAAACCCTCATTGCTTGGTTAAATAGCCTTCATGAGAGCTTGTTTCATTGCTGACGAGGTCGCATAGTCCGCTAAGCGTTCTGTAGTGGGATAGGCAATAACACAAGGCCTAGGAACGCGCGCTTCAGTAGGTACCGGGCACGGGGCAGATTTAGGTGGTAAGCGAAGCTTAAGTTGGTCCGCGTACGTTAAACTCGTTTGTTGAGTTGCGATACCCTCCATTTGTCGTTCAAAATTCGCTAACTTCGCTTCGTTGCTAAAGGATTTTATTGCTATCATTGATACGATACCGGGAATTCGTTGAGTAATATCCGTAATCGCCGTTTTATTACCTACATTCACCCGAGATCCCTGATCATTAACTAATTCATTAATTTTTATTATGTAATCGGTGGCCTGTGACACTAAGTCACAGTAATTGTACTCCCCACAGTTATCACGACCGGTAGGAGACGAAACATTTCCACTTAGGTCCGAATTAATAATGTGCTTACGGCTTTTGTCTTTCGGCGTGAAATCCGTAGGTGACATTTCGTTAAATGTCCTTTTCCCGGTTGGTGTTAGAAATTCACTTGTACCGCCGGGATCCGGCAACTCGCTAACGACCGACATAGCCAAACAGAGACACACCAATCAACAATTAAAAAAAAAACAAGCATGAAAATAAACAATACGCAGAGAAAAATCAATGTAAACAGAGGATACCACCTACCCACTTTTAGTAAGAAAATAAATTTACTCACCAATAGTCGTAATAAAAGAATTCGGTACTTTATTTCTGTTTAGAAAACAATAAAACTTACTGAAATTCTTTAGAAATACTATACACAACCTTTAGCCGCCCGCAAACCGGGAACTAGTCACATAAAAGCACAGAAAACAATATTAAAATTGTTAGCATACGAAGTCACACGTTAGTCGCACAGTGCCGCGAGAGGACCCATAGCGGTGACACCGAAATTGACCGACTGATGGACCACTTCCAAATGGCTACAGATTCCGTGTTGCAGCAGATCCCATACGCGTAGATCGTGATGCTTGGCGACTTTAACGCTCACAACGCCGAATGGCTTGGCTCACGCAAGACCGATCACGCGGGGAGATCTGTTCACGATTTCGCAATGACCTATGGGTTATCACAATTGGTATCAACGCCCACGCGAGTTCCGGATGTGGAAAGTCATGAGGCTTCACTGTTGGACCTTCTGCTGACCTCCGATCCGGACGGTTACAAATCGCCGTTGAAGCCCCACTTGGCTCCTCGGATCATTGTCTAATCCGCAGTACAGTGCCACTCACGTGCTTGCCACGGCCGCGAGTTGCAGGCTGCCGCCGTGTGTGGTACTATAGGTCAGCGGACTGGGATGGGATGCGTTCCTTCTTTGCGTCCTACCCATGGAGCCAGATCTGTTTCTCGCCGGATGATCCCACCGTCGTTGCTGATTCTGTCACAGATGTAGTACTTCAGGGCATGGAACTGTTTGTTCCTTCTACATTAATTTCCATCGGTGGCAGATCCAAGCCCTGGTTCGACAGATCCTGCAAAACGGCGTCCCACCGAAAGCGGGAATGCTACCAAGCATGGGCAAATGCAGCGACGGCTAGCGATGTAAATACCAGCACGCTAAAAAAACAGTATAACTTTGCCTCCAGGTCCCTTAAAAGAGCCAGTACTAGGGCGAAATCAGAGCACATCAGCCGGATCGGTGAGAGACTAGTGAGACTTCCTTTTGGAACACGTGAATTTTGGTCTCTTGCCAAGGCTGTCCAGGGGAATTTCTGTAGCCAATCCTTTCCACCCCTGCAGATAGGAGATAATTCGTTGGCCTATGATGCCAAGGAGAAAGCTGATCTGAGCAGACAGGCAGGCCTGCCGAATATCGGGTTCATACAAAAATCAGTGCGTAAAGCACTCTTTTCCCTCGACATTCATAAGTCGTGTGGGCCCGATGGAATTTCTCCTATAGTGTTGAAGACGTGTGCTCCGGAGTAAGCACCGTTTTTAAAGCGCCTTTTTCGTCTCTCCTACTCCTAAGGCATCGTCCCGAACTCCTGGAAGGTAGCGTTTATGCACCCGATCCCTAAAACAGGTGACCGCTCTGACCCGTCCAATTACATGCCTATAGCCATAACTCCTTTGTTCTCTAAGATTATGGAATCCATAATCAGCAGCCAGCTCCTCCGGGACTTTGATGATCACCTGCTACTCAATGACCGACAATATGGTTTTCGCCGGGGTCGCTCAGCTGGTGATCTTCTCGTTTATCTAAAACACCGGTGGGCACAGGCGATTGAGACCAAAGGAGAGGTTTGTGCGGTTGGTTTGGACATAGCGAGGGCCTTTGATCGGGTCTGGCATAAGGCGCTTCTCTCGAAGCTCCCTTCCTTTGGGCTTTCCGAGAAATTGTGTAATTGGGTCACCAGCTTCCTTGAGGACAGAAGCATTAAGGTCGTTGTCAACGATGCATGCTCCGACTTGAAATTCGTAAATGCTGGTGTCCCAAAAGGTTGTGTGCTATCACCCACGCTGTTTCTTCTGCATATCAATGACATGTTGCAAACTAGTGGCATCTATTGCTATGCAGATGATAGCACAGGAGTTGCCCTTTATACCGGCCGCCCCAACATTTCTCGGGAAAACGTCAACGAGAAACTTGATTAGCGGAGGTTTCAGATTGGGGCCGACTAAATCTAGTCCAGTTTAATCCAAAAAAGACACAGGTAAGTGCGTTCACCGCTAAAAAGATACCATTTGTCGTATCACCTCAGTTTGAGAGCACCTCCCTAACTGCCTCAGCCAGCATCGGAATCCTAGGCATCGACATATCGAGCGAAGTACAGTTTTGGGGTCACTTAAATGATAAATGATGTTAAATGATAAATGATATTTATTTATTTCTGTAAGTAAGTCTTTTCAGATATTTTTACAAGTCGGACTTTATAGCTAGAAGGAGCCGGCATTTCCTAAGACTCACTCTGGGAAGAACGCCGAAACGAACCACAGAGGTGTCTTTTTTTTTAAGTCCGTAAACAAAGTTAAATAAAACTGTGCGAGTACAGTATAGGGTCTGGATAGGCCTTTTGAGGAAAGGACCATAGTTTTGAGTCAGCCTGTATATACAGACGGCATACAGGCTCCAGCCATTGTGTGCCTAACCGATATTGGTCAAGATCAACGACCCGAAGCATGACACTACCGCCATTAGGACATTTGGGTAGGCCGTGGAAACACTCAAAACCACCATAAAGATAGGAAAATATCAATTAACATTACAAGCCTACACTATACTTACATTTACATACTTACACAAAAAAAAAACTATACAATTCAAATTCAACGAAAAATAAAATACAAAAACAAAATACCGAATACACCAAAAAAATAATAATTAAATGTCTATCACTTTCAAACTTAACAACAAAGATATCTACGTAAATGTGGGAGTGAGCAGCATCAATCCCAAGCAAATTTGTCGTCTAAATAATGCAGTAGTGTAGTAGTAATAAGCCTTTTCACACAGTTTTAGCTTTACTAAAGACTTAAATTTGTTAATACTTAATTCATGGAATTTGCTTGGCACTTTATTGTAACCCCCATAGTGACCAGAGACCCCAGGGATCTCTGTCTATTATCTTCCACTCTCTGGATTCTATTACCCAAACAAGAGATAAGAAGATCCAAAGCAGTGTTCCTAATTCCATAGTAATGCAATTTCCTGATTAATGTTTCATGAAAAACGCAGTCGAATGCTTTAGATAAATCACAAAAAACACCCAGGGCATCCTGTTTATCTTCCCAGGCACTAAATATATTTTCCAAAAGTTCAACACCGGCATCACTTGTCGAGCGACCTCTTTTTTCCCGACTCAGAGGGTAAGGTCAAATTGGCCTCGAAGAAGCTCGGTGTACTGAAGAGAGCTATGTATTTAATACAGTATTTCACTCCGGCCCACCGCCTTCAGCTCTATAAGGCGTAACCGCGTCCGCGGCCGGTATAGAATACTGTTCTCATCTCTATGCAGGGGCACCTCAGTACCAGCTTCTCCCTCTGGACGGCATCCAACGAAGAGCGACTCGAATCGTCGATAGCCCAAACATCTCCGATCGGCTCGATCCCTTGGCGTTACGTAGAGATGTGGCTTCACTCTGCATTTTCTATCGCATATATCATGGCGAGTGCTCCGAGGAATTGTTCGGACTAATACCAGCCGCAAATTTCCGCCATCGTTCCACACGGCAAAATTTTCATCCTCATTACCTGGCGACATCAGGCTTGGAATGGAAAATAGAAAACTCACAGTTCTTTCCTTACTGGACTTTAGCATTCCTTAAATAGTGTAGATTTCCACATCTTGCTGGCCTTATTGCGCTCTATTAACATATCTCCAACAGTAACTGATTGGTTTCAAAGTTACCTGTTTGGTCAAAGGCAGCGTGTGCGCCTTGAAGAATCTTTTTCATTTTGGTGTAAAACGTCTGCTGGCATCCCACAGGGTGGCGTTTTATCTCCTCTACTTTTCACTATATTTATAAACTCTATCACTAAGTAATTAGCCTCATCCTACCACCTTTATGCAGATGATTTTCAAATATATACACAAGCACCGTTACATCAATTATCTGAAGCCTTTTCAACTGGAGCAATGAGTATGGAGTTGTAGTGAAGACCCAACTTATTGTTGTGGGCAGTCCCGGGATGGTTTCAAGAATAGACTGGTCACAATTACTGAATGTAATGTTTAACGGTACTGCACTACCAATGAGTACCTGTGTTAAAAATCTAGGGATTTACATTGATAATACCTTATCCTGGGGCCCCCAATTGCGAGAGGTCAGTGGAAAACTGTTTGCATCGGCGGGATCCTTGCAAAGACTACGCAATTTTCTCCCAACGGCAACTAAAATTGCGCTTGCGCAATCCGTCCTCCATCCTATAATCGACTATGCTGATGTCAGTTATCTCGATATCACGGAGGAGCAACTCGATAAACTTGAGCGCCTTCAAAACTTTTGTATAAGATTTATATTTGGATTGCGCAAATATGATCATGTATCTGAATATCGCAATCAGCTTAAGTGGCTCCCAATACGCCTTCGACGGAATGCTCATATTGTTTCCTCACTTTATAGTATTCTATTTCATCCGTTTACTGTAACTTATTCAAAGGAACGATTTGTTTTCCTTGGTGACACACATTCAAGGTTCCTGAGGTCATCTGAATCTCTGGAACTGGAAGTGCCATCACACTGTACCACGTTTTACGATAAGTCGTTTACTGTACAGGCTGTCCGACTATGGAATGCTATGCCAATGCCTATAAAACGTGCAAAAACTTTACCTACCTTTAAAAAAATGGTCACAGAACATTACCTGTCATTTTAATTTATTATTTACAAAACATATCCTATCTGCTGCATTCCTCTGCAAATGAATAGCAGAGTTTATGTATGTATGTTAAATAACCCGAAGAAATTAGAAATGAAACCATATTAAATTTATATTTAAATAAATTAAAACAATTATTACTACAAAAATGCTATTACAGCGTCAATGAATATCTGAGCAATCAATAAATTAAGCATGTACATAAAAAACTGAAGTATGATTATTGTTATTAGTTTGTATTATCTCTCCCTCTCTCATCTATTGCTGTGCCCAACAGGGTCCATGATGATCTGATCATATATCTGAGTACCATCTAAGTAAACATTGTGGAATGCAATTGCAAATGCAATTCCGATTCGGAATATTGTTTTAAAGAGGTTTTCTTCCTCGCAGTCCGGGCGGCTAAGCCAAGACCCTCGCCCCCGATTAGAGTCGCGCCACATAACCACGACACTCCTTTCGGGATTACCATGTGCCAACGGTTGCAAGGAGACACAGCCCCCGTAGCCTGCTCGGTGGCAGTGTAAGTGCTCACCGAACCCATCGTCGTTCCTCCATTTTGGACAGCGGAGCAACTATCGGTGACCCAAGAAGGGCCCACCGAGTATCCTTATTAGTCTGGAGTCTCCCTCTGAGCCAATCCGGCATGAGTGACTCTACCGGCATAGCCTCAGAGATCACTGACCCGCGCAAGCCCCCCCACGACGTCAACGTGAGGATACAGTACTCTATTAGCTAGTCGTCTTTGCGACAAGGTTACGAGGGCTTTAACATGTAACATTAGCAACAAATATTATTGGAGTGATTTACAGATAGTTTTGTCGTGGTTGAAAACAAGCACTTATACAAATTTAAAGACCTTTGTACTACATCGTATCATAGAGATAAAGGATTTGTCTCGAAATGGAGTGTGCAGGTACATCCCAACTGCTCTTAACCCAGCAGACTTACCATCGAGAGGTCTGTCCCCGCAAGAATTACCTCAAGCTAAGTTATGGTGGAACGGGCCTTGTTTTCTGTTCCAAGACGAGACAGATTGGCCATCCTCAGAATTTGAGTTATTAGTGAAATTAACCAGAGGTTAAGATCACAGTAATGACTGCAAGTCCCCAAAATTTGGAGGTTATTGACATTAAACGGTTTTCCAGTTTCAATAGATTAAGGTCATTTGCTTTTGTATTAAGATTCATTAACAATTGTAAAAGAGGAAATAAAAATTTACATGGTCCTTTGCCAGTTTCTGAATTGCAATTAGCAGAATTAAGGTTGGCTTCTTTTTCACATCAACGTTCATTTAATCAAGAAATCAATTCGTTAAAGCAAGGTAATGAAATTAGTCATAAATCTAAAATATTAAACCTAAATCCATTTCTAGATAATCATGGTGTCTTGCGTGTGGGAGGCAGATTAACTAATTCTTTTTACGATTATAATAAATCCCATAATTAAACTGTAAAGATTTTTTTTACAAAACGGCCACAGCTGCTACTTTCAAACATTAGAGAATTGTATTGGCCAATTGGAGGGAGAGTTTTAGCACGGCAAACTTATCGAAGTTGCATTAAATATAAACGTGTGAAGGAGCACTTGCTGGCCAAATTATAGGAAGTTTGCCTACACAACGAGTACCACTAGGATTCCCATTTCAGATCACAGGAGTAGATTCTGCCGGTCCCTTTTATATTATTGATAATCGGCGTCGTAAAGCTAAGGTGCTCAAGGCATATTTATGCTTATTTATTTGTTTTAAAACTAAAGCAGTTCATTTGGAACTTGTAACAAACTTAAGCACGGAATGCTTCATTTTAGCCTTTAGGCGGTTTAGTTCAAGACGAGGGAAACCTATCGAAATCTTTTCTGATAACGATAGAAACTTTGTAGGGTTAGGTGAATTTCTTACTGGATTCCATGACTCTGTTTCAGATAATTTGAAATCTGACGGTATTCAGTTCAGATTATTACCCATATACTCTGCCCACTTGGGAGTTTATACGAAAGCGCAATTAAATAAGCAAAATTTCACATGAAACGCGTAATTGGTAATATGCACTTAACTGCAGAAGAACTTGCTACAGTGTTTAATCAGGTCGAGACAATTTTAAATTCCCGACCGCTATATCCATTGTCTTCCGATCCTCATCCATAGCTCCAGACATACGAGACTGCAGTCCTTACCTTTTTCACCACTACGCCAAGGTGGAACAAATGCGCCAAAATTTTTGGGCACGGATGAGCCGTGAATACATATGTGAACTCCAACACCGCAGCAAGTGGTTGACTAAGAAACTTATTACGCCATATGTTTTCTCTGGCCTTCGGAGCGTCGTTATTGTCGGCAGGAATTATGATAATGAAACTGTTTCGACTTTTCAGCCTTTTCGTGGTTTGGTTTTGGCCATACAATGGGTGTCTATAATCAGTTTCCTGTTTCCATTTTTCTATGGCGGAGGCTAATTCTCTGCAAACTGCTACAGGGGCAATGCCTGCTAATGGATATAGCATTCCCACCGACGTCGGCTTCAGGCATCCAGTTATTTTCCGGCACGTTTCGTTTAGAGCTATATCCATATTTTTGGCGTAGGCCGATCGCTGCCACATCTGGTACGCGTATTCGTATTCTCTGGCAAGCAGAACTGATGGCGCTGCTCTCTATTTCGTGGATGTTAAGCGGAGAAGTAGGTTGTTACGTGTCTCAACCTTCTGTTTGGTTTTTTCACATTTGACTTTGAACGTCAACTATCGGTCCAGGGTGATGCCCAAGTACTTTGGGTGGCTGCAGTGAGCAATGGGAGTGCCTCGCCAGGAGATGTTGAGGGCAGGGTTTGAAGATCTATTGCGCAGGATTGTTTTTTCTGGTTTGGGTTTCAGACTATTTTCGTCATAGTAAGTGTCCAGAGTGGACAAAGCGGCTTATAAATTTGCCTCTGCCTGCTCAAAGGTGTTGGTTCGAGTTGCGAGTGCCAAGTCGTCTGCGTAAACGATTCGGGACGTGATAATTTACTCACAAAAGAAAAGTTAACACAAAACTTAGGGTTTCATAAATGTCAAGGTTTTTATTTTTTTCAAATGCGCCCAATTCAACTTGTTTACACAAGTGCAATAAAGTTCTTGGAAACCCTTCCTATATCTAGTTAATATTGTATTTATAATCCATCTATCCATGTCAGCCCATAAACTAAAAGTAACTAGAGACTCATAAATTAAGTACGTACCTATAAGTTTTGAAAATAATAAATGTCCTTTAAATACTCATTATTTTACATTAGCGGGTAGATTTCAAACCAATTATTTAGTGTGAATGTTATATTTCGAATAAAATAAGAATTCAGTAAAAGAACAGTGTGATAAAAATTAAACAGTACACTCAGTGTGAAAAAGTGATAAATCACAGTTAATAAACTATAAATAATCTGAAGAAATTAGTGCTGAAATAAAGTGATAAGTTGTGAACTAAATCTATCGATAGCCGAAAGTAAATTTCGGAACTTTGCGTTATGTTATTACTTGTATCCTAACTTTGGAATTGTACAACTATTAGCTAATTTGAAAACGAAACTTTTAAACTATACACTAAAGGACTATTGTATTGTTTTCATTGGTGAAAACGATTTCCTTAAAATAAACAATTATTTCAACTTGATAATTTATGTACGAGACATTCTGTTATCACTACAACATACTAACATTATTATTTGTCTACCCACTTATAAATATAGTCGTTGCTCGGTGATGTTTAACTCGAGGATTGAAACCTTTAATAACTTATTTTATAATCTCGACATTCAAAATTATAATCATGTAATAATGACGAAAAAAGTCTGAAACTATTTTCGTCATAGTAAGTGTCCAGAGTGGACAAAGCGGCTTATAAATTTGCCTCTGCCTGCTCAAAGGTGTTGGTTCGAGTTGCGAGTGCCAAGTCGTCTGCGTAAACGAATCGGAACGTGATAATTTACTCACAAAAGAAAAGTTAACACAAAACTTGGGGTTTCATAAATGTCAAGGTTTTTATTTTTTTCAAATGCGCCCAATTCAATTTGTTTACACAAGTGCAATAAAGTTCTTGGAAACCCTTCCTATATCTAGTTAATATTGTATTTATAATCCATCTATCCATGTCAGCCCATAAACTAAAAGTAACTAGAGACTCATAAATTAAGTACGTACCTATAAGTTTTGAAAATAATAAATGTCCTTTAAATACTCATTATTTTACATTAGCGGGTAGATTTCAAACCAATTATTTAGTGTGAATGTTATATTTCGAATAAAATAAGAATTCAGTAAAAGAACAGTGTGATAAAAATTAAACAGTACACTCAGTGTGAAAAAGTGATAAATCACAGTTAATAAACTATAAATAATCTGAAGAAATTAGTGCTGAAATAAAGTGATAAGTTGTGAACTAAATCTATCGATAGCCGAAAGTAAATTTCGGAACTTTGCGTTATGTCATTACTTGTATCCTAACTTTGGAATTGTACAACTATTAGCTAATTTGAAAACGAAACTTTTAAACTATACACTAAAGGACTATTGTATTGTTTTCATTGGTGAAAACGATTTCCTTAAAATAAACAATTATTTCAACTTGATAATTTATGTACGAGACATTCTGTTATCACTACAACATACTAACATTATTATTTGTCTACCCACTTATAAATATAGTCGTTGCTCGGTGATGTTTAACTCGAGGATTGAAACCTTTAATAACTTATTTTATAATCTCGACATTCAAAATTATAATCATGTAATAATAGTTTTCGAGAGTCATCACGAACCGTCTTGCGCGAAGACTCGACGAATTCCAACCACCGGAGCAAGCTGGGTTTCGGAGCGGATATGGCACCATAGACCACATCCACACAGTGCGGCAGATTATACAGAAGACCGAAGAATATAATCAGCCCCTGTGTCTAGCATTCGTGGACTATGAGAAAGCCTTTGACTCGATCGAGATCTGGTCTGTTCTGGAGTCCCTGCAGCGTTGCCAAGTAGATTGGCGATACATCAAAGTGATGAGATGTCTCTACGAAGCCGCCACCATGTCCGTCCAAGTACAGAATCAGCAAACAAGGCCCGTACCATTGCATCGAGGAGTGAGACAAGGGGACGTTATTTCCCCGAAATCGTTCACAAATGCAATGGAGGACATGTTCAAGACGCTGCACTGGAAAGGGCGTGGCATCAATATCAATGGCGAATACATCTCTCACTTGCGATTTGCAGATGACATCGTCATCATGGCAGAGACGTTGCAGGACCTACAGCAAATGCTGAATGACTTAGCTGACACTTCTGTACGCATCGGCCTACGGATGAACTTGGATAAAACCAAGGTCATGTTCAACGAACATGTACTACCGGAACCGATTGCGGTACACGGTGCCGTTCTCGAAGTTGTTCAAAATTATGTGTACCTCGGGCAGACATTGCAGTTAGGTAGAAACAACTTCGAGGACGAGGTGAACAGAAGAATTCGGTTGGGCTGGGCAGCGTTTGGGAAGCTACGTCGAGTCTTCTCATCGTCGATCCCACAGTGCCTTAAGACGAAAGTCTTTAATGAGTGCGTCCTACCCGTCATGACATACGGAGCTGAAACGTGGACACTTACGGTACGGCTGGTCCACAAGTTCAAAGTCGCTCAACGTGCTATGGAAAGGGCTATGCTCGGCGTTTCTCTAAGGGATCGCATCAGAAATGAGGTGATCCGGCAGAGAACTAAGGTCACCGACATAGCGTACCGGATCAGCAAGTTGAAGTGGCAGTGGGCTGGCCATATTAGCCGCAGAACCGATAACCGTTGGGGAAAACGAGTTCTTGAGTGGAGACCGCGTCTCGGCAAACGTAGTGTAGGACGCCCACAGGCCAGGTGGAGTGACGATTTGCGCAAGATGGCTGGCAGGAGCTGGATGCGAGAAGCCCAAAATCGATCTAAGTGGCGTGCAATGGGAGAGGCCTATGTCCAGCAGTGGACTGCGATAGGCTGATGATGAATAATAGTTGACTCGAACTCAAATTTGAAATATGATTATTCTATGTTTAAATATAACGGTAATTTGAACAACAGAGGAATTAACAACATTTTTAATACTGTAAGTTATCATATGCAATCTGGTAGCAGTGAAATAATTGATTATAGCTCTGACAACTGTAAGCATTCAAAGGACAATGAGCAAAAATGTATGGCGCTTGTCCCATCGGCGGCCACATCTGTCCTATATATTTGTTAGTCGACAATTATGTATATATTAAGACTGCAAAAAATTATTTCGGCAACTTGTTTAGATAAAAAGTTATAAAGCGTTGATCATATAAAAAATCTAATTAATTAAACCGAAAGTACGTAAATGATAAAACGTAATGCATATCTAAGTATAAGATAATGATGGATTAAATAAAACTAAAGGTTTATTGGTTATTAAGTACATCGATTTATTGACAGACACATATACAATGCTCGTATATAATGCTAGTATATAGTGCTAGTATTCCTTTAAAAAAAGAAAATGATGGGATTCAATTGTCGTCTACAATAACATCGTTTAAAAAATGAGCTGGTAAACGGATCTCTTCCTCTTGGTTTCTCGCCCACCCTAAATACCACACTACACACATAATGTGGGCACAGCAACCAAGAGTGCTTTTACCGCTTAGACAACTGCAATAGTAGTTTTCTATGGCTTCTCTGCCGCTTTTCTCTCTATCTACTATAATGTACGAATAATATATTTTTGACCTAGTATGTCTAGATTGTATTCGACATCTTAGCAACCAAACATTTGTTGCTGTGATGCCGTACCTGCCTAGGCCTGTAACATCGGGATCCCTATATGTTTCCATATTATAAAGACCTTGTCGCACATGCTCCGCATAATAGCTGCGGGCTAGCTTCACTTGGTATGTACCAAGTGCAAAAATGGTTAAATCCTCCTCAGTCAGCAAAGGAAAATCACTTATGTTAGGCTGGTTTCCTGTAATGCTATCGAAACTAGCCCGTCTACGATTAAGGTTGTTGGCTAGGACATACTCTGCTAGGTTATTTGGTTGGTTCATTCTTTGGTTTATAACCTCTATAAATGTTTCAGCGTGAACGCTATCTGACAATGGTTCTCTGCAAGCATTCAATAATGCAGCACCTATTCTAAAATCTGTCATCATATGAGGCAAAGCACGATTGAAAAAGTCTTGTCGGAATAGTTTAAAATCGCGTTTGAACCAACCATTTATAACTTCAACAACCCAGCGGCACATAGTAACCAACCTAGACTTATTCGCTTGTTCTGTCGTCAATTGATCTTCGTCTCGATTTTTTGTTTTCGGTAAGGGAGCTTCATAACCATAGGCATGTAAGTCGTCGGTTACGTCGCGAAACCCACGGTCTAAGATGAACACATCTCCATGTTCAAAAAACCAATGGAAAGGATTTTTCATTATTTGTGCATCTGATTCTATGGCTGAATATGGCCCAAAGGCATCTAAAATGTGGCCATCGCAGCACACTATTAAAAACGGTTTCAACAAATTCGTGTATTTGTGTAGACTGTATGATCGCTTTTGGAATAAATAGTTTGCGGACTTTTGTATATATATATAAGTGGCGTCTGCTATCACAATTGCCTTTCTGTTTAAGGCATTTGCATTTCCAAAAATTGCATTTGGAACTTGTAGGTTTCGGTTAGCTACATCAATTCTATTGAGATGATCATAACCAAGATGCCGGGGAACGAAGTCCAGTAAAAGAGAGTCTCTGGCGAACGTTAAATGTCGTTCTAGGGTTCTACGGCTCATTTTAAAAAGCGTCGCTAGCCTTTCATTTGCTTCACCGCTTTGCAGTTTCATTAAGTAGCATGCCAAAGATGTTTTCGGGCGTGTTGATACGTTCGACAATGAAGGAGTTTGTTCCAAAATATTCATAAATTGGTCTCGACTAACGCCTAATCGAATGTATACTTCATTTGGGTCCATGTCATCTATATTATCAAAATCTAGTATAGATCCTCGAAGCACCGCGATTTTCATGAGGCTCGTGATATGCACAAAATGTGTGGCATTGAAGTCGTGGAGCAAATTAGGGCTGTCAATTATTTGATCCCAATCATTGGATACCAAATGATGATCGCAAACTCTTGCACTATTTGAAATATATAAATTAAAATGAATCAAGAATGTCACTTTAATGTTATCCGGAATCCTTCGGAGATCCGTTTGTCTGCAGTTTTCATACATATAACGCGTTGCTGTATTAGGGAGTCTTGAATATTCTTCAATATGTAATACACATTCGTGTGGACGGTCTTCTCTTGGCTGCGCAGCTCTTTCTGCCCGTTGCCAGCATGGTCGACAAATGTACTCCTGGCCATTGTATTGTATCTGAAAATGAGAGTATTACAATTAATCAAAACGCTTAGTTATTTTCATTGAACGCTGTTCAAACAAAGCGAAATATAAAGAAAAATAATGATTTCGTTTGATGTACTTACCTGATGTTCAGAGGTCAGAGCTTCAAAGATATATTGGCCTACAGCGGGATGTTCTTCAAACCGAGCACGGGTTATTTCGTATCTTCTTCTGTTTATCACGGATCGATTACATAAAATACACACTTGGCGATTATCTGCCATTGTTATAGGAATCTGCTTAAAAAAAGTCCAAAAAAACGAGCACAAGTCACCAAGATAGATACTAACAAGTCCGATATGCAAGCCAGAGTCGAAAGAGATTGTCAAACAATAATAATCGCACAGTACTCAACGAAACAAATGTCAACGATGGACTGCGCTGTGCGCTTGAGCATAACGGTAATCGCCGAGTCGCCGAGTGCGAGCGGCGCTCGTCGCTGATTGGTTGACGCATAAAACATGGCGAGACCGATTTTAACAAAGGTTCTTAGACCTCTAATAGAAAAAGTATTGAATATTAGGATACAAAAATAATTATGAAAAAATTTTTTTTTCCCAAACGGTATTTCATAGTACTCCTTGAACAATATTTGTTGTCAAAGATCTCCCCTTTCTAATGACACTAGTTTCATTGATGACCGCTCATGGGCCGCAATGCCCATTGTCCTTTTACGGCTTTAATAGACCTCTCAACTCTAATCGATCAGATGATAAATACTTTTTTCGTTTATAATCATTTATATTTATTGCATCAAAATGTAAACGGACTGTTGAATAAATCGGATATTATAACAGTGTATAGATACTCTTGCTCGTAATGGTCAGATTATTAATGTTTTATGCTTCACTGAACACAATATGATGTCGGGTGACGTTTCTTAACATACCCAATTACAAATTGGCTACATTTTATTCTAGGAATAATCGAAATGGTGGTTCATGTATATTAGTGCAAAACTACTTACAATTTACAATTATTGAAACGATGTCCAAATTTAACATTCCTAATATATTTGAATGTTGTGGAATAGAAATCACTCATCATAACATATCAGTAATATGTATATACAGACCTCCAAACTTGAGCAAAATTGACATTTTCTTTAGTAAAGTACATGAAATGTTGCGTGCGTAATGTAAGTGGCGATTTTAATATTGACCTAATAAGAGACTAAGCACTCCATGACATTTAAATGGTTAGAAAAAGAATACAACATGAAATTTGCAGTAAACGTACTGTTACATACCACTTTTGTATGGGACATCGCTGAGCTAAGCGTTACTAGGCGGGTATCAGATATCCCAGTACTCAGAGCGTCGCCAGGATGCACCAGTCTCTTCCGAACCCTGAATTGAACATTCGGCTTTTTCATTTTACTTGTAATCATTCTTTTTTTATTGAAAGTGTTCATTACTTTATTATTTCCTTTTTTTTTTAAAACCTAAGTCAAGGCCCCGTGTAACATTGGTGGCAGCGGTAGGATTTGAAAATAATAAATCCTGGTTCGCCTCAGTCCTGTGACAAAAAACAGTGAAAACTCGCGTGACCGTGGACACTACTATATCCTAAATCGCAAAACCAACCGCCGAATCCTGTCGTCGCGTAGTGTAATAAATTTTCGCGTGTGTGCTGCTGTTTCCCGCTGAACCTACCTGGTTAACTGCTACACCCGTTGCCGAGCCCGCTTACCAAGGTGAAAACCGGTAAAACCGGTACCTATCATCAGCTGACGAGATGATCCACGGAACTTATGCAATTGCCATACTCCTGTAAGTCTTTCAAACGCATACCTAACGTCAAAGTATCAGTCTTGTGATCAGTGCTAGTGAAATTACATAATACTAAATAAACAGAAAACAGAAGAAGTGACACAAGTGTTCATCAATTCTATTAATTGTACATTAGACCATACGAGAAATATCGCATTGTGTATTTAATATCTCAGTCCCGAGACCAGTGCAACATAACTGCCTTATCGCAATTCTCAGACTGGCGTCTTATCTCTGTTTGACGCAAGTATCCAGAAGTGAACAGGCAACCGGCCTATATGCCTTATGTCAAGGGAGTTACGGACAAGATCGGGTCTGTACTAAAGAAATATTCCATTCCGACAGTATACACACCAGGCATAAAGGTTCACAACATCGTCGGCACACCGAAGGATACATTGCCACTACAAACTCCGGGTGTTTATAAAATAGACTGCAGCTGCGGAAGCTCATACATAGGCCAAACTAAGCGGACTATTGCAGAAAGGGTCAAAGAGCATATCGCTGCTGTGAAGAACCGACAGACGAGCAAATCAGCGATTGCAGAACATGCACTCGATGCAGGCATCAACCACTGGATTGAATTTCACCGCACGCAAGTCC
Organism: Arctia plantaginis; assembly: GCA_902825455.1. Classification (NCBI taxonomy): domain Eukaryota; kingdom Metazoa; phylum Arthropoda; class Insecta; order Lepidoptera; family Erebidae; genus Arctia; species Arctia plantaginis. Next base: position 530,902 of record CADEBD010000358.1, on the reverse strand, counting down.
TCTCCACCGAACGTCACTTTTACTCAAGAGTTGTACGTGAAGCGATTGAGATTAAAAAGCATAAAACTTTCAATCGGGAAGATGGTTTTAAATTATCTACAGCGTGGAATCCAGTGTTAAAAAACATACCACCTCGCTTTTCTGCGCAATCGGTTAAACACCAGAATAGGGACTCATCGGTTTGCTTACAGAATAGGGACACTGTTAGTGTGGTATGTGACGGTACATGGCGACACAAAAATAATATCGAAAATGTGCGGGTAGATGAAGAACCTTCTACTTCACGGATTCGACGACGGAGGGCGTGCGCCGATGAGCCAGTCAGCCTGTGACCACGGCCGGTGCAACCTGGTCGAAACGTCAGGCAAACCAGAGGTATGTAATACCCTAAATAAGAGATCGCGTTAATTCCCGTTAAATAATATTAATTATCATGGAACGCGAAAGTTTAAAAATTAGTAAACCTTGCAAGTTCATCACAACAAGAGATATTGTTAAAATTCAGCCTTAGCTACCTTGAGGGTCGTGCCGAAAGTGCATGTGCCATAAAAGATTTCGAAACATGGCAACAGTTAGAAGACTTTAAAATCCCAGTTTGGAGAAAGGAAACACTATGCTGCACTGCTCTCTGACCTTCAAGACTGTCGACAGTCTAATACCGCAACGGTTAGCCAGTTCGCACTGCGTCTTGAATCTAGCTTATCTAAACTTTTCAATGAGATTAATATTTCAATGCCCACTAAAAAGAAAGGTGAACTTGCTGACCGTGTCGCTGCAATGCAGGACCTCGCGTTGCATACTTTTATTAGCGGCTTAAATGCTCGTTTGTCTACTGTGGTTCGTTGAACTGGGGACGCTCAGTCCAGAGACAATATCAGCCAGGTCGTGGTATTACACAACAAAACATGAGCGTTAGAAATAGGCCTAATAACCAAAATTATACACTCCCCCCCCTTTCCCCAGTGTGTCGCTACTGTAAAGCAATAGGTCACACTATAGTTATCTGTCAAAAACGCGAATATAATAACACACGATTCGGGAACTCTCGAAATCAACAATTACAATCTAATCACCCATCAATAAGTTTTGCTAGAAACAATCAACCTATTCATGTTGTTGACGTAACCGAAGAACTACAGAGCTGTGAGGATGTAATAACCGAAGATTTAAACGAGTAGTCCTACCCGTTCAGTATCTTGCGGGCACTACCAACGGACAAAACGATACTAGAGCCTTACCTAATCATGTCACCGTTTCTAATTTAAACACTAACAAACCAGGTAAACAAACCCAAATTTACAAAATCGCATTATCCACCGCATCCGTATCCACTGTATCCACTGCATTTATTGTATCCGTATCCACTGTATCCACTACACCCACTAGATCCATATTCACCGTATCCACTAACAAACCGGGTACTCAATCTCAAATTCACAAAACCGCAGATTCCGATTTATCCACTAGCGACCAGAATAACCAGTCTCAAATGTGTAATGACTTGACAACGCATGACACCCAAACCTCGAATTCTGTTATAGGCGTACCCCAACCTAAATCAAAATCCTGTCCATCCTGCATAGTGTCTGAAAAAGAGAAACATACAGTTAAAACATTTAACGTCACAAAAAATCTTAGAAAAAAATACTTATCTTATATTGAAGTCCTGACATCCGTATCCAATAAACGTCTTACATTACTTGTAGACAGTGAGGCTTCTATCAGTTTATTAAAAATAAATAGTATCGAAAAAATGCCCTCAATTACTAACCATAAAATAACCATATAATAATTCCATGGTTTGGGGTCAACGGAAAACCCAATGAGGACCCTAGGCCATATTTTAATAAACTTTAACTCACTGAGCCATCATTTTCATGTTGTTCCCAATATAGATTTCCCCTACGAGGGAATAATAGGCAACGATATTCTCGCTTATTCTGACTGCAAAATTAATTATATAGAAAATGTTTTAATCATAAATAATAGAAAATTTACTTTAAAATTTTATGAACCGACTTATATTATACCACCTAGGACCAAAGCAATTATTGAATGTTCCGTTCTCAATCCTAAAATAAAAGAAGGCCTTGTTCTTGACCAATGCATAGCCGAATCCCTCTTGACTGCAAACTGCATAGTAAAAGTAAAGCCCAATTCTAGAATAAACATATCAGTAGTTATTATCTCTGAATCCCCCATTTGCTTAAACACGGACCTTAAAATTAAAGTATTAGAATACGACAAACCTGTCAAAGACACGGTTTTCCACACGATACACTCTGAAATAAATGCTATAAATTCCTTAGAAAGAACTCAACAAGTACTAAATTTATTACGAGCTACCCACCTAAATCCCGAAGAAGCAAATGCTCTAGTTGACCTCTGTTCCAATTACTCTGATATCTTCCATCTTCCTGGTGATCAGCTCAGTACTACCGAAACTTTACAACACGAAATAAACACGTCCTCTTCCATTCCGATCAACACAAAATCATATAGATTCCCAGAAGTTCACAAAAAAGAAGTAGAAACTCAAATTAACAAAATACTCGACGTAGGTATAATAGAACCGTCAGTCAAACCGTCACTATCGTCTTCCCCAATCTGGATAGTTCCGAAAAAAATAGACGCTTCAGGTCAGCGCAAGTGGCGTATAGTAACAGATTATCGCAAGTTAAATGTAATTGTCCAAGACGCCTTGGGCACAGGAGAGGAAGTAACTGGTTATCATCTGGAAGGTAACATACTCAAATTTGAAAGGATCGATCTTATTCTAGGCCCACGAATACTCGCTGTCGTGCCAAGGGCATTTCAATGGAGCCTGATTAACACTTTCCATAGTGCCCTACAACATGCAGGATGGGAGGAGACTCTGCACAAAATCAGGGAGTCTTATCATTTTGACAAGATGAACACCAGTGTCAGGGATTTTATCGACAATTGTGTGGTATGCAAAACGTCGAAACAGACATCGGGAGCTACTCAGGTCCAACTACACCCCATTCCCAAACCGACAGTACCCTTCAAAGTAATACAGATGGACATTACTAGGAAACTTGGTTCTCCGAACGATCAAGAGTATGTTATAGTCACAATAGACGCATACACGAAATACGTGCTACTCCGTCATACTAATGATAAAAGTCAAAACAGCTCTCTTGCCGCATTGAAACAGGTCATCCATCTTTTCGGAGCGCCGCGGCAAATCATAGTAGATGGCGGGCGCGAGTTCTTGGGTGATTATAAAAACTACTGTGACAGGTACGGTATTGAACTTCGTCCAATATCACCAGGTGTTAGCAGAGCAAACGGACAAGTGCAAAGAGTCATGGCAACTCTTAAGAACGGTCTTGTAATAATAAAAAATTACGTATAGGACTGGCATACAGCGCTCGAGAGTCTGCAGCTCGCCATGAACTGTACGGTACATAGAACTACTGGGACTGCGCCATTAACACTCCTCACTCGTCGCCAGAACTGCGTGCCTGCAGAGTTGCTGAACCTAGTCGACATCGGCAAAGCTCTAGTCAACGCTGAAGCTTTAGAACGACATGTGCAGCAAAGAATGCTTGCAATAGCTTCAAAGGACAAGGACAGGTTCGATAGAGGGCGTGCCAAAGTCCATAACTTTCATCGAGGCGACTTTGTCCTAATTAAAAATAACCCTAGAAATCAAACTTCTTTAGACTTGAAATTTAGCGTTCTATACGAAGTTCACAGAGTGCTCGAGAACGACCGCTACCTTGTCAAAAAGGTCGTGGGACATCAGAGTCGACCCCGCAAGGTCACGCACGACCAACTGCGGCGCGCCCCACAACCAACTGGCACCCAGGCGGCCGTGTCACCCCCAGACGAATCTCAACCCGGGCCTTCCGGGTACACACCAGCACCTGGAGTTGCGGCTCCATCAAAAGCTGTCACCATATATTGTGCTCTTCAAGCACACATGCACACATGCATGCGCACACTCGCACACATATCACACACACGTGCGAATATACGCACCAAATGTACATGAATGAAAACCATACATCTATGCACACTATATCATAATTTTGACATTAGGACTTTCATGACTTTGACTTCGACTAAAAAATAGTGTGTAAAAAGGGCTATTGGCGTGTGGAGCCGTCCGATAAGTCCAATCCCCCGTGATGCTTTCCGCGGAGGGAATAATTTATCTTAAAATTGCTATTGGCGTATGGAGCCGTCCAATAAGCAATACTCCTACTCCCCGCGATGCTTTCAGCGGTTCCCCTGTGTACCACGGTCCTGACTGAGCTTCAGTATTCCTAAGCTGACGCTTGCTGAGTACCCAGAGCACAGCATCGGCCTTTCCCAATATCCTTTAGGGCCCCTGTTTAATACAGCATCGACCTTTCCCGCACCCGTTCTTCCTTCCCAATAAAATCCTTGTACTTCATGCAAAACATGAGTAAGGTACTCGACTGTCTTCACAAATCAATGTGAGCAGTGTATTTATGTATTTTATTGATTACTCACATTACACAATCTATTTACAATTCTCATAACCTGGCTTCACGTAGAGTGACCAGTAAACTTACACTTTGTAAACGTTTGAGCTGTTCTCGAAGATCGAGCAGTTTCATGAAAACTTATCAAATATATCAAGCTACCTGCACTCGTTCTTTTCTTGATAAGTCGTAAAACCGTCGCGGTGGTTTTATCAACAAGACTTGTATGCGTCCTTTGCACATTATTGCTATTTCTTTAGGAATAAATTCGTTTTCTTCGCTCTTGAACCCTTGGACGTCCACGATAACATTCATGATAATTTTCTCACAATATTACTTAAAGGTTTGTATTCGAAAAGTGGATCGTTTATTATTAAACAATAGGCAGATGTACTATCTGGAATATCTTTAGAACATTCAATTTCTAATCGCATGTCGACTGGACCAGTTTTGAGGAAATCGTTTTGTCTTGAACAGTCAATCACAAATAATTGAGCAATTTCTTTGAATTAATTTAAGCCTAGCAACGGATCAATGCCTAAGTTGTAATACGACTGACGAAAATTAGCATACATTTCGTATAATATACTGTATTTACTTTCATCAAATTTCAAATTAAGTGAATCATACGGATAGTATTGTGAGTTTAAAAATAATTTAATATCGGTTACATTACAATGATCGAATAAGGAAGAACTTAAAGTTTTATTAGTTTTTCGGTTAGTCTGCAAACCAAAAATAACAAACCTCGGCTTCTCTAGCTGTGAAGTTGTCTTCACTGACCATGAATGCTTTGTTGTTCTTGGTAATAATGGATATTCATATAAATCCCAATTCCTGAATGCTATCTCTATAGAAATTTCTTTCTCTCCAAATTCTTTAGCAATAATAATTTATTACGATCAGAAACTTTAATATGTGGTATACGCCATTGTATTTTATGTAAATCTATTTCTACGTTATCATTTTTCTCCATTACTACACAGTTTAAGGCAGAACTGCTTTGTTGTAAAATAAGTTCATGTTTACAATTGATTATTATTTTGTTATAATCTTCTGCAAATCCCAGAACCCTATTTAATGGTACAATAACACTAAAATGACCGTTTTTTAGTTTCGTACCATTTAAATTCCAACCCCAAATTGCTGCAGCTTTACTTTCACCTTCATTCATGGAGACATACGATTTTAAAGTTGTTGCGATACCAGCATTTTTAATGCGAACGATTTCAACACCATTTATTTCGTACCTTATATCTTGAAACAAAAATAAGATCGGGTTGTTTATGAAATCAATATCTTTTTTTATTATTTTTCCTGCTGGATCTTTAGTAGATACACTTGCATACCCTTCTATAAAAATGGAGCTGCTGCACGGCAAAACATACAAATCTTGATGATGAATGGGTATTCTGATTTCATCATTTTCTTTGAAACTAGTATTATACGGATTATAGCTATGAATCTCATAACTTTCAATTGAGTTGTCATGTTGAGCTAAATCTGTTATTTGAAGCATGTTGTTATTACTCCAATTTTAATCCAATATCTCTCAGAAATCTTTTATTCTCCTTCGTAATTTTAATTTGTCTTTTAATGTTTACAGTGTTGATACGTCTGACTACTTTGGAAACAGGAAGTGAAATATTACATTTTCTTCTCACGTTAGGCGTTTTATTAAAAACTAACATATTGTATCTCTGTGTACACAAAATTACTATTAAATTTAGCTCAATTATTTTTTACAATGTGAGTAGTGATTATCATCACACGCAATCTAAGAATGTGTATAGAGTATCAGGATATAAATTTTTATAACCCTGTCATACGTTATGCTATAGATAGTTCAACTCAGTTGTGCGCGCGGGCTTGTAAATATACAACTTTCATTCGTGTGTCAGTGACGCGGCAGTCGGACGACGACTGCCACACGAATGAAAGTTGTATATTTACAAGCCCACGCACACATAGGGCCGCGCGCACAACTGAGTTGAACTATCTATACTTCATTGTCTTTCCAAAATGACCTAAGAAATTTTAAACACAAGTGACCACAATTATACAAATGATTACGCTGTATGTTTTCATAATTATACTGAATATTATTTCCTACATATTTCATAAATTCTTTTGGAGGTTTTGAATTACCATAACTATCAAAATATTCTATGTATTCGTTTATTTTGGCATAGTCTACCCAATGTGTACCAGAGTTTTTAGAAGAGTCAAGGTTGATGACTCCACATTCTGTTGACAATGCTTTATCTGGTAATTGATCTCTCATAAACACGCTTCGGAAAAATGGAATATTATTAGAGTGTTTCATTATATCAATATTAGTTAAAGCTCTATTAGGTAGCCGAGAATTTAGTTTTTTTTTCTCTGTTGTGTAAATGCCTAAACCATCTTCATAATGCTTAATATGTAATCCTCTTCCAATGAATAAGGCCTTCATTTCCTTGTTGTGTCGTTTCGCTTCAAGTAATTGCTTCTTAGCTGTTTTATATGCATTTATTGCTTTCGCCATACCAGCAGCACCTCCAGCTAAACTGCCAGCAGCAGATAATCCAGCAAATATTGGTACTAAAGGAAGAAATCCTCCAGTTTTTGGTACTGGTATACTTCTAGGTAATTTTATCGGTGTATCTGATGTAAAGTCCTAAGCTGTTGCGTAGGCTAATTCCAACAATGCTTTTTTACATGATGGTTTAATTTTTTTAATGTGCTTTTTAGTTAAGTGTTTTCTTAAAACCTGCTCCAATTTTTACTTCATTAATGTCTCTGTTGAATGCTGATGAAACAGTTTTTTTGTTGTGCGGAATACCTTGCCTTGTTTTCATTGCTATTTCTTTATTTTTCTTCAAATTAAAGCAACGCATTTAATAGAGACACATGGAAGTCTTTTTTGTTTTAAGAACAAATGCGTAATGAATAGAAAAATATGTGTATTTGCTTAAATACATATTACAACAAGTTTTGTTTGCTCCACCTAAAATACATTTGTTTTATCTATCCAGCTGTTGTCGCTAGTAGGAAGTCCAAGCCACTTAACATATACTTGATTCCCTTTTCTTTTCAATACTTTTTCAACTAAGTACAAATCAGGATAACTGATTTTTTGAAGTTCTTGAGCATAAAATGCTCCTAGTATTGGTCGACATCTTGCATCTTCTAGCAAGTAAGTTAACGGATTAGTTTCTTGTATTTTTTTTATCTTAAATATTTCTGTTGACCAATTAGGATAATAGCCTTTATCAAAGCATCCTTTGTATTTACTAATTCTTACAAAATCACCGACACTAAACTTTCTACACTTAGTGCTTTTCTTACATTCAGCCATTCGAATATATCTTTGCATTATGCTTGTTTTATTGCTATGATTTACAGAAGCAGGTGGTTGTCCCACAGTTCTATGAGAAGTATTATTGTATTCTTTTATAATTTTGTTGAGCGTTTCATTCATCCACTTATAATTTCCATTAAGACTAAACTCTTTGTATAATTTATTTTTTTTATGTCCTTATTAATCTTTCTACAATAGAGGCTTTCTTAGTAGAATACGTTGAAAAATGATTAATTTTATATTTTGCAACAATATTTTTAAATTTATCATTATAAAATTCACTTCCCAGATCAGTTTGCGAATTTCTTGGAACACGTCCTCTAAGCGATAATAGACTTTCAAATGCTTTTGACACCTGTTGTTTATTTTTTTGTTTTAAAGGAACTGTCCAAGCATATTTTGAAAAAGTGTCTATAACTGTTAGTATATATTTGTAACCACCATTCACTTTTGAAATTGCTTGCATGTCTATTAAATCTGCTTGCCAAAGATCATCAATTTAGATCATCAAAGTTAACTCTAGCACATTTATGAATTTCATTTATGATATCTACTTTGCTTATAATGCTTATTTAATTTCGCTGCTATTTCTTTTAAAGCAATATTTTTTTCAAGATTTCTCACTTTTTCGTTTAAACTTGCAATCAGTTTACTCGGTTGGTCTATTTGCACGCAAATATTAAATTTAAGTTTTTCGATCTGCTCTTCGGTAATATTTTTACCCGATTCCGTTTCTTTTATTGTATTTTTAATCTGAACTTGCTCCACTCTTATGTTACTTTCGGTTATGACAGATGTTTTATTTGTACGAACATAATTAATATTATTGTTTTCATTCATGTTACAAAATACTTTGATAACTGAGAACATTCCAAAGTGTTTTAGTCTTTTATAATATTAGCTTCTTTTAACTCTTCTATAATTGATAGAATTTCATTGTCATGATTAGTATTACCAGCATTTTTTGAAGCAATCAGAAGTTTCAACCTTTCAATTAGTTCATTGGGGTCATCCCAGTAAACATAATCGGTATCACTTTTATATTTTTTTAATTTAGGTAAAAAACCACCGCGTTTTATTCTTACTATTCGTCTTTCATCTTGAACATTTTTTTTTGTAACAGCCTCTTTGTAACGCTCAGAATCTTCATTCGAATCTGTTTTTATACATTCTTTAAAACTATCAGAATCTGAAGCATAATCTGTTGATGAGCTAAATCTTCTAAGCGTGTTACTCTCAACTCTTGAAATGTCTAATATTGGTTTAGTTTTATCATTCACTCTAATTAATGTTTCTAGTGGATCTGTTATTGGTTTAAAGACCTTTTTAAATTTTAAATGAGCTGTATCTTCTTCATTTTGTATGGTTTTAATTTTATTTTTTATAATATCGACTGACTTTATCAACTGTTCTTTAATACTTACCTGCATGCTGTTTTATAATTTTTTTAATTATGATCCATCTGTTATTTGCAGATATTAGATTTCGATTGATATATTTTCTGTAATGAGGTGATATATATGTACTTTCTAAAAGTATATAAATATGTCAAAGCCTTTTCTGTATCTGCCTTCATTTAAAGGACTCTGCCATTGACGGTCCCAAGCACGTATGAAAAAAGAGGAGGGTTGACTGAGTGAAGTTCTAACTAGTCGTAAAAGATCAACGTCGAGCATCGGGGACGGCAATTATCCCGAAAAAACCAGGCCTAACAAGCCGGAATCCGCTGGAGGTAGGAAATGACCTCCACAACTCGCAACTCTGTGTACATACCTACTCACAGAATCGAGGGCCTTGGCTTAACCGCCCGGACCAAGAGGTAGAATACCTCTTTAAAAAATCACCCTAATCCTAAGGTGGGACTACTACGGGCCGATAGGATGCATGGCTTGTAGGAGACAAGTTCTAAGCGCCAACCTCGACGGACCCGGCAAACGTCGTTGTATACTGCCTTCTTGAGGGAATGGGCGTCACCCCTCTTGTGACGTATTAAATCGTCCCTACTCGTGGGAACAAAATGAATAATTCTAACCCCTCTGAAAATGTAATAAAATTAGATAAGAGTAACCCAAAAACCTTGACCCAACAGCTTTTACACAAAGGAATGTTTATACATCAGCCAAGCTCAAGTTCCATTAACGGAACAATTAATAGAGACAAAGCGAACGTTGAGCTGGCAGATAAAGCAGATAAAACAGAAACAGATAGAGAATCCGAAGAACAGCAGTTTACAGAAGTGAACTATGGAAAAAGGCAAAGATCCAGTCCAGACGCAGTAATGCGCAGACAAAAACAAACAAAATTGAATTACTGGCTCGCGACACCAGCAGTACAAACATCCAACAGCTTTACAGTGCTCGACAGTATAGAGCAAGCAGATAAACCTGAAATACAAGCACCAAAAGCAATAAGACCCCCTCCACTGTTTATTGATGGCGTCAAAAATATCCAACCTTTACTAAAATTATTAGAAGAGGTAGCAAAAGGGGAGTACGAAATTACGATACTACGAGGCGAGAGAGTTAAAATATAACCGAAGTCAGCCGCATCATACTCCACTATTCTTAAAGAATTGAAGGCTAAAGACACAGAATTTTTCAGTTACCAGCCTAAACAAGACCGCAGCTTTAGAGTAGTGCTTAAAAATCTACATCCATCCACAGATAAAGAGGATATAAGGATAGCTATCGAAGAGCTTGACCACAAAGTAATAAATGTCTGGAACATTCAAAATTCAAGAAAAAAACTCGAACCTCGTGAAAATAATAAAGACATATATAGCGTGAAATCTCTGCTGCACTGTCGCATAACGTTTGAAGCACCCAGACCAAAGCGAGCAATCCCCCAATGCACTAATTGCCAAGATTATAATCACACACAAAAGTTCTGCAATAGAAAACCCAGATGCGTCAAATGTGCAGGTTCGCATCACACTTCAGCTTGCCCACGGAAAGAAAGATCAAACCAGGTTAAATGTGTCCTATGCAAGGGAAACCACCCAGCTAACTACAAAGGCTGCACAGTCTACAAAGAATTGCTGAAAGTCCGATACCCTCCTGTAACAGTTATTTTTTTGTACATTTGTAATGCGTACGGTCTTGTTAAAAGCTACATCTATTGGCCGCGTTGCATTGTTGTTGATTTATCTAAGGTAGTTTATAACTACAGTTTTGATCTTCTGTGTTCACTGATGTTAAATGTCAAAGTAAAATGTTGAAGAGGGGTTATTTTCTGGAAGCTTCGTTAACCGAAGATATATAAGTCCGGCTTTCTGCCACGGGAGACACTGCTATCTCGTGCCTTCCGATGTTATATAGTGTGTTGATTGCTGTGTGATTTGATTTTCTTAATATATTATCTGTTCAAAAGTACCCACACTAAAGTGGTGAGTATGTTCTTAATTCTACTTAAACCTATTTGTTTCTGGAACCTGTTTAATTATATGAGTGCTAATCCATTCGTAGGGTCCCAGATTTCGGGCTCAAGACGGTCAGTCTCAGACGGCGTGCTTGCTCTTTTGTGGCCTTCTGGTTCAGACTCAAGTTTCTCGGTACCCTCTGGCAAAGCTGGTGATTGCGCGGCTCACGACGCAAGCGGACAGCCGTACCCAAGAGTTACGTACTTAAACTTATAATTGCAAATTGTTAAACTTTTATCCATATCTAATATAAATAGCCGACTCGGGCGGAAGAGGAAGTAACCTCCTGGAGGGACGACGAGGAGGCACCGAGCACCATCAGCTCGGCTCTAACGCGCTCCGCTGCGGTTTTTTTTTCTTTTTCTTGTACCCACACTGTTTAATTTATTTAATTTCTTATTGTAAATTTGATCTACTTTTTTTTGAAATATACATGTATGTATAACTGAGGTGTAAGTTGTTTTCCTCTAAAGAGTCCCATAGGTTTCCCACACGCACACACTTCTATTCTCATACAAGGCGCCCTGAGGTAATCTCTTGAATCTCTCCACTGGGTCAGCCGGTGAGTAGTCCGCCTGAGAAGAAAAGCGGCTACACTCCACGAATCACTAAACACAGACGAAAACCTGAATACACGACAAATGAACAAGTACCTACGAATAAAACAATAAATAGCGGAAAATCCTATGCTTTAGCTACAAAAGAACCCACCGAACAACCTATGATGCAATCAATTAACGCTGAGGACGAAAACCAAAAAACCAACGAACTCAAAGCAATTAGGGAAACACTTGTTGCCTTGATGAACCAAATGTTAAATATGACCCAAACGTTGACCGTACTGATTTCAAAAATATCATCACATTCACAGTGCTAAAATTGGTTGTATGGAATGCTAATGGCTTGTCAAAACACTCGGAATAGTTAAAAATATTTGTTAAAATATACCACATAGATGTTTTACTAATCTCAGAAACCCACTTTACATCCAAAAGCTATTTCAGGATACCGGGCTACAATATGTACCACACTAATCACCTAGATAACAAAGCACATGGAGGATCGGCCGTGCTCATCATTTCAAACATCAAGCACCATGTACTACAAGGCTACTGTAAAAACTACATCCAAGCAACAAACGTCGTAATAACAGACTGGATGAGTGACATCACAATTTCAGCTCTTTACTGTCCGCCGAGATTTGCTATTAAGGAAAAGGAGTTCAATGACTATTTTCAATCGCTTGGAAATAGATTTTGAGAGCTCACAGATGAAGCGTTCCAGGAACCAGTTAGTCTAAAATCAAAAAAATCGGTTGTCTGTAAAGTCGGTTTACTGACGATAGTTGAACGTGACAACGTCATAAGAAAATACTGATGGAATGGTTGCATTTTTCAAAAATGTATTATTGTATACGAGTAGCAGCTGTCCCATCGCTCACTCAAGTAGGAGAGAGACAGATGTCGAACGCTGTCGAACGCGGAGGCCGATTGTGCCTCTTCGTCACTCGTTCCGCGCTCTCGCTTGCACTTCACGCCTTAAATGGAACTGTTACATATATCTAATGTACCTAAAAGTGCATAGGCCACCCCTATCCCCGTCGAATGGGTGGTGCAGCCCAAAGTTGACGTGTCAGCACTTTTGCCCATGCACCAGTCCTATGTCCGGGCTCCTCAGTCCGCATCCATCCTCCGTCGCGTGTACTCGTCCTAATATATTTCACGTGTGCCAATTAAAAATACTTAATCCAGTGATTTTTCAACATTATAATCGTTCAAGTTCTATAAGTGTTTTTTTAAAACCTCCTCAAAATTGGCCCGCGTAACATTGGTGGCAGCGTAAAGGGATTTCTTGTGAGATCTAGGAATCGCCTCCGTGAGTGAAAAGTGTTTGTTCACCGAGTTCTCGAACAATACAAAATCCTACTTGCAAAGAGTGCATATCGTGTCTAAAAACCACCTAAATCCTGAAAAGTGAATAAGCATATCCACATAAAGTGCAAACGTGATATTCCCGAAACATCGTCGAGCATCCTGCCTGTCCTTGCCGAATTGGTTCAGCAACATGTTCCAGGTTTCTTTCTTCGTGATCCTGTAAGTCACCTTAACTGTCAGAATTGTACTATTTAAATCAGTGGAAGTGTTGTGTTGTGCCGAAAATACTACATTCTGCGAGTGAATATTTTCTACAAAAAAAAACCGAGACTCTATTATTTAGACATTACAATTTCATTCTATTGTATATGTACCTGGTTCTAAGTACAGATCAAATTCTCGAAGACATCTTATCTGTCCTGGCCGTCGCAAGACTAAACATTCGTTATCTGTTCCGGTGATACTGGTGTACAATTACAGAGCCGTATTCTAACTTCGTTTTGTGTCTTGAATAACTAAGATAATTTGTTTCAATTGTACAGAGTCGTATTCCTACTTTATTTTGTACCTTGTATAACCTAAAAATTGTGTGTACTGTAATTTCATTTATAAGTAACAGGGAAAAAAAAGTTAATTTTTAGAAAAAAAACAAAAACCGACTTCAAAACTATACCTATATGTACAAATTTAAACTGAAAAGTAGAAAATAATATTAAATAATAATAATGATATTAATTTTTTATTTTAATTACTTTAAACATTCAACGAAAAGGTTTCCTAAGTTATTTTTGAAGTCGGTGCCGCCCAAAAACAGTTTAATTGTTGCAAAGGCAGCAACAAATGGAATGTACGGCGGCGCGACGCGGCTGCGCGCGTGTTGCAGCCGGACAGGACGGGACGCGGGGGGATGTGCCTAAGTGAGCGACCCGAACGCGGGCAGACGCGTGAGGGCAGACGTCGTTGACGGTTGTGTCTCTATGCATAAAAATTTTGATGCGCTTCTTTGCAATTTATAAGTAAGCTTACGTGCGATTTTCTTTTCTCTAGTAAAAGTTAAGGTAATTAATATAATAAATAGTGTAATTAATTATTAGGTTATTTTTTTATTAACGATATTTTTGTTTTGGTTGGCACCGACTTCAAAAATAACTTAGGAAACCTTTTCGTTGAATGTTTAAAGTAATTAAAATAAAAAATTAATATCATTATTATTATTTAATATTATTTTCTACTTTTCAGTTTAAATTTGTACATATAGGTATAGTTTTGAAGTCGGTTTTTGTTTTTTTTCTAAAAATTAACTTTATTTTTAATTTTTAAGTGGAAAGTTAGTGTATTTTGTTTGTATATAATATGGGTAGGCCTACTAAACGCGCTTCTCAAATGAGAAAGCGTCGTTTGGAAGAAAGTAGGGACGAGAGGGAAGATCGTCTAAAGAAGAGTAGGGAAAGATTTGCAATAAAAATTGCAAATGAGAGTGATGAGCAGCGGGCGTATAGACTTTCTCAGATGAGGGCATACTCAAACTTATCAAGGCTTAATGAAAGTCCAAAAAGTCATGCTCAACGACTCAGTTTGATTCACGAGCGTTTATCAAACGAAAGCAAAGAGCAACGTTCTCATCGTCTTCGGTTGATTCACGAGCGTTTATCAAACGAAAGCGAAGAGCAACGTTCTCATCGTCTTGAGTTGATTCACGAGCGTTTATCAAACGAAAGCGAAGAGCAACGTTCTCATCGTCTTGGGCTGATTCACGAGCGTTTATCAAATGAAAGCGAAGAGCAACGTTCTCATCGTCTTGGGCTGATTCACGAGCGTTTATCAAACGAAAGCGAAGAGCAACGTTCTCATCGTCTTGGGCTGATTCACGAGCGTTTATCAAACGAAAGCGAAGAGCAACGTTCTCATCGTCTTGGGCTGATTCACGAGCGTTTATCAAACGAAAGCGAAGAGCAACGTTCTCATCGCCTTGGTTTGATTCACGAGCGTTTGTCAAATGAATCTATCGAATCCAGATCGACTCGATTAGATGCTATGCGACAACAGTCTATTAACATTTTTGCAGACGTTCAGTGTGCCGTTTGTAATAAAGCGTTATATCCACCACAACGTTTTAATTTACGTACTGCAATTTACAGTGCATTATTACCCAAAGAATTGGTTTCTCTGGGCAATATCATAACATGCTCTCGCTGTCAAAATAATATTAGGAAACGAAAAATTCCACCAGCAGCTTTCTGGAACAAAATGACAGTCGCGACTATTCCTCAAGAGCTAGCTAATTTGACGAAACTTGAAGAACGGTTTTTATGCCGTGTTGTACCGTTTCTTAAAATAATGAAATTACAAAATCGTTTCTGTCAAGATTGGTGTAAGGGACAAGTAACTTTGTTTGCAAAAGACGTTGTTGAAGTCGCTGAACAACTGCCACTTGCGCCAAACCAAGTAGGATTAGTTCTTGTTGTGGAAAGTCTCGAGAACTTGCAACGCTCCCAAGAGTTTGTTGTGGATATGAACAGATTGTATCAAGCTCTAACCTGGTTAATGTCAAACAATATACTCTACAGAGATGTAAGGCCCCATTTTGAGAATGTTATCGACATTTCTGAACTTGTTCAAATTTCTGAAGAGCCTGCAGATGGTGGTGAGCTTATGGAGTTAGAATCTACTCCTCAAAACAACTACGTCGATATAAATGAAAACGTTTCTATACTACACGGATCATTTCATCAAGCTGATTTAAGATTTGATTTACAATCTCGTGGCAAACAATGCACTGCTGTAGCAGCTGTAGCTTGTGCAGCGTTCTGTACAGATGAGCCAAGTCAATGGTCAAAAAGTGACATTGATTATATAGTAATACTCGGAGATAAGCTCTACCGTGAGTCCATTGCTTCTAGAGAGAACCCCGCAATTGGAGAAATTAATCCTGAATATCTTGCTGCGAGTGATCTTGCACAGCAAATATTATATAACAGGAAGAAAATCAATATCTCTGTTACTGATACCAATTATAATGGTCATATAGATACAGATCGAAGTACTGACGGCTTCCCTAACCTAAAAAATGCTCTGACATTATTTTTAAGAGAAAACTGTTGCGGGCTGCTTACTGCGAATTCCATGACTGTGGCTATATATTGTAAAACTGAAACTGATGCTTATAAATATTGGTTGTTCGATTCACATGCACGTGGGCCTAAGGGAGGTAAAGCTCCAAAACGTGGTGCAGCCTGTTGCATGAAATTCCAAAATATAGATGAATTACATGATATAATGCGACGAAATTTGTTTACTCCGACGAAGAAAGTACCGGCACAAGATTAACACCGGAGAACCAGGCAGAAGAGCGCAGAGAAACGTTGGGGAATCAACATTTCAACAATACTCAGGAGCAGTCAAGAGTAGTTCAGTCAGAGAGCCCTACATATACAATACTTACATCAGAAAAAGACAGTCCTCAAATATTTCAAGCAAACTCAGTCCTGGAACAAGAAAGACTGCACAGAGACACTTTGAGAACATCAGAGAGTCCTACATATACAATTCCTGTACTAGAAAATAACAACACTCCTCAACAAACATCTCGACCAACCTCAGCTTCAGTACAAGAAAAAACACTATCATACATA
The DNA here is from genome assembly GCA_902825455.1 of Arctia plantaginis. Lineage (NCBI taxonomy): Eukaryota > Metazoa > Arthropoda > Insecta > Lepidoptera > Erebidae > Arctia > Arctia plantaginis. The sequence continues at coordinate 514,157 of CADEBD010000358.1, read as the reverse complement.
CAACCAATTGCCACTATAATTGAAACAACTAGTATGCTCCGTACCATAGATGAAGCGGTCCCTGATCTAGAAAGTGTAGTTTCTTTGAATCCCAATCCCACAACGAATAATAACGAGATGAGATTAGCTGAGATTTCAAGAAAAACAGCGCCACCATTAAATGTGGATCGAGAGCGACGAATGGAAGAGCTTGCTTGGTATTGTCTTTTTCCTGATGGAAAAAATGGCTTTGGAGAGGAAAGAGATATTCAAATTACTCCTTTGGACTATTTTCAGAGTCGAGTAATGAGCCTGGACAAGCGTTTCAATCGAAACGACTATTTGTTTTTTGCTCTTTCTATAGTTGAATATTATCGAGCTAAATCCAGTGTTTCTGTATCATGCCGGATGCGTCAGGGCCAAGGCGAGCAGACACCTCAAGGACTCATAGATAACATGCATCTTACTATGAGGAATATCAGAGGATCGGCGTCTTATTGGCAGAAATGTTGCTCTGAACTTACTGCAATGGTCCGAACTTTGGGGCCTCCTACGTGGTTCATGACGTTCTCTTGCAACGACCTTAATTGGCCAGACATGACCAAAGCCTTACTCATCGCAGATGGTCGTGATGTAAATCAAGCAGAGAACCTGTCTTTCCCCGAGCGTTTGCAATTGGTACAGAAATATCCCGTGGTTGTCTCTCGACAATTTTCGGTTCGCGTGAACGCTCTGATGCGATTCCTCAAACGCGATCCAGACTGCTTAGGTGGTCCAGTTGTGGACTTTTGGTATAGAATAGAGTTTCAAAATCGCGGAAGTCCACACCTTCACATGTTGGTGTGGTGTGACAATATCCCAGATTTCTCGACTCAGGAGGGTATCGAATTCATCGAAAGGGTGGTTTCATGCTCTTTAATGCCCAATGATTCTGTATTGCAGAAATTAATAAAAGACGTGCAAATACACAAACACACGGCCACGTGTTACAAAAACCGCAACGATAGTCATTGTCGTTTTGGTTTCCCGAGGCCCGCATATGAGACTACTATTTGCTTAGGTCCTGATGAAGTATTATCAAACAATGGACGATTTTGTTGTTTGAAACGAACTGTAGACGAAAGTATGGTAAACAATTACAATCCTACTCTATTAAGTCTATGGAAAGGGAACATTGATGTGCAGCCGTGCGGTAACGTAACAGCAGTTGCATACTATGTTGCTAAATACGCAAGTAAATGTGAGCCCCATGATACAGGTGAAGTTGTACGAGAAGCCGTTGTGAAGGCCAAGAGGTAAGGTGGTCCTGTGTGGAATCAGTTATTTGCAGTCTCAATGGCCATTCTATCTCAACGCCTTGTAAGTGCTCCGGAATGCGCATATAGATTGTGTCATTTACCGCTAAAAATGTCTTCCCGAAAAACAGTCTTCATAAACAGTTGTAAGCCAAATGAACGTTTCAGACTTCTACGATTCGACGGTGATGATACATCCATTTACAACAACATTTTTGATCGATATGTATTACGCCCAGATGAACTAGAAGACTTAAGTCTCGCCGAATTCGCTGTGCGCTTTGAAACGGTGTCTAACTTAATATGGAACGAAGACGATGGTGATGAAGAATTAAGGAGTGAAGATGTTACGCCGGCAAGATTTATACGGCTAAGAGATAACACGCGGATGCGTATAAGAAACAAGTCTGCAGTATTGCGCACACGATACTTTACATTGAACAGCGACAAGGAAGCCTATTACTACAGCTTGTTAGTATGTCATGTACCATTTCGTGATGAAAGTGAACTTCTACTCGAAGAGGAAACCGCTGAGGAGTGTTTTATTAGGCGGCAAAGAGAATTCCGACCATTACATGGCAACGTAAGCGCAGAAGAGTTTGCTCACGCAGAACAAATGATACAACAGGCCCTTGCCCAAGCAGTCGCGCTCAACGCTGCCCGTAACACTCACGATGTTGATGCTCCTTTGATTTGTGGCGGTGAACAAATCGTGAATAACGATGACAATTATTGTGAAGATGTATGCGAAAGGTCTGCTATGCCAGATGAAGTCTTCTTGGGTAATATTCGAAGTCTAAACGTCCAACAGAGAGACCTTTTCCAAAAAGTTTCTGCGGCTGTAGAAATGGATTTGTAGGGACAAGAAGGTCAATTATTGTTATTCATCACTGGCGGTGCAGGAAGTGGAAAGTCTTTCGTCTTGAAATTACTCGTGGAACATATCAAACGGTGTTATGCACCAACAGTTGACGTATTGCTCAAGGCTAAATTTGTTGAGGTGGGATCCCTAACAGGTGTAGCCGCACGTCAAATATTTGGAAAAACATTGCACTCAATATTCTCACTTCCAATTGAAAAAGGAAATACTATGACGTACAAAAAAATTACTGGACAAAAGCTAGAGAATGAGAGACGTAAATGGCGCCATATAAACTGGTTAATCATAGATGAAATTTCAATGGTGTCATATGAAAATTTGCGAATTATACACCTGCGTCTCCAAGAATACAAAAATAATGACAAATTATTCGGCGGGGTGCAAATATTGCTTTTTGGTGATATACTTCAACTCCCACCGGTAAAAGGGCATTGGTGTTTTATTCAACCGCCATGGTTTTCGGGCGAAGTTAACTTATGGCAGCAGTTCTCATTTTGTGAACTTACGATAAATATGCGACAACGAAATGACATTGAGTTCATAGACCTCTTAAATAGCTTGCGGGTTGGTGAATTAACGACAGCTCAGTTGGAGTTACTTTGTGAGCGGCGACACGTGCCTTTGTCAGGAGATTTTGCTGTCCGTATATTCCCTACTGTTAGACAAGTAGATACATATAATGAAAGAATGACCGTTGAAAATGCGAAAGCGCACCGCATGTACACAATAAATGCTGTAGATGAGTCTCGAGAGGCGGCAACCTATGGTAGGAAGCCACCAGAAAATGTTATTCCTAAAGACATTAATAACTGCGGTGGTTTCTTGCCAACTATAAAGTTGAGTATCGAATCGCGAGTCATGTTAAGGCGGAATATTTCCGTATCTGATGGGCTCGTGAATGGTGCCATGGGCATTTTTGTGGGAAGTAAGTGTGATTTTTAAGGTCATAAATAAACGCTCACACTCACAGCCCAACTCTAAAAATGTTTATCGTATCCGTGTATCCTAGGTGCCGTGGACAAGGCCGCCAGAGAGTGGGGACCTCTGGTGGCAGATTGATTGCTGCGGTAGGGAATGGAATGGCCGGCCTGATTGCATTAAGATGCGATCGGGCCGCCATGCCGCGATTGAAGGGGGAAGTGTTCTCCCCTGGGATAGGGCCTGATTAGGCATGGTGTCAATTCGGGGAGGACCTGAGATAACATGGTCCGGGTCCTCCCCAGAGTAGGACACCTAAGGCCGGCCGTCGGGGTGGTTTTTAGTGGAATCACCACATACTCCTGGCTCCTGGGTCCCCGAGGAGCCGGAGATCCGAAGGGATTTTCCACCCCGTCAACAAAAAAAAAAAAAAAAAAAAAAAAAGTTGCCGTGGACAAACATAATGTAGGATTGTCAAAATTGGCGGAATGATCGCGTATCAAACATAGAAAAAGAAAACATACTGTCGAATCAAAAACCCTCCTTTTTTGATGTTGGTTAAAAATCGACTAGCATGAAGCTCCTAGTCGAGACGAATCAAATGAGCACAAACACGGCGGAATTGCTTTATTTTATTACAGAGTTCCCATGGCTATTTACCGTCTCCATCATCAGACCCTGAATATCACATAGGATCGGAGTCCTTATTAATTAGACTCAAACACATTCAAATTCGATGGTATTACATAATTTTGTTACAGAGATCCCATACTCCTAAACCATTCATCATCAGCTTCATCATCAGCTCAGCAACATCAGATGGTGACCATTAGATGCAAAAATCTACATAGATTAAGATAATTTCTGATAAACAGTGTATATGTCTACAAAATTTGAGGGTTTCCCTCGATTTCCCCAGGATCCCATCATCAGATCCTGACCTGGTGACAATGGGACCACCTCTGACGTATGACCTACCAAATAAAAAAAGAATTATTCAAATCGGTTTATAATTGCCGGAGTAATCGCGTAACAAATATACAAAAAAAAAAAAAAAAAATACAGTCGAATTGAGAACCTCCTCCTTTTTTTGAAGTCGGTTAACAAAATGACTAAACTGGAAAAAGTAGGTGCTTCAATGGGTGCCTTAAACGTAGATTTAAACAGTCTTTTTAAATTTATTAAGCCATATAATGGCGACAGGCAAACCCTAAATTCATTTTTGTCGAACTGTAATAATGCTTATGAGCTCGCGAGTGCTGAGCAGCAGCCAGTTTTATTTAAATACATCCTAAGTCAACTACAAGGCAAAGCAGAAATTGCTTGCTCTATTAAATCTTTCACACATTGGGATCAACTAAAGGAGTTCTTAAAAACGCAATTCGCAGACTCCAAACATTACTCACACCTCTTAGCCGAGCTTCAAGACTGTAGACAAGGGCAAAATGAAGCAGTTAGCCAATTTGGGCTTCGCATCGAAGAAATTCTCTCCCAACTCCTGACAGAGATCGTTTTGACCAAGGCCAAAGAAGCTCCAGGGCGCACTGCGGCCATGGAAGACCTGGCTCTCCATCACTTCTTAATAGGGTTAAATTCACGTATCTCAAACGTAGTTCGATGCAAATCCCCTAAAAACCTTGATGAGGCCATTAATTTCGCGATCTCTGAAGAAAAGATACAAAAACTCATGTTTAAGCGTAACTCACCGAATCAATCAAACACGATGCAACCACGTCGTAATTATGATAGTCCTAGAAACCTTAATGTCAACAATGTGCAATCTAAATTTTGCAGGTATTGCAAAAATCTAGGGCATGTTATTGAGGAATGTAGGAAACGGGAATATAATAATAGATTTAAAGAGCAGCGAAGCAACCTACCACGCCAAAATTCTCCTCAAGGTCAACCTCATCGCCAACAAGCTCGTGTCCACGTCGTGAATGAATACCCTGATGAAAGTAATGAGACTTTAAACGAATAAAGGGCTCACGGCGGTGTCTCGTGAGACCCAAACCTTCGCATGTAAACAATGACATCAAGGACACCCATATATCCGCTGTATCCGCTGTATCCGCCGTATCCACTGTATCCGCTGTATCCACTGTACCCACTGTATCCACTGTATCCACTGTACCCACTGTATCCACTGTATCCACTGTACCCACTGTATCCACTGTATCCACTGTACCCACTGTATCCACTGTATCCACTGTATCCGCTGTATCCACTGTATCCACTGTATCCACTGTATCCACTGTATCCACTGTATCCGCTGTATCCACTGTATCCACAGTATCCGCTGTACCCACTGTATCCGCTGTATCCACTGTATCCACAGTATCCGCTGTACCCACTGTATCCACTGTATCCGCTGTATCCACCGTATCCACTGCATCTAAAGTATTCACTACACCCACTGTATCCACTACACCCACTGTATCCACTGCATCCAGATCCGCGACAACCTCACAACGATCTACAAATAAGAATATATTTAAAATAACTTCTAATTCTAATAATCGATATTTACCTCACGTTATCCTCAGAACTCAAGTAAGCGAATGTAACCTAACGTTTCTCGTAGACACCGGCGCTTGTGTGAGCTTAATTAAGAAGAACTCCCTAAAATGTATGCCTCTCTTAAAAGATGAAATAATTCAATTGGTGGGAATTAATGCCGGAAGTAAAACTACACGTACTTTAGGTTCCTTTAATTTAATGTTGTTTTATAATCTGAAAGTGGACATTTCTTACGATTTCCATGTGGTCGAAGATATAAATCTATGTTATGACGGTATAATAGAGAATAACCTCTTGAATGATTTGGATGCTGTTATCGATTATAATTCTAATACATTGCAAATTAGGGATATAGTTACGAAACTCAAATACTGCGAACCGGTTTATCAAATCTCTCCCCGTACAGAAACGATTTTAGAATGTACTGTTTCAAATCCCAATTGTAAAGTGGGGCTCATCGTGGACCAACACATTTCCGATAGCCTACTAGTCGCTAATTGCATAGTCGCTGTAAAAGACAACAATAGAGTCAACATATCCGTACTAAATACTTCCGAAGAATCTGTGACAATAAACTCCGACATTAAATTACACATAGAACCTCTCAATGATCAAGGTTTCGAACTTACCCTAGGTTCTTATCACATCCGTGACACCGAATCCCATACAGATCGTAAAAATGAGGTTCTTAAAATGCTCAGAACCGATCACCTTAATGATGAAGAAAAATCTAATCTCTATGACATCTGTTCCCAATATTCTGATATATTTCACTTGCCTAATGACCGACTGACGACCACTGACCTTCTCAAACACGAAATCAAAACACTTCCATCAGAGCCCATAAACGTCAAGTCCTATAGATTTCCTGAAATACACAAACAAGAAGTAGCGTCCCAGATAACAAAAATGTTAGACCAAGACATTATTCAACCTTCTCTTTCTCCGTGGTCCTCTCCCATCTGGGTCATTCCCAAGAAGATGGATTCTTCTGGCCAAAAGAAGTGGCGCATCGTAATTGACTACAGAAAACTTAATGATATTACAATAGGAGAAAGCTATCCAATTCCTCAAATTAACGAGATTCTCGATCAGTTAGGCCAATGTAAGTACTTCTCCACGCTAGACCTCTGCTCCGGATTTCAGCAGATCGCTATTTCTGAAGAACATATTCCAAAAACAGCATTCACCGTTCCTCAAGGCCACTATGAGTTCAAAAGAATGCCATTTGGCCTGAAAAACGCTCCATCTACCTTTCAACGTCTGATGAACACTGCTCTCGCAGGACTCCAAGGCCTACACTGTTATGTCTATTTGGATGACATTGTAATATACTCTCATGACCTTCAAAATCATATAGAAAACCTATCCAAAATCTTTCATAGACTCCGTAAATTTAACCTAAAACTTCAGCCTGACAAATGTGAGTTTCTCCGGAAAGAAGTGGGTTATCTTGGACACATTATAACTGATAAAGGCGTAAAGCCCAACCCAGACAAGGTAAAAGCTGTTTCTCAATTTCCCGTACCTAAAAGCCCAAAAGACACTAAATCCTTCCTAGGCCTCGTCTCATATTACAGACGATTTATTCCTGATTTCTCCAAAATAGCTAAACCCTTAACTTCTCTTTTGAAAAAGGACACCCCTTTCGTCTGGTCTAACAACGAACAACTAGCATTCGAAGAACTAAAGAATAGACTCATCTCTGCTCCTATATTAATATACCCGGATTTCTCCAAACCATTCATTTTGACATGTGATGCATCCAACTACGCGATATCTGCTATACTATCACAAGGGGAAATAGGTAAAGATCACCCAATCTCATACGCATCCAGAACCTTAAATAAAGCAGAATCGAATTATTCCACAACTGAGAAAGAATGCCTAGCCATCGTGTTTGGCACTAAAACGTTTCGCCCTTATCTCTATGGACACCAGTTTACCATTGTCACAGACCACAGACCATTAAGGTGGCTATTTAATTGTAAGGATCCTAGGTCTCACCTCATCAGGTGGCGTTTAAAATTGGAGGAGTTTGACTACAATATCGAATATAAGCGGGGAAGAATAAACAGTAACGCTGATGCCTTATCCAGGTTTCCGGTAAACCCCGTTCAACCTCAAGAATCTGACCCGGTACCTTCTACCTCTAATGCTCGTAATGACCAATTACCAGAACTTAGCCCTCTAACGCTCGAGGATCTTAATATACCTTTAAACATTGATGGTGACGAGCTACCATGTGTTGATCTTCTAGAAAATGACGACTTACCTCGGTATACTACCGGACTCGATGTTTCGCCGGCGCCTTCAGGTCATTCTCCCAGTCCTCCGACTACCAGTAACTTGCCCGTAACTACCCCAAGCCCTGTACCTTCTTCCGAAAACTACAGCAAGTTCTTAAAAGCAGTGGTTAACAAAGACTTTAATAGCAATTCCGTTATTCTAGAGCATAATGATAGTATTCTTAAAAGCGATTGCAAACAAATCGCGATACCGACCTCAATAGACCTCGATAACTCCAATCCATATGTAGAAGAGATCTTAGGTGAAATCGGCGACTCCCAAGAACTTCTCAATAAAGAGAGAACACTACATTCTTTATTATCATTTAGCCATAAAGGAAGAAAAGTGCACTTCCTATTCACCAAAGTCTATCATTTCGACACTAGTTCTCACGAAGATATATTTAAATGTTTATTAAACCTAAAATCAACAGTATTACAAAATCCAGACGATTCCAACTTAAGTATAGCAATAAGTGACTTCCGTAACCCTTTTGATAAACACGTTTGGTATAAGATATATAATATGTTTAGCTATATATTTAATAATACTCAAATTTCAATCCATATATATCACAATACTATAATATATCCTACCCCTTCGGAAATACCTAAAATATTGCGCGAAAATCACGATATTCCTATCGCCGGTCATCTAGGCTCAACGCGTATGATAAATAGAATTAAGGAAAGATACTATTGGAAACACATGCGCAGTGATATTGAAGCATATGTGAAAAACTGTTCTCAGTGTCAGTGCAATAAAGCCCTAAGACAAATTAATCGGTCCCCAATGCAGATAACAACTACATCTACCAAGCCGTTTGAGCGCCTCAGTCTCGATCTTGTAGGTCCCCTTCCAGAAGCGGGGCTGCCCAAACTCAAGTTCATAGTAACTCTGCAAGATGACCTTACCAAATTTTCTTTTGCTTACCCTGTCTCTAATGCAACTGCAGAGGAAACATGTGAGTGTCTAGTACATTTTATATCCATTTTCGGAATTCCGAGATCCATTCTAACAGATCAAGGCACCAATTTCACTGCAGAATTGTTCAAAAGAACATGCGACTTTCTTAAAATTAAACAAATCTGGTCTTCTCCATACCATCCTCAAACCCAAGGTGCACTTGAGCGTAGCCACTCTACACTTAAAGAGTACCTCAAATCTTATGTAAACGAAAACCATTCCGATTGGCACAAGTATGTTTACACCGCAATGCTAGCCTACAATACTTCTGTTCATTGTACTACAAATTTCACACCATATGAACTTCTCTTCGGTCAGAAACCTTTTATCCCAGACTCCATCTTCGAACTACGCTCAGACCTCACATACCCTGAATATGTAAAAGCCCTAAACCACCGATTAAGACTTTCACGGGATAAAGCGCTTGATAACATCCACTTATCCAAAGAGAGATCCAAGCAATACTATGACGCCCACACGCGTCATGTCAAGTACAAGGTCGGAGACTATGTGTATCTTAGGAATCATGTACGTCTTCGTAAAGCACTTTCGCCGGTCTGGAAAGGACCATACAAAGTAGTAAAAATTAATGGTAGGAATTCTTTAACTTTACTCATAAATAGACGTCATGTTACCCATCACTATGACGAGGTAAAGTTAGCTTCTAGGTCTGAAACCGCTACAACATAGATGCTACTAAAACAATACAAGTAATTAATACTTTAGAATTTTATTTAAGTTAGTTAAGTCTTACTCTAATCCAGAATTTAGATATATTGCTTTATTTACAGTCTACTCACGTCAAGAATTTCGGGCCAAGAATTCATCCAGCCTTTGACGAGTAATACTGGAATACACTTCGACCCTATAGGCTCTCTAAGTATAGTAGATAATTATCTTAATATAGTAGTTCCCTATGATATATCTTTTATAAGTCCTCATATTGATAATCTTAAGTTATTTCTCAATGATTCATTAACACTTTGCAGAAATAGTGCAATTTTCGATTATCTAGAATGCCGTAATCTTTTCCAACCACTGTTTACTCGTTGTAACGATTTAGTTCACGATAACGAAGCTGTCTCTCATCTCACTTCCCATCATTTGTCTCATAGCAAGCGAGCTGCACTGATAGGTATTATAGGCACTGTATCTAAGAAACTATTCGGCACCATGGATGAGGAAGATGCCATTCGTTATGACAACGCCATAAGGGAAGTCGAGATGGACCAAAAGAAGATAGCCCATTACATGAAAGAAAACATTTTAGTTACGACGTCTACAATTAAATCTTTTAATCAGACGTTCTTTAATATAGCAGTCAATGAAAAACATTTAAAAAACGCTATTGGTGCTCTTTCTGAAGACATAAGAAATTTAACCAATATATCCAGAGAATTAGGTATAAGATCGCGTATATTAGAATTAATTTCAATGGTAGAAAATAGCCTCCTAACTTTATCATTTAAGGTCGAAGACATTATTAACTCAATCATGTTCAGTAAATCTAACATACTATACTCAACTATTCTTACACCTAAAGAACTTTACGTGGAACTGACTAATAGCTATAGATTCTTACCAAATTCTCAGCAATTACCTATTCTTCTGAGTTTAAATAATATGCATACTATTTTAAACATTTCTGAAATATCTAGTTATTTTAATAAAGAAAGAATAGTGTTCACTGTCAAGATTCCTCTAGTCGACACAGCAAATTTAAATTTTTATCATAACTTACCTATTCCAATTCCACACAGCAGCGAAAATTCAGTATCTTATGTAACCATAGTCCCAACTTCTAAATACATTGGTATCAGTAGAGATAAGTCAACTTACTGTAAACTAGATAACATGGACTCCTGTAAGATAATCGACAGGGATCACTATCTTTGCAAAACCTCTGTAATATACTCTTCTTCAGCATCACCAACCTGCGAAACAGAAATTATTACAAAAGTACTTACCTCTGTTCCCACAATGTGTGAAACAAAATTTATACAAGGTCATTTAGATATCTGGCAGCCGCTCCGCAATAATAGATGGATATATATATTATCTGGAAAAAATAAAATAAGTATAGAATGTAATAACTCTCAATTAAATGAGATAGATTTAAGTGGTAATGGAATATTGTACTTACCCCCTAGTTGTATCGCCTATTGTAAGGATACTCGCTTAATGTCTCAGGACCATTATGTAATTCAAGTAAAACCAATTATTCCTATATTTAATATTCTGAATGATTCATGTTGTAATATTTTAGCTTATAATAAAATTGTTCCTAAATTACCTATTGTTAACCTTAAACATGTAGATTTAGACTCAATAGCATATGATAACCCTACTGTATTAAGAGGTTTGAACAATATCATAGAAAAACCGCATATTGTACATTATCAAAATTACTATTTTAGTTTTACTATTATAATCATGTTTGTAATAATTATTTTTGTTATATACAAAGTTTGTGAAATTGGCATACGGAAAAATATTATATTTAAACGAAAAGTTAATATAACTAATCCAAACCCTCAGTCAGAAGATGAAAATGTCCCTATACCTCCTCCTGCTCTTCGAATTGGTTAGCTTCAAAACATTATCTCAAATTCCCGTAAACTCCATTACAGTTATGTAGTTTACTCTAAATCGGGGGGCTGTTACATATATCTAATGTACCTAAAAGTGCATAGGCCACCCCTATCCCCGTCGAATGGGTGGTGCAGCCCAAAGTTGACGTGTCAGCACTTTTGCCCATGCACCAGTCCTATGTCCGGGCTCCTCAGTCCGCATCCATCCTCCGTCGCGTGTACTCGTCCTAATATATTTCACGTGTGCCAATTAAAAATATTTAATCCAGTGATTTTTCAACATTATAATCGTTCAAGTTCTATAAGTGTTTTTTTAAAACCTCCTCAAAATTGGCCCGCGTAACAGAACGCCTCAGAGCGAGGTAACGCCGCATGAAACATGTTTTTTCGTGCGTGCAGCCGGCTTTATCGAATTATAAGATGTTGTCACGTCAAAACGAAATAACAGTAACGCTGATGCCTTATCCAGGTTTCCGGTAAACCCCGTTCAACCTCAAGAATCTGACCCGGTACCTTCTACCTCTAATGCTCGTAATGACCAATTACCAGAACTTAGCCCTCTAACGCTCGAGGATCTTAATATACCTTTAAACATTGATGGTGACGAGCTACCATGTGTTGATCTTCTAGAAAATGACGACTTACCTGCGGGACTCGATGTTTCGCCGGCGCCTTCAGGTCATTCTCCCAGTCCTCCGACTACCAGTAACTTGCCCGTAACTTTTTTTTTTTTTTTTTTTTTTAACGTGTGGAAATCCCCTCGGACCGTCACCCCTCCGGGGTTTGCGGCGGGGTGGTGTGTCGGACTCGGACCGACTAAAACCACACGGTGTGCCACTCTGCGCCTGTAACAGGAGGGATCCGGGAACAGCTGTTGTTAAGACATCCGGACCCCTCCTAGCGCCAGCCCGCTCCTGGTGCGGGCTCCGTCTCAATGTTTTCCTCTCTTTATAGGCGACGTCCGGCACACGCGGACGCCGCCCCCTCGCGGCTGGCCAACTAATGCGGGTGGAGGGGAAACCCACCCCGTCCACCCGCGGCCACACTCAGGGCGGCATAAGGCTGTGGTAGGCGGGCCTCCGCCGCCCGGTTCGCCGGCGGCGGATCGGGTCCGAGTGGAGGTCGTCCTCCCGGGCCCTCTCCGCCGCCTCCTTCCGCGAGATTACTACCTCGCAGAAGGTTGCGACCGCGGTAAAACAACTGTCGCTACCGGCCATGGAGCGTACTACGGCCGGTAGCGAGAGATCCACTCCGATGACTGCAGTGAGGGCCCGGCGCTGCGCCGCCCATGCGGGGCATACCGCCAGCGTGTGCTGGGCCGAGTCCTCACTGCAGTCGCAGTGGTGGCAGGCGGGACTCAGTTCCCTCCTAGCGACCGTGTGCAGGTACTTTCCGAAGCAACCGTGCCCGGAAAGCACCTGCGTCAGTCGGAAGGAAAGGGTCCCGTGCTGCCGCCCTGCCCACTCGGCGATGACCGGCTGGAGAGCCTCCACGGCGGCGAAGCCAGCGCGTGGAGTCTCCAGCCGGAATGACCAACGAGCCATCGTGGCTCGGCGAGCGGCTTCGCGCCACTCGCGCACATCCTCGGGCGGAGGGCGAAATCCGCTCTCCGCCCGGTAGTCAGCCACTCGCCGATAAACTTCGGCGAGCACTTCCGCCTCCAAATCCCACGGGGGAGTTCCGGCCAACGCGCACGCCACCTCCGTCGAAACGGTGCGGTAACCGCGTATGGCTCTGACCGCCATTACCCTCTGAGGGCGCCAGAGGCGTACCCTATTCTGGGCGGTCAGAGCCGCCGCCCACACCGGTGCACCGTACAGTGCCATTGACCGGACAACCCCCGTGTACAGCCGTCTTGTCGCGACGCTGGGTCCACCCATATTGGGCAAGAGTCGCCCTAGGGCAGACGCAGCGCCGACCAGCTTTGGAGCAAGCTGTCGGAAGTGCTCGTCGAAGAGCCACCTCCCGTCGAGGATCAGGCCCAGATATTTCATCTGGGCCCGAACCGGTACGAGGACCGAGTTGACCACGATGGAGGCGCCAGGGGGTGGACCACGACGGGGCCCATGAAATAACAGGGCCTCCGTCTTATCTAGGGCCACCCGTAAGCCCAGCGCCTCAATGCGCCCGACCACCAGGGAGACTCCCCCTGTGGCCAGGCGCGCCGCCTCTTGGAAGTTTGCCCCCCGGGCTGTCACCAGGGTATCGTCTGCGTAACAGATTACACCCAGCCCGGGGGGGAAATCGGCGCGAAGGGCCCAGTCGTACCCTATGTTCCACAAGAGGGGTCCAAGAACAGACCCCTGTGGAACACCGCACGACATGGGCCGACACCTCAAATTACCTTCTCGGTCCTCGTACACGACGGTACGCTCCTCTAAATAGTCTGCCACTAGCCGCCTCAGGTACTTTGGCACCCCATGATAGTGGAGTGCTTCCCTGATGCAGCTGAATGGCAGACTATTGAATGCGTTGGCGATGTCCAGTGACACCGCCAACAGCACGCCGCCACAGCTCACGGCCTCTTCGGTCACGGCCCTCAGGCGCAACACGGCGTCGACTGTCGAACGCCCCGCCCGAAAACCAAACTGGGCGTCCGACAGATCGGGGCCCACCTCGCAGAGGTGCCGGACGATGCGGGCAGAAAGAACCCTCTCAAACAATTTGCCCGCCTCGTCCAGCAGCACGATGGGCCTATAGGCCGCGACCGAATCGGCTGGCCGTCCCGGCTTCCTCAATAGGACCAGCTTCCCGCTTTTCCAGCACTCAGGGAAGCGTCCCGACGCCAAGCTAGCGTCGAACACCTCCCCGAGGCGGTCTGCCATGTGGTTGAGGGCCAGGGCCAGCACTCGGGCCGGTACCCCGTCTGGCCCAGGGGCGGTGTTCTTGGAACGGATCCGTAGAACAGCCGCCCCTACCTCCGAATCCCGGACGGGCGGAACATTGTCCTCCCCGTGCTCCCCGTCGTCTCCGGCCAGGGAGGCCATCGACGGGGGAGTGTGTTCCGCTCGTTGTGGGAAAAGGCCCTCAACCACTTCTCGCAGGAAGCTGGGCTGGAGAGTCTCCGTAAGGGGGGGGCCCGACGCGCGGAGCTTTTGTCGCACCGCGCGGTAAGGGCGACCCCAGGGGTCACGATTAAGACCCTCCAGCATCTCCTGTCTCTTTTCCTCTTTGGCGCGGCTAATGGCCAGCTTCAGAGTTTTCCGCGCCCGCCGGTACTCCTCATGAAGCCGGTCCTCCTCACCGTCTCCACGGTGACGCCGCCGACTGCGTGTGTAGGACCTCCAGGCACGTGTACAGGCCGCACGGAGGTCCGCCAGCTCCTGGGACCACCAGTAGACCTCCTTCCTTGGAGGCCGACGACCTCGAACGCGGGGCATGGCCGCATCGCATACATGCGTAATCGCATCGCGAAAGCGGCCAGCCCCCACGTCGACCTCCTCGGTCGGAGCCTGAGGAGACAGCCACGAGTGAATTATGGCTGCCTCCTCTAGTAGGTCCCGGTTCAGCCTGGCAACAGCCCACCGCGGAAAGCGGGATAAACGCCGCGCCACGTGACCCCTACTGGAGTCCTGGGTCCGGGAGAGCTCAAATCGGATATACAGGTGATCCGAGAGCGTCTCAACCTCTTCCAGGACACGCCAGTTCCTTACTCGTGCGGCGAGGGCAGGGGTAGCGAACGAGAGGTCCACTATCGACCCCCCCTGCTGTCGCACGCACGTGTTGGTGGAGCCTCTGTTTAGAAGACAGAGGCCCACCGAGGCCGAACTTGCCCGTAACTACCCCAAGCCCTGTACCTTCTTCCGAAAACTACAGCAAGTTCTTAAAAGCAGTGGTTAACAAAGACTTTAATAGCAATTCCGTTATTCTAGAGCATAATGATAGTATTCTTAAAAGCGATTGCAAACAAATCGCGATACCGACCTCAATAGACCTCGATAACTCCAATCCATATGTAGAAGAGATCTTAGGTGAAATCGGCGACTCCCAAGAACTTCTCAATAAAGAGAGAACACTACATTCTTTATTATCATTTAGCCATAAAGGAAGAAAAGTGCACTTCCTATTCACCAAAGTCTATCATTACTATTTTAGTTTTACTATTATAATCATGTTTGTAATAATTATTTTTGTTATATACAAAGTTTGTGAAATTGGCATACGGAAAAATATTATATTTAAACGAAAAGTTAATATAACTAATCCAAACTCTCAGTCAGAAGATGAAAATGTCCCTATACCTCCTCCTGCTCTTCGAATTGGTTAGCTTCAAAACAGTATCTCAAATTCCCGTAAACTCTATTACAGTTATGTAGTTTACTCTAAATCGGGGGGCTGTTACATATATCTAATGTACCTAAAAGTGCATAGGCCACCCCTATCCCCGTCGAATGGGTGGTGCAGCCCAAAGTTGACGTGTCAGCACGTTTTCCCATGCACCAGTCCTATGTCCGGGCTCCTCAGTCCGCATCCATCCTCCGTCGCGTGTACTCGTCCTAATATATTTCACGTGTGAAAAATTGGCCCGCGTAACAGAACGCCTCAGAGCGAGGTAACGCCGCATGAAACATGTTTTTTCGTGCGTGCAGCCGGCTTTATCGAATTATAAGATGTTGTCACGTCAAAACGAAATAACAGAAGTGGTTATATACTTTACTAACAGTGTGCAGGATGCAGCTTGGTCTTCAACCCCACCACTATTACATAGAAGCATGGACAACTATGTAGCGAAGTATATATTAGATAAAGTAACCCAAAAAAGGAAAATACGGAAACACTGGCAACAAACTAGAGACCCGGCTGAGAAAAAACAACTCAATCACGTCAGCAGACAGCTGAAGCACATTCTAGGCAAAGATCGTAATGAAGGATTTCAAAATTATCTCACTGGCCTGGATGCTAGTGCTTCCTCAGATTATTCTTTATGGAAAGCCAATAGACGACTAAAACGGCCCGTTAGAGTTTCTCCTCCTGTAAGAAAATTCGATGGTACCTGGGCACGGACAGACCAAGAAAAAGTCGGCACTTTATAAGTCGGAATATCTCTCAAACGTCTTTATTCCCCATCCATATGAAGGCTCTGCCGAAGATGCAGCAGAAATTATTCACCATCTAAATACTCCCAAAAATACAGAGGACATGCCTTTTAAATTTACAAAGACAGAAGTTGCCCGAATTATAAAAAAATCGGACCCAAAAAAGTCACCAGGATACGACCTTATAACAAATCGTCTATTGCAAGAACTGGCCGAATCCGGAATAACTTTTCTTACGTCACTGTTTAACGCCATGAACAGACTGCAGTTCTTTCCTCTGGAGTGGAAGGTCGTACAGATTGTGATGCTACTGAAACCAGATAAAAAACCTGAAGAAGCAAAATCATATAGACCCATAAGCCTGCTACCTATTCCATCCAAGATATACGAGTCTTTACTGCTTCAACGAATCCTACCTATAATCAAGGATAAAGAACTAATTCCCGACCATCAGTTTGGGTTTCGCAGTAAACATGCCACTGTCGACCAAGTGCACAGACTAACCAAAAAGATAATGGAATCACTGGAGGAAAAATCTTACTGTGCAACTGCATTCCTGGACATATCTCAAGCATTTGACCGTGTCTGGCACGAGGGATTGCTTTTTAAATTAAAAAACGCTCTACCAGATCACCTGTATGGAATACTAAAATCATTTCTACAGCAGCGTCATCTTCATAGTATAGAATGGGGAAGCAGTGCCTGACCTTTGTCCCATAAAAGCGGGAGTTCCACAGGGTAGCGTGCTGGGACCCATAGTCTACTAATCTAACCTAACCTAACCTTTGCTGACGATACCGCCATACTAGCTGCACATAGTGACCCAAAAATAGCCTCACAAATACTCCAAAAAGGACTAAACGACATAGATAACTGGCTCAAAAAGTGGCGGATAAAAGCAAACGAAACAAAATCAGTCAATGTAACATTTACTTTAAGAAGAGGATCTTGTCCTCCAGTCACATTAAACAACATTGAAGTTCCACAGATAGATCATGTGAGATGTCTTGGATTGCATTTGGACAAAAGACTTTGCAAAGAGAAAGCAACTTGGGATTCAAACACGAAAACTTTACTGGCTCATTGGACGGACGTCTCAACTATCCCTTGAGAACAAAATACTTTTGTACAAGGCAATACTAAAGCCAATCTGGACGTATGGGATCCAATTGTGGGGCACCGCATCCCACTCAAACATAGAAATCATGCAAAGGTTTCAAAATAAAGCACTGCGCATGATAACAAACGCTCCCTGGTTCGTACCCAGCGAACTATTACACCGTGACCTACGAATGCCTACCGTGAAGCAGGAGATTGTATGCCATACTAAGTCCTATAAAGAACGCATCGAACAACATCCAAAGATTCTGGCTCGGCCATTAATGGAAAACCACAACAAAGCGCGACGATTGAAGCGTAAAATACCTCAAGACTTATTACAATTACAGTAAATATAACTACTGTCTACAACAACGAGGATGTGACACAGGTCACATACCGAGCGCGCCAGCGTATAGCATCGACCAACATACTGCTGAATGTCCCATGAAGGAGACAGATTGTAGTAAAAACAAGAGGATACGAAAAAAAAAAAAAAAAAAAATTAAAGGACAATCTTTATTAATTAATAAAAAGTCAAAGCGGTCTTTCCAAATAGCAGAGCAAAGTTTTATAAATTGAAACCATCCGATATCTGTATTCACGTGCTTATTATATATATGTTTTAAGTTTATCTCGTCTTGTTTGAAGATGATTAAAAGATTGACATTATCTCGTATAAGTTGTTTAGGTATTTTAGAATAAGTTTGTCATAATTAAAAACAATCTATCTGTTTATGTCTCCCCATTGCAAAGTAATTACGAATATTGATTTGATTTTCGCACGCTACATCGTCAAAAATCATTATCGCATTAGATAAAGCATCATTGGGGTGTATGACTTCTTTATTATCATTGAAGACAAAGAAGTTAGCACCTGGTATGTAGCTTATAACTTGTTTTAAAAAACAATATTTTGGTTGGAGTAAGGATAAGTTTATGTGCTTAAGTATTAAGCATTATGTTAGTTTTGCCACAGTTAGATGGACCGCATATTATACATCTAATAGTATTGGGTAAGAGTGCACTATGTCTCACTTTACGTGATTGATTTTCTAATTTTATATCGTTTATTTCTAAAGTCTGTGGTTGCTTGACGAACTTTATGGTGAAATGTAAGATAAATGCAAATGATCTGAAAATATATATATACGTATATATATATAAGTACTTTACGTTAAGTTACTTCTATATATATACCTTTATATATATTATATATTAATAAATAAAACAAAGTTTGATGTCTTTACATATCCGTTTATTAAAAAAATACTAATTCTTGATGCTACAAAATAATACCTTAATAGGTAAATATAAAATTAGGTAAATGTAAAATAAAAGCTATAATACAATGTCATGGTGACCCCAAGGTAATGTTTCGATCTGATTTGAGAGTATATATCGTTTATCGTCATTTCTATTCATCACCAGTTTATTCACTTGTTGCGAATATAAAACATGTTTGATTGACCTAATCACATTCATCTTACATGATCTACTTTCATCATCAAATAATGATTTATTGTAATGCGACATCTCTAACCTGTTAGTTACAGAGTTTGAAATACCTTTTGCTTTTTTTATTTGAGTTTTAGAAGCTGATAAACAGTAAAGTTTTGCTCTTAAACCAGTAAATTCATTGATCACGTCTCCGCCTAGTTCATCTTTAAATAGACCGGGTACTTTTGCATTTACCCGAGGTATTAAATATGGGTTATCTAAATCAAAATTTCTTGTGTCAAATTCTTTTAAATTATTTTTTATATGACGGTAAATATCTACGGTGTAAAATAAATAAAGAAGACTGTCGGTGTCTGTGTAACATAGCCTGACATCATTCTTTTTTTTTTAAATATTATAATGAAATTGATAAAGGTGTAACTTAGCATATTCTAAAACTGTAAAACCTATATAAATCGGTTTGTCTAAAAAAATTCTCTCGAGTTTTAGTTGCACAGCTACTAAATTTTCCGAAAATATAGAAACACATTTTAAATTAGGTTTACAAATTAGCTTTTCAGCACAGAGTTGCTTATTTGTCACATTTTCTTTGTCCGTCCATTTTGTAGCTAGTTTAATATCTACTTGTTTACGTTTTTTTTCTATCGTTTTACCAAAAATTTAATTTTTTTTTTTTTTCTTCTGCTTCCTGCATTGCAGTTTGCACGAGGCGGACTTAATGCCACATGGCATTATCTACCAGTCAACCTTAAGATGGTTCAGTAAGGGACATGGCAGGTGCACATATATTATGTAATAAGAAGAGAGGCTATGAAAATATAACATTAATTTGATAATACTATTTGAAATAGATAGACGAATACATAGATAACTATTAATATATTATACATACGGAATATAATAAATACAATAAAGTTTGGGTGACGATATCATGAGGATATTTCTGCTAGCTGTTTCCTGTAGAATTCGCGGACTTTAGCTTTGAACGTGTCACGACTTCCTGACATCCTGATCTTAAGCGGGAGCGCATTCCATAGTAGGATAGACTGGACAGCAAGTGAAGAATGAACAAGAGAAGAAGTGTGGATTGGATTCAAGAGTAAATGATTATTAGTGGACCGAAGATCTCTGTCATGGTTGGAGCATAGCGGTTTAAGCTGTGAAGTGAGATAAGTGGGAGCTGTAGGATTATTAAGAAGAGAATAAAGGGTAGTCAAGGCGCGCAAGCTACGGCGCTGACGTATAGGTAACCATGACAGCTGGTATCGATAGGCAGACACATGGTCATACTTGCGGAGGTTGATGAATCGAATGCAATTATTGAGAAGTCGATCAAGTTTGTTGAGTAGATCTGCATTCAGGTCGAGATAGCATACATCACCATAATCGATGATTGAAAAGATCAAAGCCCGTACAAGCAATAACTTAGTAGTATGTGGAAGAAAGTTCTTTAGCCGATAAAGTGATCGCAAGGTTCCAGTGACTTTTTGACTTACGTTTGCAACCTGCTGTTGCCAAGTGAGGCTGGAGTCAATCCATTAGCCAAGATCTTAGACAAATGGACTGATCGGTATGTCGGATCCGTTGTAAACGATCGCCGGCAGTTTTGATGTGTTTAATCTGCTCATCATTCTGGGGCTACCTATAATTATGGACTGACACTTGGAGGGATTCACAGTTTTTGATTGCTACTAAATCACTGTTAATGTTTTGAATTGCTGCTACTATATTATCGAGGCTGGTCTGTGCGAAGGTTTGAAGGTCATCCGCATACAAATGATACGCACACCGAAGATCGAGAGTAATAAGATTGATAAACATCGAGAATAGGAGAGGAGATAAAATACCACCTCGCGGAACGCCAGCAGCACGATCACACCAACTTGATGATGCTTCATCAATGCAGACCGACTGCCGACGTCCACGAAGATAAGATGAAAACCATTCCAGTGCTTCGGTGGAGACCATGTAATGGGTGAGGATAGATATGAGGATATCCTGGTTGACTGTGTTGAAGGCGTTGGAGAAGTCAATCAGGATTAGAATAGTAACTTTTGCGTCTTCCACACCATTCCTAATATCGCTGGTCATTTTAAGCATAGCTGTAACTCTGCTATGTCCAGGTCTGAATCCTGATTGAAGTGGGCTGAGGATATTGTTTTGGTGGATAAACTTGGAGAGTTGTTTATGAACACACGCCTCTAGTACTTTGGATAGGAAAGGGAGAATTGAAATGGGTCGGAAATGGCTCGGTAGGGAAGGATTTGGAATCTTTGGAAGAGGGCGAACGTATGCGCTGCGCCATGCGGCTGGAAAGTGTCTGGAGTAAAGGGAGAAGTTGATTATATGGGAGATTGCAGGAAAAAGTTGGTCCAATACGGTGACTATCATTTTATCTCGTCCGAGGCAACTGGAGAAAACAAGCCCGGTAACATAACCGAGAGTTTGACCTTTGGTTTGGGACGGCATTATGGCAGATGTGGTGAAATGAAGATTCATGTCGTCCAAGCCAACAGTCACAGATGAAATTGGATGCTGAACCTAACCTACACCGAAAGTCCTAAGGAACTTCCAGATACCGGCCGGCGTGGAGGAAATGTTCAGGAGAATGTGGTGGCGTTTGGCGTTGCGTATCATTTGATTGCATCTGTTTCTTGCGGTTTTATAGATGGTCCAATTGGTCTCACAACGATCTTTCCTAAATTTACGAAAGGCCCGGTCTCTACGGCGCATCGCCATACGTATACCCTCCGTTAACCAAGGTGCTGGCTCGTGTTTCATCCTGACCTTCTTCACCGGTGCATGCTTATCGTATAACTTATGAACAATATCATTAAACATTTGAACCTTGCCATCAACAGTAGCGGCTCGCTCCATAGGCGCCCAGTCGATTGCAATGGCATCTTCGCGCAATTCTGAGATATCCATTCGGGCGAAGCAACGCTTAAACAGCACTCTCGCCTTGCGTCTGGGGGTTTTTAGGATATAGGATAGGAAAATAAGGTCGTGATGAGAAAGTCCAGGAGCAGGGCATTGGCCATGAGAGGACACAAGGGAAGGACAAGAGGTAAGGATTAAGTCTAACCAAGTATCATGCCCAGAGTTGTTATGGTGTGTTGCTTGGAGGGTAGGAACATGAAAATTGGCAGACTACTATAGTATAGACTCAAAAACCGATTCTAAATCAGTGAAGTAATCAACAGTGGGGGGACAGTAAATTACGCCTAAATTGCTACTCCACCACCTCTGCGGCCGACCCGGTCATTTCGGACGAGAACGAAGCCGGGAAGAGAGTAAGAAGTAGATAGAAGTTGAGGTTTGAGCCAGCTCTCGGAGATCAGGATGGCATGAACATTAACCTTGCTAAAGGCTTCTAAAAGTTCACCATGGTGACATGGCACGCTCTGTGCATTTACGTGACATACATTAAACAGTCGGTCTGATTGCAGACTGAAGGTCCTTTGAATAAAATCCCCTAATGTACCTGCGGCTGAACAGAAACTCCCATCGTCGGATAATATGTCGTCGTCGTTGATTGAATGATATGAAACATCGTCGTCAGACATAAATTTTGAATAACTATATACTATTATAACTATATGAATTTAAATACTATAATTAATTTATACTAAAATTACAAAAATATTGCTTTATATGTTTAAAAAGTTTAAATTTATACCACTAACAGTTCAAAGTGCAGCCGTTCGTTTCTGAACCATCCGCCAGCTGCCACCGGCACTACAATAAAAATAACTAATACACTATAAATATTAGAACAAAATCAATCAGGGCACATTTTAAAAGAAGTTAATAAAAGACAAAAGAGATATTGAGGCAATACTAATAGGTACCTCATAACATTAAAACTTAGACCATCACCCATCGATCTTTGCTGTTTCTGAACGTCACTAGTGACATGATAGTTATGTTATGTCAACATGACAGTACTGCCAAAAAAAGAAAAAAGTAAAGTAAATTATTGTTACAAGGTCAAGATATATTTTTATAAGTGATTAACTCGCGGGTAATGTGATATATGCTACAGCAAAATAGATCAAAGGTGTTATAAACAACACAGGATGATTGAAGTGACGCGTGATAACAGAAAGTATGTGGTTATAAGTACATAGAAGTGAAACATGCCGAAATAACGTAATTATCGGTTGGAATTGGCATTACTTTTGACGAGACGATGCCTTGGCGACAGCACTAGTCGACTTGGCCGCTGATACGCTCTTCGGGTACTTCGTCACTATGTCATTTAACTGATCCATGGATATCACCTTGTGTCTAGTTCCATCCGGTGCCAGCACAACGATAACCCCATCCTGCGTCCAACATGTTCTCATGCCGACGTGCAGGCGCGCCTGAGCAAAGATTGCCTGCCTCCTCTTGGTCAGAAACCCCCTGATTGATATAGAGGAGCCCTTCAGTTTGGTCTTTGCTTTCCATACTGCAGCTTTTGTGCTCTCCTTGGAGAAACGCACAAGTATGGGACGGTAGCGTTCCTTATTGGGGTTGCCCAGTCTGTGACAGACTGTAATTGACTGTGCTGTGGTGTCTGCAATAGCCAGCCTGTTGCTTACAACCCCAAGAACGATCCTCAGGGATCGGTGCTAGGTCCATACTTGTGGAATATCGGCTTCGACGATTTTCTTGCGATACCAATACCATCCGGATGTACTCTGAACGCGTATGCTGATGACGGCTTATTACTGGTGGAATCTGATACTAGGGCGGGGCTTGAGAGACTAGCCAATAGATGTTTGAACTTGATATCTCAATGGGGTGAACGTAATCGCTTAAATTTTGCACCCAACAAAACCTTCCAGCTACTTTTAAAAGGTAACCTCAAATCACCGCCAAGCATTAGATTTGACAATGTTACTGTGAAAAATAAGGCCTCAGTGTGTTACCTAGGATTAGTTTTAGAAAGAAACTTTTCATTTATCGAACATATTAAAATAGTTAATGAAAAGTCTAAAAAGAGTTTCTGTGCATTGACAAAGATATCAACTGCGACATGGGGTCTATCATTTAATACATTAAAGATCATATACGGAGCTACTTATTTAGGTTCTATGTGCTATGGTGCACCTGTATGGGCCGATAGGGCGACCGTAGGCGCTGTCCGTCGCAAACTGTTACAAGGCCAACGACTTGCACTGATATTCTTGTGCAAGGCATATAGGACGGTTAGCACCGAGGCTTTGCCGGTGTTGGCGGGTGTGCTTCCGGTCGATCTCGAAGTGCAGAGACGTGCAGCCATGTACTATTCAAGACAACAAAACATGGAATGCGATTTTTTGGGCGCGCGGGATCGCGGTAAAATTACAAGATTGCTTCAACAGCAGTCCGATGTCTATAATGACCTCATAGACGAATGGCAACAACGCTGGGATGAATCATCCAAGGGGCGCCATCTTTACCAATTCTTTCCATCTGTTCGCGAACGGTTGTCGAGGACATGGCTTGAGGTGGATCACTGTGTCGCTCAATTTCTTACGGGTCATGGTAACTTTAAGAGCAAGCTTTATTCATTTAAATTAGTCGAGTCACCATTGTGTCAATGCTCAACACCTAACTCTCACTATGAACAGTCTGCTCATCATATCCTCTGGGAATGTAGTCTTTGGTATAATGAACGTAATATAATGCTGAATACCTTGCAGGTGACATCTGGGGCGGTATACTATGGGGATCTTGTGTCAACTAGGGTGAATTTCCGTGCGTTTAGGCGATTCTGCCATACATATTATAGAAATCAAATATAGCTCACGTAGGACCCGTAATATTTCGTGGCCGTGGTGCTTCCCAGTTTAAAAGGGTGTATGCCCATTTTATTTCATTTTGTCTCCCGCTTTGCTAAGGAGGGAAGTGGATTTACTGTATTTCCAACTCCTCCAATTTTCTTCTGATTAATTTCGTTGCGGGTTCCAAGACAGTTTAATTTCTTCCTGGGACTTCCCGAGTGTCATAACTCGGTGTGTTCGTGGGTCACTGCTGTGGATCCTGGTGTACAGGAGTTACAGTGGTGGGCATGTGGGCGGGATTAGTCCCATTAAAAAAAAAAAAAACCCCAAGAACTAATTCAAAGCAGTCTTCACTGGTGGTCTCGGGAACTCCTGATATTATTAAAGCCTTGCGGCGATGCCTAGTTTCGATGCTGTCAACCATTGAAGAACATTCTGCAATTTGTCTCCGTAGCAACCCCAACATTGCGAATATGAGTTCCCTAAATGTGCGGAACTCCTCAGCTACTTTGGCGACAGTATCTTTACAGGGCACACTGCCTTGGATCTGTGCTTCCAGCTCACCCATCCTTTTGGTAAAGCACTCCTCAAGGTTCCTCTGGGCCGCTTCAATGTCAGCTAATTGAGACATTTTAATATTGTTGTTGTTGTATATAGTGTTAAAATAAAATAGCTTCAAATATTGTGTTGATTACAAAATCCTGCAGTACACAGTGACAAACTGGCAGGTGTTTAACCAGTTATTGAATGTCTGGATGCATTGAATATATAACAAACACTAACACACCTGAATCACTGTATTTAACACTTAATAAACTAAAAAAAAACTTGTAAGTATTTAATTTGTACTATTTAAATTACTTATTCATATAGAGCTGCAAGTCAACCTATTTAACAGCTTGAAAAAGTCTTTTTCAAATGCAGTTGTGGACGCTTGACGCAGGGTAGTATTTAAACGGAGGAGGAGATCGCGGATCTCCTGCTCAAGGTTCGGGAGCCGGTGGGGGGAAATGCCCCCCAGGCTCCCGTGTCCGTGCAGGAGAGGGCGAAAGCGGGGGTGGCCGTCATCCACAAGGTGGCCACCAAGTCCGTAAACCTTAAGGGCTCGTTTGTGAGGGCCCTCAAGGACTCCTCCTCCGCCTTGTCGGAGGTCGTGGAGGGCCTAGTGGGCGATGTCTCTCGCCTGCAGGCCAAGGCGCAGGCCAAAGTGCCGGCCAAGACGGGGCCTAAAACGATGCCGAGGAGTGGAGTGGCTTTCCCTCCGCTCCCCACTCCGACACCCTTGCCGGGCCCCTCCGCACCTGCCCCCTCCAACGAGGGTTGGCAGGAGGCGAGGGGCTCCAAGAAGTCCCGAAGGCTGGCCAGAAGGGCTGCTCAAAAAGCAGCCCAAAACCACACGGTGTGCCCTCTTTGCGCTTCCAGTTTAGGAGGGGTCCAGGTAGTTATCGCCTTCTGGACCCCTCCCAGCGCCGGCCCGCTCCTGATGCGGGCTCCGTCTCAGTGGACCCTCTCTTTAGGCGACGTCCGGCACACGCGGACGCCGCCCCCTCGCGGCTGGCCAAACTAATGCGGGTGGAGGGGAGAACCCATCCCGTCCACCCGCGGCCACACTCAGGGCGGCATGAGGCGCAGGTGAGCGCGCCTCCGTCGCCCGGTTCGCCGGCGGCGGATCAGGTCCGAGAGGAGGTCGTCCTCCCGGGCCTTCTCCGCCGCCTCCTTCTGCGAGATTACCTCCTCGCAGAAGGTTGCGACCGCGGTAAAACAACTGTCGCTACCGGCCATGGAGCGAATTACGGCCGGTAGCGAGAGATCTGCTCCGATGACTGCAGTGAGGGCCCGGCGCTGCGTCGCCCACGCGGGGCAAACCGCCAGCGTGTGCTGGGCCGAATCCTCACTGCAGTCGCAGTGGTGGCAGGCGGGACTCGATTCCCTCCTAGCGACCGAGTACAGGTACTTTCCGAAGCAACCGGAAAGCACCTGCGTCAGCCGGAAGGAAAGGGTCCCGTGCTGCCGCCCCGCCCACTCGGCGATGAGAGAGCCTCCACGGCGCCGAAGCCAGCGCGTGGAGTCTCCAGCCGGAACGACCATCTGACCATGGTGGCTCGGCGAGCGGCTTCGCGCCACTCGCGCACGTCTTCGGGCGGAGGGCGAAATCCGCTCTCCGCCCGGAAGTCAGCCACTCGCCGATAAACTTCGGCGAGCACTTCCGCCTCCAAATCCCACGGGGGTGTTCCGGCCAAGGCGCAAGCCGCCTCGGTGGACACCGTGCGGTATCCGCGTATGGCTCTGACCGCCAATATCCTCTGGGGGCGCCAGAGGCGCGCCCTATTCGGGGCGGTCAGAGCCGCCACCCACACCGGTGCACCATAAAGAGCCATGGACCGGACAACCCCCGCGTACAGCCGCCGCGTGGGAACACTGGCCCCGCCCAAATTGGGCAAAAGTCGCCCTAGGGCGGAGGCAGTGTCCACCAGCTTCGGACCAAGCTGTCGGAAGTGCTCGTCGAAGAGCCACCTACCGTCTAGGACCAGACCCAGATACCTCATCTGGGCCCGGACCGGTACGAGGACCGAGCCGACCTCGATTGAGGCGCCGGCGGGTGGACCACGACGGGGCCCATGAAATAATAGGGCCTCCGTCTTATCCAGGGCCACCCGTAATCCCAACGCCTCAATGCGCCCGACCACCTGGGAAACTCCCGTGGCGGCCAGGCGCGCCGCCTCCTGGAAGTTAGCCCCCCGGGCCGTGAGTAAGGTGTTATCCGCGTAGCAGATTACACCCAGCCCGGGGGGGAGACGCCCTCGTAGGGCCCAGTCGTACCCGATGTTCCACAGGAGAGGTCCTAGGACAGACCCCTGCGGAACACCGCACGACATAGCCCTGCGTCTCAAGACGCCATCTCGGTCCTCGTACATGACGGTTCGCTCCTCAAGATAGTCTGCCACCATCCGCCTCAGGTACTCTGGCACTCCGTGGTAGCGGAGCGCTTCCCTGATGCAGCTGAATGGCAGACTATTGAAGGCGTTGGCGATGTCCAAGGACACCGCCAACACCACTCCGCCGCAGCTCACGGCCTCCCCGGTCACGGCCCTAAGGCGCATTACGGCATCGATCGTCGAACGCCCTTCTCGGAAACCGAATTGGGTGTCCGACAGACCGGGGCCAACCTCGCAAAGGTGCCGGACGATGCGGGCAGAGAGCACCACCCCACCCGTAGAACAGCCGCCCCCAACTCCGATTCCCTGACGGGCGGAACATCAACCTCGCTGCCCCCGTCGTTTCCGGCTGATGCAGCCATCGACGGGGGTGTGTGCTCCGCCCGCTGCGGGAATAGGCCCTCGACCACTTCCTGCAGGAACCTGGGCTGGAGAGTCTCCGTAAGGGGGGGGCCCGACGTGCGGAGCCTTTGACGCACCGCACGATAAGGGCGACCCCAGGGGTCACGCTCGAGACTCTCCAGCATCTCCTCTCTACACGCATCCTTGGCGCGGCAGATGGCCAGCCTCAGAGTTTTCCGAGCTTCTCGGTACTCCTCATGAAGCCGGTCCACCTCCTCACCGACCCCGCGGTGACGTCGCCGACTACGAGTGAGGGACCTCCGGGCACGTACACAGGCCGCACGGAGGTCCACCAACTCCTGGGACCACCAGTAGACCTCCTTCCTTGGAGGCCGACAACCACGAATGCGGGGCATGGCCGCATCGCAAATCTGCGTAATCGCATTGCAGAAGCGACCAGCCCCCATGTCGACCTCCTCGGTCGGGGCCTGCGGAGACAGCCAAGAGTGAACAATGGCTGCCTCCTCTAGTAGGTCCCTGTCGAGCTTGGCGACAGCCCACCGCGGGAAGCGGGAAGGGCGCCGCGCCGCGTGACCCCTACTGGGGTCCTGGGACCGGGAGAGCTCGAATCGGATGTACAAATGATCCGAGAGCGTCTCGACCTCTTCCAGGACACACCAGTTCCTTACTCGTGCGGCGACTGCAGAGGTAGCGAACGAAAGGTCCACTATGGACCCCCCCTGCTGTCGCACGCACGTGTTGGTGGAGCCTCTGTTCAGCAAACAAAGGCACACCGACGCCGCCCACTCCTCGACGGCTTCGCCCCTGGCGTCCGTCGCAGGGGAACCCCACGCAATGGACTTTGCGTTGAAGTCCCCCAGCACGAAGACGTGCCCAGACACTAGTCGACTAGTCGACGCTGTTTTGCGCCTGAGGGCCGTGACCGAAGAGGCCATGAGCTGTGGCGGCGTGCTGTTGGCGGTGTCATTAGACATCGCCAACGCATTCAATAGTCTGCAATCAGCTGCATCAGGGAAGCACTCCACTATCATGGGGTGCCAAAGTACCTGAGGCGGCTAGTGGCAGACTATTTGGAGGAGCGTACCGTCATGTACGAGGACCGAGATGGTAATTTGAGGTGTCGGCCCATGTCGTGCGGTGTTCCACAGGGGTCTGTTCTTGGACCCCACTTGTGGAACATAGGGTACGACTGGGCCCTTTGAGCCGATTTCCCCCCCGGGCTGGGTGTAATTTGTTACGCAGATGACACCCGGGGGGCGAACTTCCAAGAGGCGGCGCGCGTGGCCACAAGGGTAGTCTCCCTGGTGGTCGGGCGCATTGAGGCGCTGGGCTTACGGGTGGCCCTAGATAAGACGGAGGCTCTGTTATTTCATGGGCCCCGTCGTGGTCCACCTCCTGGCGCCTCAATCGTGGTCAACTCGGTCCTCGTACCGGTTCGGGCCCAGATGAAATATCTGGGCCTGATCCTCGACGGGAGGTGGCTCTTCGAGGAGCACTTCCGACAGCTTGCTCCAAAGCTGGTCGGCGCTGCGTCTGCCCTACGGCGACTTTTGCCCAATTTGGGTGGACCCAGCGTCGCGACAAGACGGCTGTACACGGGGGTTGTCCGGTCAATGGCACTATACGGTGCACCGGTGTGGGCGGAGGCTCTGACCGCCCAGAATAGGGCACGCCTCTGGCGCCCTCAGAGGGTAATGGCGGTCAGAGCCATACGCGGTTACCGCACCGTTTCGACGGAGGTGGCGTGCGCGTTGGCCGGAACTCCCCCGTGGGATTTGGAAGTGCTCGCCGAAGTTTATCGGCGAGTGGCTGACTCCCGGGCGGAGAGCGGATTTCGCCCTCCGCCCGAAGACCCTTGCCCTTACCTTCCGGCTGACGCAGGTGCTTTCCGGGCACGGTTGCTTCGGAAAGTACCTGCACTCGGTCGCTAGGAGGGAACTAAGTCCCGCCTGCCACCACTGCGACTGCAGTGAGGACTCGGCCCAGCACACGCTGGCGGTCTGCCCCGCATGGGCGACGCAGCGCCGGGCCCTCATCGGAGTGGATCTCTCGCTACCGGCCGTAGTACGCTCCATGGCCGGTAGCGACAGTTGTTTTACCGCGGTCGCAACCTTCTGCGAGGAAGTAATCTCGCAGAAGGAGGCGGCGGAGAAGGCCCGGGAGGACGACCTCCACTCGGACCCGATCCGCCGCCGGCGAACCGGGCGGCGGAGGCGCGCTTATCACCGCCTCATGCCGCTCTGAGTGTGGCCGCGGGTGGACGGGGTGGGTTTCCCCTCCACCCGCATTAGTTTGGCCAGCCGCGAGGGGGCGGCGTCCGCGTGTGCCGGACGTCGCCTATAAAAAGAGAGGAAAATTTTGAGACGGAGCCCGCAACAGGAGCGGGCCGGCGCTAGGAGGGGTCCGGATGTCTTAATAACAGCTGTTCCCGGATCCCTCCTATTACAGGCGCAGAGTGGCACACCGTGTGGTTTTAGTCAGTCCGAGTCCGACACACCACCCCGCCGCAAACCCCGGTGGGGTGACGGTCCGAGGGGATTTCCGCACGTTAAAAAAAAAAAAAAAAGGGCAATATTTAAATCAATATATTTTTTCAAATATTCTTCCTGTCGGAAAGTAAGAATTCGGTGAATTTTCTTAGAACTAACCCGTATTTTAAACACTCTTTTAAGTGAATATAAGTGAATTACATAGTTAAATGTATCATATAAATTTGCTATGAGTTTAGCTGTCTTTCCTCCAGGGGGTATGAATTTCTCTGAAGCAAAAGGCAAATCACTATGAAAATCATGCACTGATTCAGGATATTCGAGATCTACCTCTAAAATGAAGCCATATTCGCTATCATCAGATACACTCATTACATCGAAAAAGTTGATTTCCTTCTGATTTAAAAGTCTGAATTCTGAAAATGGGATTTTTCTTGACATTGCATATCCATACAAATTGTTGCAATCGAGATAAATCAAATAGCTAGTTGGTTCTAGATCGTTGTATTCTGTTAGATAGGGATTATTTGCTTTTGCATGGCGTAATGAGCACTGAGCTAAACCACCGCGTATACCCTTTTCTAACATTTTGTAGGGTTCGGCGTAGGATGTCCAAAGGAAAGACGACTGTTCAGTATAAAGTTATATGTTTTAATAATAATATATCGGTTACATTGTCCTTTATATACTTTGAGTACACACTTACATACACTATTATCTATACATAAACTATTCATACACCACACGTCCGGGGGACATGAAAAAAAAAAAAAATTAGGCACGATTTTTTTTTTTATAAGTAAGTAACACATAAAATTAGATTATCTTATATAATTTTGTTCTATTTTTATGAACAAGTTTTTCAATGTTATTATATTTTATTAATACATTTGGATCTACGTCCTTGATTACCTCAAAAGGTCCCAAATACAATGGATCTAACTTAGTTTTACATGCTTCATTCTTAACCAATATTAAATCACCTGGATTATAATTAACAACGTTTGTATATGAATCATAACGTAATTTCCTTAACTGCTTACTGTTTTCTAAATTACACTTAGCCTCTAATTGCGATTTTTGAAGCCTGTATTTGAGTTCATTAGGATAGTCATCAAAATTGTACAATGGATCTAATGTATCAGTTAAATTACTTGGAATGTTACATCTTTTCTCAAATACAAGTTCGTACGGGCTATATTTAGTTTCTGTGTGTATCTACTATACACACAGAAACTAAATATATTGAACGCAAAGCACCAGTAGGGTAACCATGATGACCAATTTTCACTATTGTTAGATATTAGTCATTGTTCGTAAATAGGATATTAAGTTTTTATGGCTATTTTCAAGTGCACCTATAGTTTGATGATGATAAGCTGTTGACTGTAAGTGAGAAATATGTATCTAATAATTTACATACATCGTGCATAACTGTAGAAATAAATTCGGTACCTTTGTCTGTTATGATTTCGCGTGGAATTCCGTAGCGTAACATGAAATTATTTACAAACGCTGTTGCCACGGTCACACTATCTTTTGATGTAATAGGATACGCTTCGACGTACTTACTCAAGTCGCACTGAAGCGTTAAGATATACTTATGATCATTATTATCATTACTTATAGGGCCCACTAAATCTAAAAATACTCTATCGAACGCTGATTTACCTGTATTGGTAATAACCATCGGCTGCTTTGTATACTTAAAATGCTTCTGTCTTTGACACTGGTCGCATCTGGTAACGAATTCCGTGACGTCTTTTTCCATACCTGGCCAGAAATAATGTCTCCTTATGTTACTTACCATTCGCCTGATCCCAGCATGACCACTGGTTGGCAACACGTGATAATCATTTAATATAACTCGTATACTGTCCTTATCAATTACCTTTTTAACTCCTCGTACAATATGCAAGCGTGGACCGGTCCATTGAGGAGATTGTTTTATCAAATTACTTATTTTTTTTATTAACACCTTATTATTTTCATTGAGAACAGAATATACGTTTTTAATATTTAATTCTTTGCAAAATAAACTCAATTCCCTCACAAAGACACCTCGTGTACATTGCCATTTGGGAAATTGGTTTTACACAAATTAAATCCCTTGATTTAAAAAACGCAAAATACTCAGACTCGTATGTTATGTCATTTTTTATTTCTTTCCATTAGTTTTCATTCAAAAATAGAAATTCGGTATATTGTTTTGGAAGTTTAATCATCTCGACAACTCTCGGGTGATCATGCCAATTGTCGTCGGGATTGTTACTTTCCAAAATAATGTTCGATTTCATGTCCTCGTCATTTAACTTTTTCCTCTGTGCTCTTGTCATTACAGATATAATATTTTCATGCATCCCTTTCAACTCCTCACTACTTATACGCATTCTGGACAATGCATCTGCAGCTACATTGTCCTTCCCTTTCACATAAATCACATCAAAATCGTACTCATCCAATATCAGTCTAAATTTCATACATCTACTTGAAGGATTTGTCATATTGAATAAATAAATTAATGGCTTATGGTCTGTCTCTACTATGAACTTTTTACCGTAAAGATAAGATCTGAAATATTTTACCGCCCATGTAATTGCTAACTACCAATAACTCTTTCTCTATTGTGGGGTAATTTTTCTCGGCTTTATTTAAGCTTCTACTTGCAAATGCAACAGGTCTACGATCGCTATTGTTTAAAACTGCACCTATAGCAAAGCCTGACGCATCAGTTTGCAATATAAACGTATTATCTTTATCGAAATTAGGATATTGCAGTACTTTAGGTGAGCTAAGTAATTGTTTTAAGGTTAAAAATGCTTTTTGACATTCCTCAGTCCATTCAAAGTTAACGTTCTTCCGGCACAATTTATTTAATGGTAGAGTAATCTTTGCAAAAGAGGGAATGAATTTTCGATAATAATTGGTAAATGCTACAAATCTATGGACTTCGTCAGAATTTTGTGGTACAGGATATTGGTCAATGGCTTTGGTTTTTTCTGGATCTGGTTTAATTCCTTCAGCTGACACCACATGTCCTAAATATAGTACATCTTTTTTTTTAAATTTACACTTTGAAGGGTTTAATTTTAGATTAACTTTTCTGAGTCTAGTAAATATGTCAATTAAGTTTTTCTTATGAATTTTTAGTGACCTTCCAAAGCAGAGCAAATCGTCCAAATAAACCAAGCATTTTTCGTAGTTTAAGCCTGTCATTGCTAGTGTCATAGCTCTGGAGAAGCAACTCGGACTATTTTTTAATCCCATTGGCAATCTAGTTAGCTGATATTGACCTTCGTGGGTGGTGAAAGCTGTAAACTCTCTACTGTCGGACTTTAAATTTAATTGAAAAAATGATTGGCTTAAATCTAGGTGGGTAAAGTACATAGAGCCTGATAGAGAATCTAGTATATCTGCTATGTTGGGCAATGGAAATTTGTCATCAACGATTCTTTCATTTAATTTGCGGTAATCTATGATTAAACGCCATTTCTTAGTACTATCATCTGATTTTTTCGGAACCAATAACACAGGGCTGTACCATGCGCTACAGGATGGCTCGATAATATTTTCTGATAATAATTTATGTTCTTGATTTGAAATTTCTTCTCTTTGTGAGCGTGGTAATCTATAAGGCTTTATGTAAGATGGTGAGACATTTGGCTTTAATTTAATTTCTGGTTCATAAATATTGCTCACCGTTAACTTATCTCCGGGGAGGTAAAATATATCACAAAATTTTGCACAAATATTTTAAATCGAACGCCGTTCCTCTAAATTTAAATGTGAAAAATCCAACAAGGAAAACATTTTACGTACTCTTTCGCTGTTGACATTATCATATTTTTCATACGTACATACGTTATAGTTACTCAAACTGTCATAATCAGGGCTAAAATAACTCAAGCAAACGTCATCCTCGCGCGAGTTTAAAATTTGTATAGGTATTTTACCATTTACTGCCTTACAAATTCCTCCTGCCAAATAAACACCTTTACATAACTCTTTAGACCGTATTAAACATTCTTCATTCACAAACCCTCCTCAATAAGCTAGACCGTCTTCTCAATAACTGCATTCGATACATATTCAATCTTCGCAAGTATGACCATGTGTCTGCTTTACGCTCCCAATTAAAATGGCTACCTATTCGCTTGCGTCGCAATCAGCGAGCGCTGACCTCTCTCTTTTCATTCCTCAACTGCCCATTTTCACCCACCTACCTCGATCCTTACATCCGTTTCTTGTCCTCTAATCACGACAGAAATCTTAGATCAACGAATAATTTGCTTCTCTTGTGTCCCCCCCACAACTCAGACTTCGTGAACTCCTCGTTCTTTGTACAAGTAGTTCTGCTCTGGAATGCGCTCCCACTCGAAATCAGGATGTCCACAAACCGTTTCGCATTTAAAAGGAATGTACATAATTACCTTCTTGAGGAGATGGCGGAAGTGACTTAACAAATGGTACACCTCCTAAATTCAAGCATTCACAGTGTACAAACATAAATAATATGTATTTATATCTATATTTATTTCTATATATATGTGTAATTATATTTGTATTACATTATAACTTATATGCATAATATTTGTAGATTTTGCTTAGTTTTAGATAAACAATTATTTACAATCATTGATACAATCGTAACCTCGGTGCACCTACCCTACAAGATTTCTACACCACCTAAAGGTTGGCTGGTAGAGAATGCCCAGGGCATTAAGTCCGCCGATGTACATAAGTGCATGAAGATGTAAAATAAAAATAAATAAATAAATAAATAAAATGTACTAATATAAAATATTTTCTCACAGCGGGGAGGGACTGTTAAAAAGCTATTTCCGTGAACCTTCCCTAAACCTAAAAGCAATGTTAATTTCGTGTTCGTATCCAAACATGACAAAGTCATATTATTCTCTTCATAATTAATTATGCAATTATATTGTTGTAAAAAATCTTGTCCAATTATTCCGTCACGTATGCATGTCAGATTTATGAGAACATAAAACTTGTGTCTAAATTCAATTCCATTTGTGAACAGGTTAATGTAAACATAACCCTCCGTGTTCAAATGTCCACCGATTCCTTTTATGCGTATGTTTTGCTTAATGATTGGAATCCGCAGCGCAACAACGGTCTCGTATTTCACTGCGGATAAGGATGCGCCTGTATCTATGAGCCATTTTTTGCTGATGTTATCTACATTGAATTCTACATAATTGCTAGTGTTACAAGAAAATATGCAGTTATTATGCTCGAAAAAAATCGTTTTCGGATGTATTATCTGGGGTTGGGGTCTGCACATTGCTAGACGGATACTCATTAGTAGTATTCATAAAATGAATTTGCCTTGTTTGGTTTCCGCGATACATATTATTATTAGGCCATCGCATACCTTGAGTAGTGCCTCGACGGAAGGTAGTACGCCCTCGGCCAAAATTCATCTGGCGGAAAGTCCCAGGGTCGTTATGATGTTGGCGCGGCTGACATTGCCCGCTGCCTGCACCTCGGCCACCTCGAAATCCTTGTCGTCCCGAAAAGCCTCTGCGACCACCCCTAAATGCCATGTTAAAGTTACCTGACTTGCGTTGATACTGCCCACTAAATATAGTTCCTTCCGATTGTGATCGGGTACCGTATGACGACAACTCCTCATCTTTGGCTGCTCGAATGACGTCTTTTAATGAAGAATAGTTACGCGCCGCTAATATCACTCTTAAATTTGCGTTCCTTAGGCCATCTATGAAACTTTTGATGGCTAACTTTTCATTAATCGGCCTTAAAACCTCGTATGACGCATTATTGCCGTCGGCCTGTGAAATAGTGAGATTGACAAACAAACTCTCTAATCGTTTACCATAGTCCTCAATAGTACTAGTATTTTGATTCTCTTTTATTAACTGAGTATGAATAGCTGTACTTGACATTTGAGTCAATAAATGTTTTTTCATATCAGACAAAAGTATCTCGCAAGAAGTGTAACATGATGCCAAACGAAGTTTCGCACTTTCAGACAACCGTGTCTTTAAAATGAATTTTATTAAAGTGATTTTACCTTCAGCACTTAACATTGAGTTGTATAGTTCTATTGCATCAATAAGTTTTTTGGTGACTTCCTCTTTGTCATTCATTTCTGGCAAAAGGGCCACCGCCGTTTTCAAGTCAAAATTCGACATGGTGCTTATCTTTTCAATATTACTATTACAGAATTCTTCCATTTTTGAATACAAAGATTCTATTCTAATACAAATTTCCTTACTATATATTATATCATTATTTTTAAATGTTCCCTTTCGTACTTCACTGTCCAAAACGTCAGAACATGAGAGATATCTACTAAACAATAAACTAGCTTCATTTAACTTCTCATTTAATATTTTCTCTGTTCGCCTACTTTTATTTAACTTAATAAGATTTTCTTTAAAATGTTTAAATTCACTGTAAATTAAATCTAGTTCCTCAAACATTACACACAAGGGCTTAAAAAAAAAATAATTGCTTAATATAATTGATTAAATGAGATAATTAAATTTGCCTTACATAATTATGATTACAAGATTACATACCCAAATATCATAGCTTTCGCTGGAGTAAAAATGTAACAGGGGAGGAGGGCCACTTTCACTTAGCTCGGGGGGGGGGGGGTATTGGTATTGGTATTGGTTGTGGGCTTCGGTTTCCGCATTTAGACTCAGAGTGGTCCTTTATGCGTCGAGGATTGGTTGACTAGGTGAGAGAGCCAAGCTCCTTCCAGAAGCGCAGAAGCCTCCTGGGGCGTTCACAGGCTTCTAGGAGCGACTTTGTATCAGGAATGATACTTGCCCGTTGTGTGGCCACTCCCTCGCATTCCAGGACTACGTGGACGGCCGTTTCTTCAGCTTCCAGACATCCCCTGCACAGGGGACTGTCCGTCGCATTGATAATGAATAGTTGTCGGTTCAGGGCTAGATGTCCTGTAATAGTTCCGACAACCGTTCTGATTTCCGGTCTGCTAAGACTGATCAGTCTGCAGGTGAGTCGTGGTGTGACTTGATTCAGCACCAGTTTGGACTGTCTGCAGCCGGGTGAGTTTTTCCACCTCCGATTGTGTGCTTCACAGCTCCGTTGCCTGACCCAGCATCGTATTTGGTTAAACGATATGGGCAGGAGTGGGGTTGGGCCAGAGGTTGGGGCTGCCGAGCCCCTCCTTGCCAACTCATCTGCGGCATCGTTCCCGTGTGAGTTACTGTGCCCTTTAATCCATTGGAGGATTACCCCATTGAATATAGCGAGCTGTTCCAGTGCTTGGTGGCATTCGAAGACAATACCAGAGGTCATTGTGTTGCCCTCCAATGCCTTTAAGACGGCCATGCTGTCAGATATTATTCGGATGTTGTAGTCCTTAATACCCCTTGACATGGCCGTTGTGGCAGCGTAAGTTATTGCCACACATTCACATTGAAATATGGAACTGTGTTGGCCTAACGCTAGTGATATGTTTATGTTTAGGTCTTGCGAGAAAACTCCGGCTCCAGTTCCTGACCTACTCTTGGAACCGTCCGTGTAAATTCGGACTTCGTTAATGCCGGATTGATCTCGGTCATTTCCATGTAACTGGATGTAGTATCTTCTTGTGAAGATATGGTGTTTTGGGATTCTATTGCATGGCGCTGCTATCAGTGGTTCGTATTCCACCAATTGATCCCATAATTTAGAGTGCGATCCCCCACGTGTGTGCCATAGACCCAGGTGTTTGAGTCTAATGCGTGATCCAGGGGTGGCAGACCAAGAGCCACCTCCAGTGCGGCAGTAGGCGTTGTGCGCATACAGCCAGTGACCGCGGAGCATGGGAGTCGCTGGAATTGCTGCAGTTTGTTTATGACGGTGCTTAGCTCTGTTCTCTGCCACCAGACAACAGCACCGTAAGTGATTATTGGTCTTATGACTGTTCTGTATAGCCATAAAGTAATTTTGGGTGATAGTCCCCAGCTTTTGCCGAGTAGCCGCTTGCATTGGCAGAAAATAATGCAGGCTTTATTCAGTTTTTCATCGAGGTGCTTGTTCCACAGGAGTTTACTGTCCAGTATTACTCCTAGGTATTTGACCTCTTTGGTAAGAGTAAGTTGTGTTCCAAATAGCTTGGGAAGTCTGAGATTTCCTAGGCTGCGTTTGTTTGTGAACATGATCATCTCTGTTTTGGATGGGTTCACTGTCAGGTTGTGTGCTACGCACCATTGTTCCACGATCTTCAGTGCAAGTCTCATTTGATCGCATGTAATGCTCTCAAAAGGACCGCTGATGAGAATAGTAAGATCGTCTGCATAGCCTATTGTGAGGAATCTTTGGTCATTAAGTTGTGTGATGAGCTCATCCACAACAATGTTCCATAGAAGGGGGGATAGTACACCGCCCTGGGGGCCACCACTCCTCTAGTCACTTCGCTCACAGTGAATTGTATAGCTCTATATCTTAACATGCTGTCGATCCACCCTGAGATTGTGGAATCAACACCATGCCTAGACAGAGCTTGGCTAATGCTGGTGAAGTTGGTCTTGTCAAAGGCTCCCTCGATATCGATAAAGGTGGCCAGTGTTGACCTTTTGTGATTTAGATTGTCTTCTATATATGAAACAACTCGATGTAGGGCAGATTCTGTTGACTTACCCATCGAGTATGCGTGTTGATTGAGGTGTAGAGGGTGACTGACTAACGCAGTTTCCCTGATTTCCCTATCTATTAGCCTCTCGAGAACCTTTAGTAGGAAAGATGTGAGACTAATAGGTCGGTGTGATTTGGGTTGTGTGTAGTCGCCTTTACCAGGTTTGGGGTGAAGACTACTTTAACTTCTCTCCATTTCAAGGGGATGTACTGATGCGCCAGGCAGCCCCTATAGATTTTTACAAGATGGTCCAGTAGTGTCATATCACACCATCTCAGTAGGCCTGGGAAGACACCATCTAGTCCTGGCGCCTTGAATGGTAGGAAGCTGTCAATTGCCCATCTTAGTTTGTCATGGTTGATAACTTTGCGGGCCGTATCCCAGTCTGTATCATCTGGTGGTTTTTCCCATCTGTCTTCCCATTTTTCCATCGCATCTGATATGCGACATCCAGCGAAGTGTGTTTTTAATAGCAGCTCTGAGGCTTCCGAGTCTGTTTTGGTATACTCACCATCAGGCTTCTTCAGGGAGCCAAGATTGTGTTCGCCTCTACTACACAGTATGCTTTTGACTCTATTAGCCTGATTGTTGTTCTCTATGTTAGTACAGAAGTTTCTCCAGCACTTAGTTTTCCTGGTTCTGATTCTCTTCTTATATTGATGTCGGGCCTGCGTGTAGGCATCCCAATGTTGGTCTAATCGCGAGTTTTTTGCTTTATTGAACAACTTTCTCACTCTACGACGTAGTCTTTCCAGTTCCGGACCCCACCATTGGTGTTTGTTCTGTGGCCCAGTTCTGGGTGTGGAAAGTGGGCATGTTTGTTCAAAGCAATCGATCAGTGTCTGTGTAAGGTTGACGACATGACTGTCAATGTCCTTAACAGTCCCCGTAGCGTATGTTGGGTTGATGCTTCGCAGATTCTCCGCAGTAAGATGTTCATACCGTTTCCGGTCCATCGTGCGGGGATTCCGTCCGGGATCGGGTAGTTTAAGTTTCATTTCAAAGTTAAATTTGATCCAGCGATGGTCTGAGCACGATGCTTCGTTCGAAACATGCCAATTCGATATGTGTTGCGATGCGTGCTCACTTGCTAATGTAAGATCAATTATAGTTTGGGCCCTGGATGTGACAAATGTCGGCTCCGAGCCCACGTTGATAATGTTAAGGTTAGTTGATAATAGGAACGATACAAATTCCTCACCTCTCTGGTTGTTGCTCCTGCTGCCCCACAGCGCATGGTGCGCGTTGGTGTCGGCAGAGATGATCAGCTCCAGACCCTCGCGTTCGCAGTGATGTGCCAGCGCAGCCAGCTCCGGAGTGGGGATGTCAGCATCGCCCGGCAAGTAGGCTGATGCTATCACCACGTCAGGCAGGTTTGATGAGGGTTCCTTTAACCTAATAGAGGTAAGGTCTCTGGAACAGAACTCGGTCATTAAGGTAGTACACGCATGTTTTGGTGTATAAATACAAGTGCGCGGGTTATCAATGGTAGTGTTGAGAAGT
The DNA here is from genome assembly GCA_902825455.1 of Arctia plantaginis. Taxonomy (NCBI): domain Eukaryota; kingdom Metazoa; phylum Arthropoda; class Insecta; order Lepidoptera; family Erebidae; genus Arctia; species Arctia plantaginis. Next base: position 473,442 of record CADEBD010000358.1, on the reverse strand, counting down.
ATCTTACCTCTATTATTAGGGCTACGGTGTTGGTTTTTACCTCCAGCTCTCTGCGTAGGTTAGCCGTTGCTGTATGGCTGTGCTGGAGGTTGGTTTGGATGGCTATAAGGGTGTTATGGGGGGGTGCAGACAGCGCCATCATCGCTGTTCAGCATATCCTCTATGTCGTCGAGGTCACTCTCGCCCACCGGTAGGTCCTCCAACTCCTCAGGAGGTGGACCCCGGCAGGCTGTCTCCTCAACGGGTATCAGAGGATCCCCTCCATTGCCGTCCTTAGGGTGTTGTGGGGGCCGATTCTGGCTCCTCGTCTGGGTTAGTTGGTGGGGCGGGACGTTCATCAAGGAAGCGAACGTAGAGGTTACCCAGTTTGTAGTATACTCTACGCTCGCTAGCCTTGAGCTTCACGACGTCCTCTTCTGGGATGCCGAGCACTAGGAAGAGACATTTCTTTTCCTCCTGCGCATCGGCATGGTAGAGGGCCCAGTTGGCCACATTGTACTGGCTATTCTGGTACTTTAGCCTTGTTTGTATACGGACCAGTGTATCATCTGGTCCGATTTGTGGTACCAGGAGTCCAGCCTTGATCCTTTTCGGGATCTCAGACTGCCTCCTGACGACCAGTTTGGTGCCTTCACGTGGTGATGGGATCCTTACCAGGGATCGGCGAAGCCACTGTAGGGCATATTCGTCGTTGCACCACATCTTAAGGGCGCCCTCACTGTAGAAGGCCTTGCCCCTAAACTGTGGCGCAGCGACGGGTGCGCTTGACGTGCCGGGGGAGGAAATCTCCTCATCTAGCACGCCCTGCAGCTGGCCCTCGATGTCCTCTGCCTGTGCCTTGGTGAGGTCGTGGTAAGGCTCCAGCATGACCGCGACGCAAAGGTCATTCGCCTTTAGTGCGTCGGAGTAGCTCGTGGAGCCGGTCTTTGGCAGCGGTTTGAATCGCTTGCCACTGCCCTGGGGAGTGCGAGACTCGTCCGGGCGAGTTCTTTTGACGGGCTTTGTTTCACTCGAAGGTTTCCCTCCACGTGTCGCTCGTCTCGCCCGTTTACCCTGTCGAGGTTGACCCTGCCTAGAGGGTACTTTGGCCGCTACAGGCTTCTTGGCAGGTGGCGCCCCCACAGGAGTACACTTCCCCGTGGCTTGACTTTCGTCTTCGCCTCGGGGCAGCACGTCACTGGCGGGGGCAACGTGGGCCCCTTCGGGCCCTTCAGCGACTTCAAGCCGCTTACTTCCACCCGAGGTCAGACACCATGCTTGCCTTTCCACTCGGGCTTTCGCCCTGTTGGCGTTACGGGTCTTCTTGGACGGGTTTGGTTTTTTCGACGCTCTCTTCTTTGTCCTTACCAGGCTCCAGCCGGTTTCTTCCAGGCCGGGTCCCGCAGGTACGGGCATTGCTGCCCTCAAAGAGGAGAGGTCGATGGTCGACACTGGCTCCGTATTCTGGTTAGACACCAGAGGTGTCGCCAGAGTCGTGGATGGCGCTGCGGTCGGGTTGTTAGCCTGAGCAGCAGCCAAAGGTGTATTTGTCGGGTTCACCCTTGGGTTGTTTAGCCTGGCACTTGGGTTGTTCACCCTCGGTACCGGCTTGGTGGTTTTTTTAAAATTGTTTTTTTTAGTATCCATAGTGTGTTAGGTATACTATTCATCTCCTTGTCCTTCCACCCTCCTTGGAGCCCTCAAGTGGGGACGCCGCGGCAGAAGGCACACGACGCCAGAAGTGACAAGTAAATATAGAGCTCCCTCCCTGACAGAAGGCAGGCCGAACTAGGTAGGATGACTTGGTCGTCCCACCCGTCGTCCACCCCGGGGGGGGGGGGGAGGAACAAGTCACACTTCACACGTTAAACAGTTTTTCTTCTTATGCGCCTGGGGTGCTCTTTCAACACTCCGCCCTAAATTACACCAAGATCGCCGAAACATCACGTGGCTATCCAACTCTCTTCTAACTACTCGTTTATAGCACCGATAATGCAGTTTGTAGAGCCCATACAGCAGCGACAAGGCCATCAGCAGCAAAATCACGGCCAGTATAATGGTGGTTGAAGACGCATGGAAACTAAGCTGCTCTATACGGGTATTCGCCTCATTAGTTTGACCCAGTTGGGTTAAGACCATTTGGTGCTTATCGCCTTCGTTAGTTTTACTGTTGCTGGAGCCCATCTTGCGAAATTTCAATTAAAACACGGGAACTGTGTAGAACGATCGAGACGACGAAAGTATGTGTGTCTATACTGATCTTATTACAACTCAGCACCGTAACCTAACACCATCCTGGCAGGGTCGCCATGTAGGGTTCGGCGTAGGATGTCCAAAGGAAAGATGACTGTTCAGTATAAAGTTATGTTTTAATAATAATATATCGGTTACATTGTCCTTTATATACTTTGAGTACACACTTACATACACTATTATCTATACATAAACTATTCATACACCACAATTTGATATATTTCTAAGTCATCAATCAAGTCTAGTTCAACACGTGTATAAAGCAACATAGCATCCCAGCTTAAACTAGGAGCCGTTATATAGTAAGCAGGGTCTAACTTATAATATTTTAAGCTTATTTTACGAAATTTTTCAAATATATCACACAGTAATAAGACATCGCATTTTAAATATAAATCGGTATACTCGCCAATTGTGTTGATATTAAATGCATTCCATACAGTTTTCGCGTGTTCATATTCTTTATCACTTATATGTTCCACTTTCAAGGAGTTGTAAAAGTATTTTATTCGAGGGAGTGCTGTTTCGTCGTACTTATCCCATGTGTTAATATAATCATAAGGATAAATACCTTTCTTTTTTAACAAGTATATGTTTTCATCATTAAATTCTGCTGATAAATGAATAAAGTCGTGATCTGATAAACTTTTACTTAGTGCATCTAAACTAGAGCTTAAGAATTGAAACGAATCTACGCATTTTATTTGAATAGGACGATCACCCTTCTCGTTATCTAAATATTTGGTAATAGTTAAATACTTTTCTTTAGTTTTAGGTATCATTTTTATATAACCTCCATGTCTCACTAATTCCTGTATAAAGAGGTGGGAGTCGTAATTCGATAAATTATGAAAAAATACCGGTATGAATGGGCAAACTCTAAACATCAAATTACATTGAACATGTGCAGGTCCTCTATACTTTCCTGTCACATGATCGTGGTCACGTACCTTATCATGAAATAATAACTGATCACAAATATGACAAATACTAGCATTGTTATAACTGATTTGTTCTATTTTTGTTAAAGGTATCATTGGTTTTTTTATCGATAATATTTCATTTATTTTCTTTACATCTTCTATTAATCTAGTAACAAATACTTCAACACAGTCAGGACCTCTATAAATAACATATTTATTTTGGCTTGGATCGTGTGAACAACATATATAGTATCCAAAACATGAGGGCTGATGTTTTTTAAAATTGTGTGTTTTTTCAGATTTAGTTTCGAAACAACTCTGTAATAGGCTTTCGAAATCTGCATAGATGACATAATTATTTTTTTGTTTTCTTTCAAGATTCTTGAAACCGAGTTTACTATTCTTTTCAGGCAAAATTGATAAAACTTTTGAACAGATATGAGATCTATACTTATTTTCACTGCTGTAGAATTAAACATGATTCACACAGCAACAAAACACCTTTATGACTCGGCACTTGTCGTCTTATTAATCGTACCAGATTTTTAATAAGACAGTAATGACTTATTCCTTTTCTTTCTAAATATAACAAATTAACATGTACAGATTTTCTGTTATTTGTTAAATATAGAGGTCCAGTCACATTTTCGCTCTTATTATCTACTCCATAAATTTTAATACTTATGTTGTTGTTTATTTCAAATATTTTTATGTCTTGATATGAGACAGGAAAAGACATTTCATTAATATTTAATACAGAACTGTAGTGTGGGTATGAACTAGTCCTGCATATGTTCATCTTAGCAGGAAATAAAGCAGCTACCACACTCCATAAAAAGCAATGATTGTCAGTATTTTGTATATTAATACAACTTTTAGAATTCTTAATTTTTGTGGGCAAATCTAAATAAGTGCCACCTCTCATTGAACAATATTTATTCACATTGATTTCTAGATGACTTACAGAATGATAAGACCATCCAGAGTCTTTGTGCTCGAATTCTGACACCTCACATTTTAAAAGTTCGGTTACTTTCGAATACAAATCATCAATATCTGTATTATAACAAATAATTTCATATTTTGTATTGAATGATTTAAGTTGTTGCTCAATCGTTTTCGGTAAGACAAAGTAGGCAAACAATTCGAAATTAATCTTGAGACAAGTATTTTTCTTTAAAGATTTTTGTATAAGTTTCAGGATATCATTTTTATTCTGACACAAGAACGCCTCCGGTGTGAGGTATTCAGTATCTTGTGCAGGATTTAAACGATATGTAATGATTCTGTTTTTAGAATCACTTGCAATTATGTATATATTTTTAAATTCGCTTTGCAATAAACTATTATTCTTGTGAATATTGGTTCTCAAATGAAACTTGAATTCTTTAATCGGTAATTTAATCATGCATTTTTTACATTCAATATATTCTGGATTATTTGTATATCGCATTCGGTGAGTAGACGAGGTTTGTACTGTAAATGAAACAAAAAGATAAAATTATGATTACATTTCTGCATATATTATATTTTGTCACCTTTATGAATATTTTATATACGCAAATACTCAATAACAATTATATTAATACTATATTAGATACTAAAATAAAAGTGATAACGTAAATTAAAATTATAATGGTTAAAAACAAGTTAGTAAGAACAAATAAATGAGTAAGTATTAAAATAGAAATTACTAAAAATATTTACAAAAAATAACTGTCCCAAACATACATAATCTATGGGACATTGCTTAAATTCTCTATGAGTTTCTTTTAAAAAGTTTATACATAATCTATGGGATATACATAATCTATGGGACAGTGCTTAAATTCTCTATGAGTTTCTTTTAAAAAGTTTATACATAATCTATGGGATATACATAATCTATGGGACAGTGCTTAAATTCTCTATGAGTTTCTTTTAAAAAGTTTTTCATGTGATTCCATGCTAGTGTCTCATCATTAGTACGATTTTTTACAGTTACAATTGCATGCCTCCATCGATTTATAGGCGCTATACGCTCTATCTCACTGTGATCGTAGATCTTTACTTCCACATAAAATTTACCCTTTTTGTTTTCATCAATCTATTTACTTATATCATTGGCTACTCTACGGGTATAATACGAATGTAATGGTGGTATTTTTTTACCCGAGGTGCTTCCAACGGTCTCCTCTTCTTGCTCGTCGTCGCTGTCGGTCCCGAATAGATCATGCAATGTAGGTCTCGTGCTGGCGCTGATAGGGTTGATCGTAGTCTTATTCTTTTTCTTCTTCTTAATTTCGGTGTTCATCGATTCTCCCGCCGCCGACCTCTTAGCAGTCAGCGACGAAGATGACGCTTTGGAGTCCTTCGGTTTTTTCAATTACTGCTGATATCCGGCTTCATCATCGGAAGAGAAAATTTGGTTAGCTGTTTGGTTCGACCTGCAACAATATATATTTAAGTATTAGGCAACAACGAACATTGTGCAAGTCACAGTTAAGTACAGGGTGAGATGAAATTGCTTTAATTGGGTGAATAAATTAAATGCATAACAAAAGATAGATTAATTATTTGACTAATTAGATTAATGGATTATTAAATATTTTGAGGATAATGAATAAATATTTAATTTGTGTTTGTTGAGTAAGTAAATGAATATAAAGATTGAATCGATGAATAAATGAAATGATTGAATAGATTAAATGATTTAATAGATTAACATGTTACATCAGAACATTGATTAAAAAGTTACAAATAAATAACTTACATTTCAAAGCCTGCTACTAATGTTCTGTACTTGATGTAGAAATTCAGGAGCACCGAGTTCTTCCAGTTGTGGTTTAGTAGCGAACTGTTGCTCTCAACCCGTTTATATAGGCGTAAAAACGCATCACGCATAACCAAATTTGTAAAAATGCATACCTGCAAAAATAAGTTCATCACAAAAATTGCAAACACAACAGTTTTGCATGCATAAAAATCTATAGACGAGCGTTATAACCGCAGCGTTTTAAACGTTGAATTCATAAAGTGCCAGCTCGGCTCTCGGGTACCGCTAACAATAGATTATCAATATTATGTCTCATAAGCAACTCAACAAAATAAATGAAAACGTACTTATGTAAATAAATTAAATTGTAACTTAAGTATAGTATTATTTTATATTAAATGTCTTGTCCCTCACAAACGCTGCGGTTATAACGCTCGTCTGTAGATTGCAATGCATCTTTGTACACGTGTCACAAATTCCTACCCGTATAGAGAGCTGTAAGTTTTGAATTACTTTACATACATAAAACGCAATTAAATTGAACCGTAATGACAAAAAAAAATGGATCAGTACTTATATAAACCAATCCAAGATACCAATGAACCATTCAAGTGGTCTAATCTGCTCCACAATGTCGGTAAGTAAATATTTTTTCAAAAAGTATTTTAATTTATTAATAAAAATATTAATAATGTATATTTTAAATATTTTCTTAATATTTGCACTGCGATATATTCTAGGATAGTTCATAGTCTTCGTCAACTTGTAATTTTAGTCTTACTTATTTAATTAATAATATTAGGTATGTACTCCTTTGTTTCAGATGTCAGATGAAATGTACCCAACTAATTCTTCATACTCACCAATTCCTGCTGAAGAAACCCTACGTCAAAAGGTGGTCATCTATTTGGAGCGAGAAAGCCCATTTCAACCATTCCAATTTGAAGATACACCGCGATGCAGCGATAGTAACCAGAGTAACAACAAAAAAAGACGAAGAAATGATATTGTATACTCATACATACAGAAACCTTCAACGGGTCATCGCAGTAAAATAATACGAATACAAGTTTTTGACGGCGAAGAATTCACAAATTTGCCCTGTGAATGTAGTGCCAATATCTGTGTCCAACATGTTGTGGGGAATGTATTTAATGACGATATATAAAAATGTGTAAAGGATATTGTAAGCAAAATGCACAAAAAGATGTGAATAAACCAGCAATTACATTTTATTTGTTTTATTTCTATCACTTCTGTTAACGAGTCTACATAATTAAAAAAATAATAAAATCCCGACTGCAAAAAGACAAGTTAAAAGTAATGAACTAAATAAAAAATGGCCATGATATACCATTTTAAAATCCTCATGATGAGCCCTTTAATTTGATACCCATATTGCAGTATTCATTTTAAAATCCTTTAAATCAATTCATTTCAAAATCCTTATGATTAGGCCTTTAATTTGATACCCATATTGTAGTATTAAAAAATTGATATACCCAGTGTCACTCCCAGTAAATACGAATCTAACGACACCTCTCAAGCTAAAATCCGTCGAACCATTCAGGCCGCGTGCCTAACAATTATACATCCTCTCCCCTCTGGATACCGTGGTGTGCATAGTAAACCGCTGTTCATTTACTGTTTTTTAATTAAAAATAAATAAAAGTGTGTTGCAAAAATACCGTTGCATACCCGGAGCGCAGGCGCAGCGAGGAGGTTTGCGTTCTTTAATTAAAGTGAGACAACCACCAGTGTAAGGAGTACAACTGGATATCGGGATAGGCTCCGCCCCAGCGTAGGTGACGCTCGGCTTACGCAAGCTAAATAGATATACTACTTACTAGTAGTGCGAGATCCACCCGCAGTATCAAGCCGCGCCCCCTGGTTGTGCTGGAGGCGTATACGCAGTTGCGACGTGAATAGATAAGTAACTTGTGATAACTTCTTACTACCTTGTTTTACTAATAATGTCTCTAAAACGCACTCCACCAATGCAGTTAAATCGCCCGAGCTTAGTAAAAACACCTGTTACGTCTTATGGATCTGATCCTCAGCTGTATGTGTGTGCGCGGGACCCAGTGCCTGCTGACCATACTGACCTTAATATTACTCGTAGATTGAAGCGTAGGCTACTTGATGATAGTGATAGATCATCGGAAAATATTTCAATTGCTGATCAAATGCAAGACATGTTTAAAAAGTTCGAAATAAAGCAAAACTCGAAATTCGAGAAACTTATTGAATCAGTATTGGTCGTTAAGGATCAAAACACAGACATCCAAAAAAGCCTAGAGTTTCTGTCAACGAAATATGATGCTTTGCTGACCACAATGACGCAGCTTGAACAACAAAACAAAGCCTATGAAATTAAAATTCATTCACTCGAAAACAAGATTGAACAACTAGAACGGAACTCCCGCGCTTCGTCCGTAGAAATTAGGAACATCCCTAAGCAGCCCTCCGAAAATAAGGTTCTCCTCGAGTCGCTTGTCAAGTGCGTGGGTGACGTGATACAGCACCCAATATCAAACTCAGACATTCATAACGTCTATCGTCTAAAGTCTAAAAATGATGCTAGCAACCATATAGTTGTTAATTTTTCTACTACGTTTGTTAAGGATGGCTTTATGAGGCAATGTAGAAGCTACAACAAGGGTAACAAGGATGGAAAGCTCAATACCGCTCATCTCAAACTACCAGGACCTACTAAACCGGTGTTTATTGGCGAATTTCTAACGAGCCTTGGAAGACGACTGGCATATCTGGCTCGACAATTCATCAAGGATAACAACTACTACAGCACCTGGACCTCGTATGGTAAAATATATATAAAAAGATCACAGGACTCGCCGTCCTTGCGTATATATTGCGAGCAAGACCTGAAAAACATTGCACCTAAATGACTGTACTAGCGTGCCGCTGACTCAGCGATTAGGATACAGCAAGGAGTAATAACACTGCAGATTACTGTTCCAAGTACCGGTTTATTTTTCTTACACAATATAGGTTATACAGCGATATCATTTGGTCTTAGAGAATCTTAATAGCGCGATTCACTCTCATAGCCGAGCGCCATCTCGTGGGAGTTCACACAAACAATAACACACTTACATTTAACACGTAATACAATTTAACAACTAAATTTGCTTATGTTATTTCATAGTACTCTATGACAATATTAAACATTCCGCCCACCAAGGACCTATTTCCAATAGTCCTTTTTTAACAGACCGCCCACCATGCACAACTTTAATACATATGCCCTTGCTCAGGTTACAAAACTGAAATTGAAACATAACTAAGAAATATAAGTACAAACTATTGAGTTACTGGTAAAATGCATAATTTTGAGGTAGGCCTTTTAATTAGTGACGCCTTTGTACGCAATGTCACTACTCGAGTAATGTTGTCCTGTCCCGGGTGTTTTTCGACTATACGTCCTAAAAGCCATTTGCTGGGAGGTAAGTCATCCTCTTTCACTACCACAACATCGCCGATATTTGGTTCAACCTGTTGACAAGACCATTTGTACCGATGAAGAAACCCGGCAAGATACTCCTGCGACCAACGACGCCAGAAACTCTGCATCATTTTTTGGGTTAAATGCCACCTGCGCAAGTTGGACATTGAAGAAGTTTCATAATTGTGATCCGGGACTGTGATCAAGGGCTCACCAATTAGGAAATGCCCCGGTGTTAGAACATCCAAGGCATCCGCCTCCGAGTTTAGTGTTGAAACAGGCCTAGAGTTGAGGCAAGCCTCAATTTGGGATAAAACAGTAGATAACTCTTCATATGTTAGTGTAGAGTCACCTATAACCCTCTTTAGATGAAATTTTACGGATTTGATACCCGCCTCCCACAATCCACCAAAATTCGGTGCCCGAGGCGGTATAAAATGCCAAGTCGTCCCGACTGTAGCTAACGCTTGAGAAATCTCTTGAATCAAGGTTGAATTTTCTGATTGACGCAAAGTTGGCAGTTCCTTGGCAGCTCCCACAAAGTTTGTCCCGTTGTCGCTCCAAACATCAGTGCATAGTCCCCGACGAGAGACAAATCTCTTAAACGCAGCCAGAAAACCTTCAGTTGTTAAGTCGCTTACTACCTCAATATGCACAGCGCGAGTAGCCATACAAATAAATAGACAAATATAGCCTTTCTGTGCATGATGACCGCGACCTTTAGATGACCTAATATTGATTGGCCCCGCGTAATCAACCCCACAACTTTTAAATGGCCTTGAAGGCCTTGCACGTGCATCTGGTAACTGGCCCATTAGTTGGCTTGAAGTTTTTGCTACATTTCTGGCACAAGTAACACATTTTCTGACATGTGCCTTTACAAGACATTTGGCTCCAATTATATAATATTTAGAACTCAGAAATGACAACATCAACTGTGGGCCGCCATGAAGCGTTTTAGCATGGGCGTCCGATATAATCAAGTCTGTCAAATGGGACTTCTTCGGAATTAAAATTGGGTGTTTCATATTCTGAGAAAGATTAGAATTTTCCAATCTTCCTCCTACTCGTAACATGTCATTCTTATCTAAGAAAGGGTTCAATGATCTCAGAGGCCCCTTCAGCCTTTTAAACCCACCCTGAGCCTCCAAACTTGTAATTTCGGTGTTAAAACCCTGATTCTGACAATGCTTTATCGCGCAGTCTAAAGCCTCAGTCAATTCTTCTGGCCTAAGGTAACCTTTGTACCGCTTTCCATTATCTGACTTGCATAATTTTAAGAATCGCCTACAATAAGCCAGAACCCTAATTAACTTAGTAAGAGATGAATATTTGCTCCATAATGGTTCCTCAGTTGTCGCAAGATGAACACGCGATTGTTCCAAGGTGGTAACCAATCGATTAGGTTTATTGTACCGAATAACCTTTTCATTAAGGAATTCGGGGCCATTAAACCAAACGGAACACTGTACCAGTTCTGAGGGGCCAATACCTCTGGACCCCAAGTCTGCTGGATTATCTTTTGAGGAAACGTGCGACCATTGACTTGGATCCAAAGAAGTCAATATTTCGGAAACGCGATTAGCTACAAATGTCTTCCACCGATTCGGATGATCGCTAAGCCAGGCCAAAACAACTGTTGAATCCGTCCAAGCCTTAACGGTTGTAATATCCAGTCTCATAACAGTTGCCACTTCAATCAAAAGCCTGGTTAGCATTACGGCACCGCATAACTCCAACCTAGGGACTGATACCTGTTTAATTGGCGCCACCTTAGTCTTCGCTGTTACCAATGCAACGTGCACGTCACCTTCGCTATTAATCGTTCTAATGTACACAGCAGCCGCATAGGCTACCTTTGATGCATCAGCAAATCCGTGTAGCTCTATAAGGGTATTGTCGGAATTTGTACCATACCAGCGAGGTATTTTAATATGTGCTAACATTGGTAATTCCTTTCGGTAAGTATCCCATTCCTTGAGTAAGCTACTTGATACTTGTTCATCCCAACCCAAACCTTCTATCCATAATTTTTGGATAAATATTTTAGCTATTATGACACAAGGTGCAACCCACCCCAATGGATCATATAACCTTGCAATATGTGACACTATTGATCTTTTAGTCACAGGTCCGGATTCCAGTTGAAGAGTCACCGAGTATTGAAAATTATCGGAGCGACGGTTCCAGGTAAGTCCCAATAACTTCACGATTTCATCTTCCTTTAACTGTAAGCCTTCACTAAAATCTCCTTTTAGTTTACCAAATTCCTTCATTTTACTTAGTAGACCCTCTTTGTTGCTCATCCATTTTTGAAGTTGAAACCCTGCCTTAGACAATAAAGAGTTCATTTCCTTGTAAATTATTAGTCCTTCATCAACACTATTACATCCTGTCAAAAGATCATCCATATAGAAGTCATTTAGTACCTTGTCTGCAGCTATTGGGTAATGACAGCCTTCATCTATTGCCACCTGTTGAAGCGCCTTCACCGCTAAGTAAGGAGCCGACGCTGTGCCGAAGGTAACCGTCAACAGACGATAATGATCAGCGTTTTGGTCAAATTCTTCCTTCCAAAGTATACGTTGACAGTCGATATCATCTTTCGCCACCTTTACCTGCCGATACATTTTAACTATATCCGCTGCTAGACATACAGGATAATTTCGCCATCGTATCAAAAGGTGTCGAAGTTCTGGTTGTAACTTTGGTCCTATCAACAACTTGTCGTTTAATGAATAACCCTTGTTATTTTTACAGGATGCGTCAAACACCACTCTGACCTTGGTAGTATCTTTATCATTTCTTACCACTGCATGGTGCGGTAAGTATATGACATTCAATTTCTCTTTCTCATTTTCAGGAACCTTTTCCATGTGACCCTGCGTCATATAATCATTTATAACTAATTTATAATTTGTTTTCAGTTCCGTATTCCTTTTTAACCTGGCGTGCAATGAATTCAATCTCCTTTCTGCAATTTCCTTCGAGCCACTGACTTGAGAAAGTGCACTTTCCTCTTTGAACGGAAGCCTTACAACGTATCTGCCATTTGGGTCTCTTATAGTCGTTGCTGAAAATAACGTCTCACAACGTTTTTCGTCGTCTGTTAACAATCTCTTCTGATTAGTAGGTTCTGACTCTATTTCCCAGAACCTTTTTAAAATTTCCTTTTCTTCTACCTCCGCGTGCATCACCGCCAATTTCGAAGAGCAATAACCCCAGGTATTAACTTGGCCAGAAATTATCCATCCCAATTTCGTAGACTGAGCTACAATTGTTTCTTGTAAAGTCTTTTTCAGACCTTCTTGTATAATTTGGCTGTAAACATCAGCACCTAACAAAACGTTTATTTTATTAGGAGTGTGGTATTGAGGATCTGCCAAACTTTCTTCCTTAAGATCTTTCCACTTGACCGCAGTTACCCTTGCAACTGGAAGAAGTGACGTTATAGACCTTAATACATAAGCCCTAATTAAAATATTGAAATTGGAATCTATCCTTGACTTAATGTTAATAACTACCATCGACCTCGATATTATTTCTTTATCTCCTCCGACACCTTTTATGATTTGAGTAGAAGGAGTTTTCTTCAATCCCAAATATTGAACGGTAGCTTCCGTGACAAATGAAGCTTGTGAACCTTGATCCACTAAAGCCCTCACAATCTGGTAAGTACCATCTTTCGACTCGGCCTTAATTAAAGCCGTGGCTAATAAAACCGTACCCTCCGGTTTTCCTGTCGAAAAACAACTGACCAGTGGATCCCCAGTGTCTACCTCACTTTCCCGCGTCGAAAAATTAGTTTTATTTGACAGCGATGCATCATGCACACCATCATTCTCCTGTAAACCAGCGGATGACCCTTCACCGCGAGGATGTAGTAGTGAATGATGGCGACGTTTACAAATGCGACATTTTACCGTGTAATTACACACCTTTGCAGAATGGTTATTGCCTAAACAATTAAAGCAAATTCCCCTTTCCAGGACAAAACTACGACGAGCGTTGACATCTAATTTAACAAACTGTTTACAGTGAACTAGCTTATGTGATTCAGAACAAAAAGGACATTGATTGTTGGTTACGTGTAACGTATTTAATTTAGATGTGTTCGGTTTCTGGTACATCTGCCCTTTAAATCCTGAACCTTGTTTACTATCCAAAAATTCTAATGCTCTATATCTATTCGTTAGGAATTCTGTAAATTGACTCAAGGTGGGTAGTTCATCTGTAGAATTATGTGAAGTAATATCAAATTCCCACTGCTTTCGGGACTCCAAATCTAGCTTTATAGTAATAATGTGTATAACTATGATGTCCCATGTACTAACATCAATACCTAGGTTAGATAATGCTTTTAAACAATCGTTAGTATTGTCTATTAATTCCTTTAGCCCTACTGCCGATTCGTTATGCAGATTACGTTGACTTAGTAACCTTTTCAAAATATAATGCGAAAGATACCGTTTATTGTTATACCGAGCATTTAATTGATCCCAACAGCGTGAATAATTTGCTTCAGAAATAGGTATTTGTCTGAGAAGCTGCTCGGCTTCCCCTGACAAGTACCCTTTCAAGTACTGCATTCGTTGCACATTATCCAAAGCTGGGTTGTTGTGAATAAGGGATACAAATAGGTCTCTAAAGGTTACCCACTCTTTGTATTTACCATCAAATACAGGAATCACTATTTTAGGCAATTTTACCTGGAACGGTTTTGAATTCTGCCCAGTAGCTTTAGGAATTTGTTTCTCCTTTTCCTCCTTGGCTATAAATGATTCTATATTTGTTTCAAGTTCAATTTTGTACTGAATATAGATTTCTTCCGCTAAATCATACACTTTCTCCTTAACATACTGACTTACATTTAGTTTTTCTGGTTCTGATTCCCCGTATAACTTACTATGGCCTTCTGTTAATTGAGTCCACATTTCTTCTAAATTTTCTAATCTAACCTTTACATAAGGACGAGTTATTCGCTCCTTCGGCGATTTCTTATAATTAACATAAGCTTTATGTATTCTATCATACGTATTTTTTTTGCTTGTTAATTAAAGCCTCCATTTTAACTTTAAATTAGAACTAACAAATCTAGAACCACAAAATAATTACGAAAAACTAATATGTTAACGGCAGCAATATTTTACCAAAGACTAGTACCATACCAATATATATGATGTAACTATTTTCAATACTAGCCGCTACGTTCTGAATATCTTTAAGATAAATGCAAACTTCCAATACAACTAGCGGCTATATTCTTTAGAAACACAGCAACAAAGATACACAGAACAAAATAGTGTCAACACTAGTGGCAATGTCGACGTCTAAAACTCGTTCTGACATTTAAACCATAAATAAGTTATCATCTTATTTTATTAATATCACACAACAATTTTCAACTACAAACTGTTAATTACTCGGACAAAATTTTGCCAAAGAGTATTTCAAACCAGATAAAATTTTATAAGTTTTGAAATAAACAAAAATTTTTACAAGTGTTTTTACACATTAAAAAAAAATCGGGCATAGGTTCCCCGTCTCATCCACTTTTTACAAATTATTCTAAGTCTAAATCTAAACTAAAGTTAAAGTCCAAATTTACTATTAACGTTTAAGTTCCTTAGCTTAAGGCATTAAAGTTCACTTTTGCTTCAATTTATCTTGCCTTGAAAACTATTTCACTAAAGCTCACTATTGCTTAATTCTTCACTGACTAGTTTAAATAACTAAAGTTTACTCACAGTTTATCCCAGGTATGTTCACCACCTGTATAATATCCTCCTTCACTTGGTTACTTCACCAAGGACTCCAAGTTAACAGCACCGCTCCTCCAGGGACTCCACTTGCCCTGGCCTCCTTCACAGGTTCCGGAACTTCCGCTTATAATCCAGGAACTGCCAGCTCCCGGTTCTTCACAAGCGTACAGACTGCCTGTAAAGATGCTCTAAGCAGCGATCCACTGCTTAGTAGTAGTGTCGACCTACTCCGCCGACGTCAAATTCCGAATAATATTCGGCTCCGAAGGACCAATGTACTAGCGTGCCGCTGACTCAGCGATTAGGATACAGCAAGGAGTAATAACACTGCAGATTACTGTTCCAAGTACCGGTTTATTTTTCTTACACAATATAGGTTATACAGCGATATCATTTGGTCTTAGAGAATCTTAATAGCGCGATTCACTCTCATAGCCGAGCGCCATCTCGTGGGAGTTCACACAAACAATAACACACTTACATTTAACACGTAATACAATTTAACAACTAAATTTGCTTATGTTATTTCATAGTACTCTATGACAATATTAAACAATGACTATCACTGAAGAGATCGGATTTTTTGTTGCTCATTATTTACAGTAATGTTATTCTACAATATTATAATAGTTATACTACTCTGCCTGTATACACTAACAGTAAACACACACTACTTATATATATATATATATTTGCATAACCGACATAACTGTCACATACATATACTACTCATGCACAACCCTATATAATCACCATGTTTACATAATACCAAGACATGGAACCAGCGCGTCTTTAACTACCTTTCATCTATACAACTTATACGATATATCAATGATATATCATATATTCACAACAAAAATATTAAAACCACATGCATGTATTTGTCATAATGTATTAGTCTCGTGTTACGCCGTGAATCTAAACAAACTAAGTATCTCATTTAACCAGAACTCACCTTGTTTTATTAAAATTAACAATGTTTGATAATATTAATGAAATGATTGACGATTTCCAAGTTGCTTATTCATCAACCTGCGAAATAGATGACTGTTCTAAACTGATTGAAAACTCGTACTTCAGCTTGAAGGTTATCCATCAAAATATACGCAGTGTAAATCGTAACCTTGCCGGGTTTTTAACACTTCTTGAAAGGTCAAATACGGATTGGGATCTCATTGTGCTGACTGAATGTTGGCTACGCCATACTCATAACATCCCAACAATAGACGGTTACAATCATATACACAGTGAGAAACATCTATCTCAAAATGAAGGCGTTATCGTCTATTTCAAAAATACTATGCGCGTAACGATATTAGATACTACATTACAAGACGCTAACTGTATCATAATCAAGTTAGATTGCAACACGACCCTAGTATCTATTTACCGTCCTCCAGGAAATAAAAACTTACAACCATTTCTTGAGTCTCTTAATCAACTACTTTGCAATTTAAAATGTCCCAACATTTTTATCCTAGGAGACATGAATATCGACATAATGCCAAATAACAAAGATCCTGACTCATTAACCTATCTTAACCTACTAGCGTCATACAGTTTATTACCCGCTCATCAGTTACCCACACATAGCAAGACTTGTCTAGACCATTGCTTGCTCAAAAGCACACTACCTGCTTGCTGCTATGTTGCAGAGACTTCGGTTACTGACCACGACAGTGTTATAATTGTATTACAACTCCAGGTCCAACTTACACAACCATTATCGGTAGATAAGATCAATTACAATCAACTGGATATCGATATGAATAATCTAAATTATAATTGTATTTATGAGTCTACTGATGCAAATGTAACCGCCTCTCTTTTAATATCAATTTTAAACTCGACTATTAAATCGAACACGCGTACTATTAAAGTCTCTAATCGTAGGCGCATCAAGAAGCCTTGGATGACTACTGGTCTTTTAAGATGCATAAAAAATCGGGACAAATTGCATATTAAATCAAAGAAAAATCCTAATAACGAAACTTTTAAAATCACTTATCTAAGGTACAGGAACTATTGCAACTTTCTATTAAAAAATACTAAAAAAAACTATGAAAAGGAGCAACTTAGTAAAGCAGCTAAAACCAATAGTAAGACGTTGTGGGACACAATAAAGAGTTACACATTACAACAGTAAATCTAGTTCAGCAACAGATTTGTTAGACCTCAGTGATCCAGTGTCCTCAATTAATAATGTAAACAAATTCTTTACGTCGATTGGTAAAAATCTAGCCGCTAATATTACCCCTATTTTGCCTAATACAACACGCATTGATCGGTGTCCGTTCTCATTTGCCCTAATACCAACCACCGAAGATGAAGTCCGCAATTAAATACTTAGCCTTAAGAAAGTTCACTCTACTGGACGAGATCATATTTCAGGATTCATCTTAAAACGTTACCATCACCTTTTAGTGCCCCCCTTAACATACATCTTTAACCTGATGTTTAGTACTGGAGTCTTCCTCTCTAGTCTCCAACTAAAACTGGCTGAAGTGGTTCCTGTCTATTAGAGTGGGGACAGAGGCATTATCAACAATTATAGACCTATTTCTATGCTCTCTACCTTGTCTAAACTAGCAGAAAGGCTTATAAATAAACGTTTAGTTGATTATCTGGAGACTAAAAACCTCTTTTCTAAGAACCAATTTGGTTTCAGAGCAGGTACTTCAACAAGTGATGCTGTCCATGAATTGACTCATCACATTGTCTGCAATCTAGATAAAAGAAAGAAGGTGATTGCAATATTCTTAGACCTAACCAAAGCCTTCGATACAGTCCCCCCCCACTCTTGCTGGATAAACCAGAAAAATTGGGTGTCCGCGGTGAACAACATCAATTGCTCTCGAACTATATGACTGGAAGATACCAAAGGGTAAGGGTTGGTGAAATCACTAGTGGGGACCTGCCAATTGATTTCGGCGTGCCACAGGGCAGTGTGCTCGGCCCTTCAATCTTTCTTGCCTATATTAACGATTTGTGTAATTTGCAACTAAAGAATGGCAGAATTGTAACTTTCGCTGATGACACCGCGCTAATCTTTCTTGGAGATACGTGGAATGATGCCTTTGCTTTCGCACAGACGTGCTTCAATGTAGTTTCCTCTTGGCTCAGGAACAATGGATTGACGCTAAATATAGAAAAAACAAAATATATTCCCTTTGTAATAAAAAAGAGCGCATTGTGGCATCCCCTAGAAAGCACTACCAACATTAAATATCTCGGCATTATCATAGATAACACTCTTAGTTTTAGTCAACATATTGATCTCCTTTCATCTAGAACGCGGAAGCTCATTTTTATTTTTAAAAATTTACGTAATATAGCTGATAAAGATATAATTAAAATGGTTTACACATCATTGTGCCAACCCATATTGTCCTACTGTATCTCGGTATGGGGTGGCACATCTAAAACTACCATGATGAGAGTGGAAAGAGCTCAGAGGGCTGTTCTTAAAGTCGGCCATTCCCTGCCTTTCTTATATCCCACTAGTGATCTCTACCAGCTTTCCGATGTCCTCACGGTTCGACAGTTATATATTCTAAACACTGTTCTAAAACAACACTCACTACTTCCATCTGACCCCTCCAGTGTTACTAGGCGTCTAAAATATAAGGTTTGTCCCCCAACTGAAAACCGATGGAGCACAGCATTTTCCCACAAATTTTACGGCTTTCTGGGAAGATACCTGTACAATAATATTAACAAAATACTGCATATCTATTCTTCCACTAAGTACCAATGCAAACATACCATCTCTAATTGGCTGAAGTCTCTTAACTATGAGGAAACTGAAAGCTTGCTGTTTGTTCCAATATGATATATTTCATTCGTCTCATTCATCCAGTATTTACTGTTGCTACTGGATTTGATGGCTTATCAGCTGTTTCTGATCCCAAGATGAACGTGGGAACTAACTCTGTCATAGGGTTTGCTCACACATATACACACAAACATACACACACACATACACACTACACACACACACACGTGTCACATGAACGCACACACACATACACACACACACACACACACACATACACACAAACTCACACACACACTATACACTGAGACACTTGCACTCTCATATATATATACACACACACACACACAATCACCTACACATGCAGCATAAAACATGCACATATTTACACTTACATTCATATATATATATCTTCTTACACACACCCATACAGCGATATCTTTAGTCATATTACAGGTTAGAGAATACACATTCATTCATTAATTTATTTCATCTCACATGTATAATCACTTTGTACAAAATATCTCACTTGCTGCATCTACTTATCGAGAGCCAGGAGAGGCTGGTCATCTGTAATACAGGTTTTTACCTAGTACGGATACCAGTCTCTCACACAGATTAGCATTTTCTTGTTGTAAAGTAATTTATAACTTTGTTACTAGTTTATTGATATGATTTTCTGTGTGAGAGAAGCAATAAAATATTATTATTATTAAAAAAAAAAAAAAAAAATTATTATTATTATACATACATACTCTCGAAAAAACATAGCCCTCCTTCTGGCGCAGTGGGGTAAATAACAGTCGTCTACCTACACATCATAGGTACACATACTTACATTTAGCAAACAAAAACATCTCATACTTTGCATTCACCAGTAAACCTATTAATTTAACATAGGTATACATTTGGTATGTAGTATATCGGTTTAATCGTAATACTACATGCTGATTTCTGACATAAATTATAATTAAAACTTTATAGCTGTGAGGCACACGATGGGTAGAAAAGAATGCGATCTGTTTCCTTAACGGGAATGACAATGTGTTTGTTATATCAACTATCAGTCGCGTCTAGCAACTGATTCTGGATGCAATATTAAACGATGTAGGTATTCGGTATTTTACTCAGGGCCACATCGATATTATTAATACACATCGCTGCATGGTAACTGTTCTATATCTAAATGAAAATTAAATCTCTTTGCAGGGGAAGTAAATACGTTTATCTAATTTATAAATACCTAATAGGTATGTCTCGGTATTAAAAAACACTATGAAATCTCACTACATTTAATTTTATTACAATTATTTCGAATAGACAAACATCATTTCGCATAGACAATGAAAACAAGAGTCATTTCACTGCGTAGGTAAAAACTGAGTAGATAAATATTCGAATGCAAGCGTGTACCTACATACCTATTCATCTAATGATTCTAATGTTACAAAAAAAAATTAACGATTAATAGTTCGGTAAACATAATTACTTTAATGATCTTGAATAGAGATCTGATTTTGGTTTGAATACAAAATTCATTGTGAGTAGAGGATTCTGAAAACATCTCTCATTTTGAATAGGGGGTTAGAACACTCATTTCTAATAGATGTATATGAATAGAATGCTCATTTTGAGTAGATGATACTGAATAGAATACTCATTTTGAATAGAGTATGAGATGAGAGCTATGTCTGCTAGCCCTACGACATGGTCTTGGGATCGGATCAGTCATATGACATATCCACTAGACTAACATATGTGCGCACACCAGTTTCTTTAAGATTAATGTACAATGCATGTGTAAGTGTTTGATATGGAATGGATGCGCCAATGTGTCACTGTAGGATCATTAATAGGGCCTCCGTCTCTTGATATGATTGCTTTAAGAGCTATTCTGAGATGATGGCTTTACATTGGTACGTATTAAGACTATGTAGGGACAAAATTTTGTGCAACTTTTTATACAAGTAGGGCCCTAAAAAAATTAAGAACCTAAATGAACTTTTAACATGCAATGATACGACCTCCAAACGATTATGGCGATTATTATCAGAGGTGTAATAAGTTTGAGAGTGCTGTCTGAGAACGGTAGCTTTCACAAACAGTTTCCTTACTGTGAGAACTTGCCAAATTTCATAAAGCCTTTTAGTTGGGTACAACCGAGGCTTGAAACGGCAAACCTTTAACACAGCTCTTTGGGCACGCTCAATCTGCAAGGTGTGAGATTTATTTATTTTATTTTTATTTTTTAACTTTTTGCACAAGTACATGCATCGGCGGACTTAATGCCTAAGGCATTCTCTGCCAGTCGACCGATTGGGCGGTGCTGAGAAAGAATGAGGTAGGTGCATTTATGGTAGGATATAAACGATAGTGGTTTTGTTAAATACCAACTATCTTGGAATTTGGTGTATACGTCGTAATACCACACACATACATATATACACATATACATACTCATAAATATATACATACATATACACATATATAGATATACATATATATATATATACACATATATACATATACATACACATACACATACACATATGAGAAAAATAAAAAAAATAAAAAATTTAGCCGATAAACTAGGAGCTCGTTGAATCTGCCATTTCGCTCAGCAATAGCTCTTTCACTTTCGTCTTAAAAGAGTACCGATTTGTAGCCATCCTGACTTCGTGAGGAAGCGCATTCCATAAGAGGACAGCCTGGACAAAGAACGAAGAGCCGACAAACCCAGTGGTGTGAGAAGGACAGAGTAGAAGAAGATTGTTGGCCGAACGAAGGTTTCTGTTGTGGTTGTTGCATAACAATTGAAATTGTGTTCTTAAATAAGTAGGAGGGGAAGGGGAATTGAGGATAGTGTACATAGTTGTGAGAGCGCGCATTTTCCTGCGTTGACGAATAGGTAACCATCTTAGCTGGGAACGAAAATCGGAGATATGGTCATACTTACGAAGATTAAAGATGAATCGAATGCAGTTATTGATGAGACGATCTAGCTTGTTGAGAAGATCTGCATTCAGGTCATAATAGCACACGTCACCGTAGTCGATTAAAGGGAAGATAAGAGATTGCACGAGCGCTGTCTTAGTTTTCACGGGAAGAAAATTTTTCAGGCGATATAATGTTCTAAGAATGCCGGTAACCCTCTGGCATACGTTTGTGACTTGATCGCGCCAGTTCAGGGTGCAGTCGAGTTGTAAGCCTAGGTTTTTCACCGATCGACAAACAGGTATAGTGATACCATTAAAAATTATTTTGGGGAGCGTCTCAAAATTGACTCTGTTCATCGAACGCTGACTGCCAATTATTATTGCCTGACACTTTGTCGGGTTGACCGATAACCCAAACCTTTCAGACCAGTTTTTGATGGTTTTGAGATCTATGTTGATCTCGTCAATAGCTATTGGTATGTCATCAACATTAGCTTGAGCATACAGTTGCAGGTCGTCAGCATACAGATGATACGCGTTACGAAGTTCAAGAGATAAGAGATTAATAAACACAGAGAACAATAAAGGAGAAAGTATACCGCCTTGAGGAACACCAGAGCCGACATCACACCAGCTCGAGGAGAGATCGTCGACACGAACGGACTGCTGGCGTCCCTGAAGATAAGATGAAAACCATTCCAGCGCTTCAGGCGACATCTTAAGATAGGAGAGGATGGATAAGAGGATATCGTGGCTGACGGTGTTAAAGGCGTTTGAAAAGTCAACCAAAATTAAGACTGTCACTTTTGTATCTTCCAAAGCCACCCTGATATCACCAGTCACTTTGAGGAGGGCAGTGGTGGTGCTGTGGCCAGGCCTAAAACCAGATTGAAATGGGCTTAATAAGTCATTTTTGTAGATGAAACCCGAGAGCTGTTTATGTACACAGGCTTCAAGAATTTTGGATAGGAAGGGAAGAATTGATATAGGTCTAAAGTGGTTAGGAAGTGTGGGATTTGCAATTTTAGGTAATGGAATAATGTAGGCTTTGCGCCAAAGTGAGGGGAAAGTTCTGGAGTATAGGGAGTAGTTAATGATATGGGAGATTGCTGGTAAAAGCTGATCGAGTATTGTTGTGATCATGCGTCTTGTAATTTGGTCGAAGCCCACAGCGTTAGATTTGAGAGAGAGGATTATCTTTTTGATCTCACCCTGCGCAACTGGAACAAATTGAAAAGAGTTAATGTTAGGGGGATTTAGGCTCGCCAAGTAATTGACTGTGAGATACTTGGTGTGGTGATCTAAACGAGTAGACGTGGAGAAATGACGATTTATATTATCCAGACCAACTATCTCCGACTGGTTAGCAGGTGTCTGTTTGCCAGCACCTAGCGTTCCAAGGAACTTCCATGTGTGGGATGGGGAGGAACGAGCAATGTTGTCAAGGATATAACGGCGTTTGGCATTGCGTATCATCTGATTACATCGGTTCCTTACACTTTTGTACAGATTCCACTTGTCATCTGTGCGGCCCTTTCTAAGCCTACAGAAAGCCCTATCCCTTCGCCCCATAGCCAAGAGAATCTCCTTTGTCATCCAAGGCGCAGGTGGCCTCTTGAGTTTAATTTTCCTTATAGGCGCATGAGCATCGTTTAAGCTAATAACTGCACTATTAAAAGCTTCGACTTTCTCGTCCAGGTTAGAAGCCGCGGTTACTACATCCCAGTTAAGTTTGGTGGCATCGCTACGTAGTCTGTCAACATCCAAACGACCAAAACAACGCCTGTGCAATACTCTGGGAGGGTGTTTAGGAGGTTTAAGAACATAGGAAAGGAAAATGAGGTCGTGGTTGGAAAAACCAGGCGCAGGAAGTTGACCGTGGTTACGGACAAATTTTGGGTCAGACGTAATGATCAAATCAAGCCATGTATCTTTCGCCAGTATATTATGGTGAGTCGGTTGAAGAGGTAAGACTTGCATGCTAGCTGATTCGACTATCTGAAGAAGTTTACTGGAACGCAAGGATTGTTGGGTAAGGTTAGTGTTGAAATCTCCCATGATGACATGATGTGCGTATTCTGACCCTAAAGATTCCAGGACTGTTTCCAGACTGGAGAAGTATTCAATAGATGGAGGACAATAAACAACACCAATAACCATTTTGGTTCCTTTGATACAGACCTCCAGGAAAAGGTACTCTGCATCGGCAGAGTAGGGGGCGGGAGAAGAAACTAGAATTTTGTAAGGTAGAGAACAGTGAATGTAAATGGCTACCCCGCCGCCCCTCCTGCCGATTCGGTCGTTTCGGACAAGAATGTAGCCCGGGAGAGGATAAGATGTGGAAGCAAGATTGGGTTTAAGCCAACTCTCCGAGATCAGGACGGCGTGGACATTTGTATCAGCGAAAGCTTCAGTCAAGTCCCCAAAATGACTAGGTATGCTCTGGGCATTTATGTGGCACACATTAAGCAGGTGCTTCGATTGCTGGATGAGTGTGTTTCGCAAGCGGTCCCCTAATGTGTCAGGTAAAGAAGCAAAACTGTCATCATCAGTAGAAACCGCAGACTCATAGGCAGAATTATCAGAGTCGTCCTTATCAGCTATCATCGATATTATGAATTATGAGAATATACTACAGATAAATAATATATTTACAAATATATATATACTGTGATATCTAAAAATATTTATATACTAATCTATTAACACCCTTTACTAAGCGGCTTAAGTTTTCTCAGCACCACCCACCAGCGAACACTACATGTTACAAAAACAATAATAGAAAACACATGATTAACACAGACTAAAGGTAGCAGCACAGAAAAAAATAAAAGAGTAAGCGTGTAACGAAACGTTAGACGTTAAATGAGGACAAAATACATGTACATATCCGAACGCAGCTCGCTGAACCAAATGTCACTTTGACAGTGTCACGTTTGTTTACGATCGAAACTAACATTATAAAATACAAAACGCGTACAAAATAATTTAAACTTTGTGGGTAAATTAGTGAACAAAATGATAACAAAACAATATGGACAGTTGTGTTTACCTGATTGCTAGTGATTACCGGCCAGCGGGTTACGTGAATACAAGGTTACGACTTAGTTAAATGAAACCGTTTGTGTGATGCCGAATACATTATACCTTGCCCGGAATGTTCTTATGTGAGCGATGCGAGTCCATCTTTTTGGCTCCAATTCGTGCCTGAGACGCCGCTACACCAGGAGCATCGTGATACTTGGCTGTTAAGGGCAATAGTTCTTCATGAGAAGTAATTTTGTGGCGATCTCCATCAGGTGCTTTGATGATTATTGCACCGTCCTGCGTCCAACAAGCGCGAGCGCCAAAGTGAAGCCTTGCTTTAGTGAACGCTGATTGCCTTGTTTTGGTAAGGAATTCCCGTATTGAGACTGATGAACCTTTGAGTGCAGCCTTCGTTCTCCAGATAGAGGTCCTGACCTCGGCGCTGCGGAACCTCACCAAGATGAGACGGTGATGCTCTTTGTTGGATGTCCCCAGCCTGTGACAGATGGTGATAGATTCGACAGAGTGGTTCTTTAGTTGCAGTTTGTTTTGGATAATATCCATGATGATTTTACTGCTGTCCTCGCCTTCAGACTCGGGTACTCCCATGAAGAGAAGAGCTTTGCGTCGATGTCTTGTTTCAACAGCATCTACAGCCTTTGAACACTCATGAATCTGCCTCCGCAGAAGACCCATCATGCTGTACATTAGTTCTCTAAATGTACTGAACTCTTCTGCTACCCTGGCGACAGTGTCCTTTGCGGTGCCTGCTGATTGCAGTTGTGCCTCCAGTTCCTCCATCCTCCTGGTAAAGTTCTCCTCCAGTGTCCTCTGTGCGGCCTCAATATTCGATAGTTGCGGCATGTTGTTTGTAGTGTGGCTGGTAGGTGGTGCCAATCAAGTCCTAGGATTTACCACATACACTGTTGCAAACGTGAGTTGTATACCGTTAGACTGTTGTTTACTAAAATTTACAGTATAATTGTAGAAAATGTAAAAGATCAAATTAAAAACGATTGACATAGACCTGTATAGACCATTTTCAATACATGAGCAAAAGAAGATTCAAGCTTATTCACAAGTATTTTTGTCGAGACCGTGTCGAAAGCTTTTGCGAGATCTAAAAATAATGCAGCGCATTTCTGACCCTTGTCAAGCTTTCTGACTATAGAGTCCACCAGATTGTGTACAGCATCTTCAGAGGATAGATTCTTCCTGAAACCAAATTGGTTAACAGATAGTAGGTTACGATTTTCTAAATAATTAATAAGTCTAGAGTTAATAATTTTTTCTAACATTTTTTACATTGCTGGTAGTACCGAAATGGGTCTATAGTTTACGTCATAGTCTCGATCGCCTGATTTGTGAATTGGATGGAGAAGTGCTCTCTTAAAGGACACCGGAAATTTGCCTGTTGTAATGCTCAGGTTGAAGATATATGTGAGTGGGGTAACGAGAATAGTCCTATATATCTTTAAAAAGCCGGATGATATACCGTCCCATCCCACTGTACAGTTGATTTTTAGAGACATAATCAACCATTCCACCTCACATTCGTCAGTTTCAAGTAGGACAAAAGATTCCTTGGAGTTGAATTGGACGTAAGTAGAAGAAGAGGAAGAAGCCCTGTGTATGCTCTCTGCAAGTTGCCTACCTATACCTGCGAAATAGGCGTTAATGCTGTTTATTGACTGCTGATTATCTTTACCATTCTCAATTAGGTCTATCGCGCTCGATTTAGGAATGCTTCTATTAGTGGCAGTTTGAATCACCTGCCATAATTGCTTACAGTTGTTGCTAGCGGCGTGCACAGGATTATGACACTAGGTATGCGGCGGAGTAGTCGGTCACTTTTTCTTTCATAGATTTTTAGCACAAGTCTTAGATGTACTACTATTCATGTACATCTTCAACGGGAACGCAGACAAAACAGCTATAGATTTCGCGGCGGAAGAAATTCTAATAAGTAAAATAATAAGCTAAAATATTATAACTACTCACCTGGTCATCTTCAATTTTCTGATTTTCACATATTCAAGGTTCCGGTTACTGGAGATTAATATATCCCGATGTAAATAAAAGATTTCGGCCACCTCAAATATCTTTTCCAAGTGAGCGATAGTGACAGAACACGTCCTTTGCAAGATATCCGATGTGGCCTTTAAAAGGGCCGATTTTCGTGTGATTCGCAAAATATAAAAATAAACTTAATAATAAAACTACGGTTTAGTAAAAAAAACCAAACTACTCATTCATTTATAGATTAAATCTATGCGCCTATCCCTTTTTAAATATGATTTTAGGATATCGTCATAGAAAGTTGGATTGCGTTTTAATTCTATCATTAATGAAAGATATTATATTTTCGATATATATCGAGATATTATTCTTTTCTATAGAAATCATGGAAAGCTCTGTGAGTCGTTGTTGCTTTTGTGTGTTTCTCAAATATGTGTGGATACGTTTTAAACACGAAAATGAACGCTCTGCCGATGCGCTGCTTGCTGGGATAGTCACAATGAATTTGGCTAATCGTAACACTTCAGAAAAAACTTTATTTAAATTGTCCTTATACAAATTTTGAATAATACTAAATACACAACTATTTGCAAATTGAGGTGATGATATAAATACAGCGCAATTCATTTTTCAATTTATCAAAATTAAAATTTGCCTGATAATTATTAGTGAACTCTCTGATTTCATTTTCAGGGAAACGTTCACTAGATTTTTTTAAATTCTCACAAGAAAGTAGCTCAATAAACTTTAAATCTTGAATGTTTTTATAGCGATTTCTTAATTCATTGACTACATTATCAAATATTTCAACAAAAAATCGCCGATAATGTATTTTTACATCATCGACATTGCGCTTTCTTTTAGGTGGTCCGGTAATGTGAACGGCGGCATCATAATAGATCTCGAACTTCTCTCTGAAACGTACTAAAAATGACTCTAACTCTTTTATCTTTGTTACACAATACGCGATTTCACTAGTTTTTTTTTTGCAAAATATCGTACAGAATATCCGTTTCTGCAAAAATATCTGCGAAAGATTTTAAAAGAAAATTAAATTCAAATTATTTCATAATAAATAAAAATGAACTGACCTGTGTCAGTGTTTCACCATCCCAGTCTTGTGTATTTTCTTTCA
The DNA here is from genome assembly GCA_902825455.1 of Arctia plantaginis. Lineage (NCBI taxonomy): Eukaryota > Metazoa > Arthropoda > Insecta > Lepidoptera > Erebidae > Arctia > Arctia plantaginis. The sequence continues at coordinate 445,412 of CADEBD010000358.1, read as the reverse complement.
TATTTTCAAACAATTCTAGGAGGTGGGTGGACGCATTATTAATTACATTAACCGTGCGCGAGTTATATGTCCACCTCGTTTCCGCGACACGAGGCAGCTTTTTCATATCGGCAAAGTTGTTGTAATGGGTCATTCGCTTTGTACTGGTGTGAAAAAAAGCCGCGATTGATTTTATGATACTAAAAAAGCGTTTTGTTTCAGCAACTCGTTCGAACGATTTCGATAAAACTAAATTTAATATATGTGCTGAACACCAAACGTACATAGCTTGTGGATATTTTTGTCTCACCAAAGCCTGCACGCCATTAATTTGTGAGGATAAAACTGCTGCCCCGTCGTAAGTTTGTGCAACTAATTTGGATACACAATCGAACTCTTCTAAAATTTCCAAAATTATAGAACTCAAGGTAACAGCGGTCCTATCCGCGCTGACATCAACATATTTGATAAATCGATCTACTACTTCAGAATCACGAAAATATCTCAAAACTAATACTAATTGTTCACGGCCGCTAACATCAGGAGTCTCATCTACCATGACGGCGACAAAATCGGACTGTTTAATTTCGGCTTTAACGCGATCGATCATCACAGATGCAACGCTCGAGATCAAATCATTCTGCGTACGGTTCGACATTCCCTTGAATGAGGTACTTGCACTCTGTAAATGGGTTTATAAAACTCCATCATACTTGGCTAATAAATCTACTATTTCTAAATAATTACCCCTATTCAACGACGATACTGACTCATCGTGACCGCGAAAAGCTAATTCTTGTTTTCCCAGAAAGCAAACAACATCGATCAGCCTTTGAAAAATGTTTATATTGCGATCGACTTTAGCATTATGCCTCTCAATATCTAATCGTAACTGACTGTTGATACTCATTTCAATACGACATTTACTAAAAGTATTTAATTTTAAGCAGGCCTCCAGATGTTTTTCTGTATGGTCATGCTTCTTTGCTGCGGAATAGAAATTATTTAAATCTGAATATCCCGAATCAGTCCACACTGTACTAGAATTATTAAACAACATGCACGGAAAACAATATAATTTAATCGTGTGTACACAACCACACAGCCAGTTATACGTTTCATAACTTTTAACATGAAACTTGCGAGTTACATTTCCTTTTTGCTGTTTTAATTGTTGTAACTCGGGTACACACCTACCTTTAGACACAATTTTAATCTTTTCACTGACATACATTATCCACACATAACTCACAATTAAATAACATTTAAAAAAAATCAACGGAACTCAGTAATAAACTGTTAAATGTACACACTTTCAAATAAAACTATAATTATACTGGCGGATAGAAATTAGTAAACAATGCTTATCACATGAAAAAATCAAAATGGCCCCCGCGAACAAGAAACATATCTGCTAATTAAACAAATAAAACCTTACCACATTCAAAATTCATAATCCGCATACATGATTTATTATATTTCTGACTATTGTAATTGGGTGGATTTATAGGCAACGAACACTTCCGATCACACCCGAGTACTCACGACATCGATTAGCGCGGGACCCGAAGGGCCAACTGCAGTATCCTGCGGCTGTAGTCGGGGCCTGTCGGGGATATAAAATAAATGGGTGTGTGCGTTTGCGAACTGTGCACGGACACCAAAATTACTATACACATGCGAACAAATGTCCTGCGCGAGGCGACGGCATGAGTTGCTTTGCGCTTGCTTTTCGGTAAACACCTGGCAAACAATGTTTGTGTGGTGCTATTTGTAAATAGTAGGCGTTTTTAAGTTATTATATTTTGTTTTTTTTTCATTTATTTACTATTAGTTAAAGTCATCTAAAACGTACCAACGTTTTATTAAAATGTCTGTAAATAGCAAGTAAAGCACTGCATTTCTGCCTACAAGGAGCGCACGCCCCTTTTTTTTTTTTTTTTTTTTTTTTTTTTTTTTTTTCCGTGCGGAAATCCCCTCGGATACCACCTGTCGGTGGCATGTCGGACTCGAACCGACTAAAACCGCACGCCTTCGCCGGGTACTAATAGCCGGGGAACCAGGTATACCCTAGAAAGGAAGGCCCTGGTGCCCCGACATACCTCGGGTCATCTACAGACGAGTAGACGACCCCCGCCCCGTGTGGGAACCCCATGTTCCCTGTGCTCCCTGGAAGCGAGCGCGCTTCGCAACGCGCTCGCCGCCACCCCGGCCTGCTTCTGCTAGGGTGACAGATGGCCTCACCTGTCACCCCCAGGCCTGCGCTTATGGAGGACGAAGGTCGTTCTGCGACCCTCCGGCGCCTGAGTCGCCTGCGCTGCCTGGCCCGTGCCCGGGCCTGGCGGGCCGGGAGAGTTCTAAACCTCTCCCGGTCCCGCTCCGCCGTCTCCTTCGCGAGCATAACTTGCTCGCAGAAGGAGACGGCAGAGTTCCACGCACTCTCGCTCCGCACGATAGCCGCAATCAGGCTATCGAGCGAGAGAACTCCCACTCCGATGGCCGCCACGAGGTCTCGCCTCTGCTCAACCCACGCCGGGCACTCTGCCAGCGTGTGGAGAGCCGTGTCCACGGTCTGGCCATCGCAGTGGTGGCACTCAGGCGTTGGCTCCTTGCGGATCAGACACAGGTGATCTCCGAAACATCCCTTCCCAGTGATCACCTGCGTCAATCGGTATGAGAGGGTCCCGTGACGCCTCTCGAGCCAATCCTCCATAACGGGTCTTACCGCCGCAATGACGGCGTGCCCGGCGCTCGGTTGCCCGAGTCTTTCCCTCCACTCCCCTATGATGACCTGGCGGAGTTGGGATTTCCGGTCATCGATTTCTCGAATCTCGGGGTATCGACCCAACTCCTGCGCCTCCTTGCGCCACTGATACAGTGCTGCAAGGGCTCTCGCCTCCAGGTCCCACGGTGGAGTTCCGGCCAGGAGACTCGCCGCCTCGAAGGAGATCGTGCGGTACCCCCTTATGATCCTGATGGCCAGCATTCGCTGCGGTCGCCGCAGTATCGCGACGTTGCTGGCCTTCAGGGCCCCCGCCCATACTGGGCACCCGTAAAGGGCCATGGACCGCACAACCCCCGAGTAGAGTCTCCGGCAGGAGTCATCGGGTCCCTTCATGTTGGGCAGCAGCCGCGCCAACGCACGCGCTGCCCCAACCAACTTGGGGACCAGACCTCGGAAATGATATCCGAAGTCCCATCGGAGGAGCGCACGCCCCTGGTTGTTGCCAGCTTTCTTAAATTCCAACCTCTCGTAATCTCTTTTAGCCTTTCTTAATATATTTGTGCGGTAATTGCGGTATCGTTTATAACTAATAGACAATATTTAATTCGTTGGTTGTTTTTTTAGTTTTTTGTATAAGTTATCCCTGTGTCGAATACACTTGAGTAGCCCCGGGGTAATCCATGGTTTAATAGGGCGTCGCCTACGAGATAACTTGATTTTTATTTGTATTTCTCGCTAAGGCAGACAGAATAGGCTCAATGAATAGTTTCATTGCTAAATCGGGATCTTTAGCTTCATAGACAGACGCAAAGTTGATTTTACGAAGGTTATCGGAAATATTGTTTTCATCGATTCTAGTAAACGTGGAACATACTTTATGGGTAGCCAATTTTAGGGACATGGTGAGTAACACTGCGAAGTGATCTGTAACAGTAGTTTCTAATACAAATACTTTACAGGGTAATATGATCTTCAAGTTTATGTGGTCTAGGCATGTAGAACCGTGAGTTGGAAGGTCATGCCCCAGGAAAAGATCATTTGAGCAAGAGTATCGATCATGTTTAATGTCACAAATCTTACTTTGTTTTAGTACATTAATTCTTGTGTGTGATTAATTCTGTGTGTACATTAATTCTGTCTGCTGGCGGGTGGTGTAGAAATGCAATTTGCCCTTTTTTTTTTTTTTACGTGTGGAAATCCCCTCGGACCGTCACCCCGCCGGGGCTCTCGTTCGGCGGAGCTGTGTGTCGGACTCGAACCGACTAAAACCACACGGTGTGCCCTCTTTGCGCTTCCAGTTTAGGAGGGGTCCAGGTAGTTATCGCCTTCTGGACCCCTCCCAGCGCCGGCCCGCTCATGATGCGGGCTCCGTCTCAGTGGACCCTCTCTTTAGGCGACGTCCAGCACACGCGGACGCCGCCCCCTCGCGGCTGGCCAACTAATGCGGGTGGAGGGGAGAACCCATCCCGTCCACCGTCCACATATTATTTTACAGGGTAATATGATCTTCAAGTTTATGTGGTCAAGGCATGTAGAACCGTGAGTTGGAAGGTCATGCCCCAGGAAAAGATCATTTGAGCAAGAGTATCGAGATAATCAATTATGTACGAAGATACGTGACCTTGGGCAATGTTGATATAAATGTCTCCCACAAGAATAATGTTTCTATAACGTTTAATATTATTAAGAAGGCAGTCCAAGGATTGCAAAAATATAGTAGGGTCTTTAAAGGTGTGTGGTCTATAAATTGCAATTATGGCTAATTCCGAGCCAACAGTGATTAATAAACCACTCGCGTCTGACAGACCCGGTTCACTTACTTTAATATTAGATAAAGTTGACTTAATGTAAACAATGACCCCATCATTTTTGTTATGTGTTTTGTGTGCGATATACCCGTCGAGTTGGGGAATGTCCGGGTTGCATGAAAGCCAGCTCATTCAGACAGCACAATAAGATCCACAGATCACTCTAGTCTCGTTAATAAAGTCAAGAGTTCCGAGAAATCTGCGTTTGCACTACGTATGTTTTGCGAAAATATATTGATACACGGATAGAAGGTAGGTAATAAGTTTCTAAAATCACTAAGATCGCATGTCATGGAGTCACAGAATGAAACACTATCCAAGTTACCCAATAAATCATTAATTGCAGCGAATGTTAATTATAATTACTATAAGGTGGCAAAAACATGTCTATAAATTAATCAAAGGATAACGTACAAGCCGAATACCAGCAGGTGATAAAAAATACATATTTTGTTGACCAAAGCTAATTGCTATCGTATTATTTAACAAATAATGCGACCAACTCAGCATGGTCATATTTTAGTCCGGGCACATTTGATACCCGTTACTCAATAACGCAGATCTGCCGTTATAGTATAGTTTACGAAATAACTTACCGGAACACATCCCACCGATATGGACCCCCAATACATAAGGTGTTTCACTGGACTTAAGCAGAAAAAGAACGATTATAGTAATTAAAGTGTGTACATCTAAAATATGTAAGATATGTGCACCTAATATATAGGGAGTTTCACTAGACTGAAGTAGACCTGACCATATCAACCATCGCATTTGTAGTTGTGTGAATAAATAAATGTGAGAAGTGTAAGTGTTTAGTATTTTAGTGTAATTATACAGATTCAACTTAAATATGAAAATATAAAAGTAAAATGTGGGTAAATATACAAACGACCGTAACATACAATAGATAAGCGGTCGTACTACTACTAGTGAGAACATAAGGCAAGCGGTACACTCAGTCTTACGGTATTGTAATAATGTAAACAACATGCAATGGTATAAAAAGATTTCACCCAGTCATTTTTTCTTTAGAATGGTTAAATCACTTTCCTTTCTAATCACCAATCGTGTATCACCGTCATTCTTCCTCATATAGATATTACCACTTTTATTCCAGCAATACTTATAGTAGAGGGTTTTTGCCGTTTCACGAGCCATGGAATACAATTTTCTGTTATTATTTGTGAGAATTTACGACATAAATCGGTTTTGTGGAACCTGAGAGTCCGATTGTTAGTGAAGATAATTTGTTATTGGGGTGTGTCTGGTTAAATTCTCTTACGCCACTCAATATCCTGTTTTTAGTCAGAACAGTGGTTAAATCAGTTACAACTGTAGAAGTGCCCAACTTAGTGGTAAGTCTAAATATGTCTCTTATCTCGGAAGACTCGATTGAAGTATTGACTGAACTGCAAGTCTTTTGTACAAGTTCACAGAGGTCTTGTTGTATCTCATCCTGTTGAGGTAAATTGCATTGAACTCGATAACTGTGGACTTAAGCTTTTTTTGCATATCCTCTATTTTATTCTCAAGTGTAGTAATGTAGGATAAGTTTTCCGTGCGTTCGCGTTCCATTTCGAGAAGTTTACCTCTAATGTTCGCATTGTGAAGACATAAACTTAATAGACTTTTCTAGTTCACCACTGGTAGCCTGAATGTTACAATTTTGTTATTTTAGTTCGGCCATGTCTGCGCACAATTTACTTAAGGTGGCATCTTGATCTTTCTTCCAATTTGTCATCAATGAAAGTAACTCCTCCTTTAGCGTAGAATCTTCGGACCTCTCCCTATCTTTCTTCCTAGGTCTCTTTGGTCTTCGCCCAACAAAGCTCAAGGGAGTTTCAATATCACTTTCTGATGATACATGTTGTGAAACATTTGGTTTCCCCGGAGGTGTTCTCAATGCTGCCATGGTATATTTATTTTTATTGAACAATTTAGGTTCACAGTTGCAGTCGTGGATTACTGCGACCGGTTAATTAACTATTTTTAAAAGAAATCTTATTGAGCGTAACAGAGTGCACACGACTGATCGCTAGCGCGGTCCGGGTGGAAGATAAAATGAATGATGTCTTGGAGGAATTTATTAATAGAGTGAGGGTAGCTGGAATATTCTTGGACCTTAGTTGAGCTTTTGATACACTAGATAACGAACTTTTAATTGTTAAGCTAGAGCATTACGGTGTAAGAGGGAAACCATTACAGCTGTTAACATCCTATATTACAAACAGGAAAATGTACATGGAATCTAATAGTAGAGACAAAAAAGGACATATATCCGTACATAAATCAGCAATGGCAAATGTTAAGACTGGGGTACCACAGGGGTCTATCCTAGGTCCGATCTTGTTTATAATTTTTACAAATGACATTTTTTATTTTATTAATACAATTATTCCTGACAAAATTAAGGTACAGCATCCAATGTTGGGGGGGGGGGGGGGGGGGGGGGGGGTAATAGATAGTCGAAATACAGGCTTCGCCTAGTTCGACTACAGATGCTTGATTCATTTAACTATAAGACAAAATAATATGGGCGTTTAAAGATGTCACCTGTAATTTGTATGTAATAAAAAAAAAAAAAAAAACAAAAATTGGTCCTCATGGGTTTGGAAGCAGAAATAATGGGGGTCTTAGTCTGGTTAACTTTTAGGAAACAAAGGCTCTTTTATAAAAAAAATTAAAAGTCATTATGTGGAAGAAGCCCAGATCAGTTTCGGTGGTCATGGATTTCATTCCCACCCAGGACAAAAAATTGTGTGACGAGCACGATCACTTGTTCCGTGTCGTGTGTGAGATGTGTGAGGTTATTATTATTATTTATCAGTATGACCTACCGGTAATGACCTAAGGTGCCGAGACATGGACACTTACGCTGAAGTTGATCCACTAGCTCAAAGTCGCTCAGCTCAGAGAGAGCTAATTGGCGTGTCTCTGAAGCGGAAATGCCAATGCTAGCTATGTTGCCGAAAAAAGTTTTGGAACCCCAAAAAAGTAACTAATGCAGATCTTTTTTATACATTTTCAGCCCTCAGCCCGTGGATAAGGGTCATTCAGCACATCACTAATAATAATAAAAATAGCCTTACACATCCCACGCGATCGTCTGATCTTTAACTAGGCAGAGCCTGTACTATGGTAGTCAGCGTGCTAATAAACATACTCGTATCTGTTTTTATCACACAATTACTTTTCCTAAGTGGGAATCGAACCTATGACTTCTGGCTTTTCAGTTAGGATTACTAACCACTAGACTCTAGACCAACTGGCCTGTTGGCAAGTAAAAAAAGTACCCAAACCCTAGTTGTGATATTTAAGTAATAATATAATAAAATAATAACTTCACACATCTCACACACGGCCGTCTGATCCCAAACTAGGCAGAGCATGTACTATGGTAACCAATCTGCTGATAAACACACTTATAAATTTGTAAATACATACATATTATAAATATTTGTCCTGGGTGAAAATCGAACCCACGACCCCGGAGGTCGTGGGTTCGATTTCAGTATTATGTTCCAGAAAATTCGTCCACATATGGATCCCTGGACACACCCTTTTGTCGTCCCTTTCTCCGACGTCGCCCTGGCGTAGTTTACGCATATCTTGCGATTGCTCAGATACGACCCCACCAGGCCCCGCAGGTTTGGAGGACAGTTCTTGCTCGCCAACTGGACCTTTAGCGCGGGTCACCACGCGTTGTCAAAAGCTCCCTCAATGTCGAGTGAGATTAGGAGAACTATCTTTTTGTTCTCAACTTCACTTCTTACTCGACTTACCAGGTCGTAAAGAGCGTCCTCGGTTCCCCTCTGTGGCATAAACCCATATTGTCTGGGATTAAGGGTGGGCAGTATGTGATGTTGGAGTCTGCTGGCCATGAGCTTTTCCACTATCTTTCCGAGTATAGACAATAGCCCTATAGGTATGTAGAACTTCGGGTGGGTATAGTTATCCTTCCCCGGTTTTGGTATGATTACCACATGAGCCTTCTTCCACAGCCCCGGATCGCCGATGAACATATATCCGCCGTAATGCCGTCCGGTCCCGGCGCTTTTTTGGGGTTCATCGCTGCAAGGACCGTCCTCAGCTCCGATACTGTGAAGGGCGGGTCGTGGCCCGATGGGTCTGTCCCTGATCCCAATTTTCCGTCTGATGCCTCTCGGATTTCAGTGTGGTATGGCTCGTCTGTGTCCACAGAGTCATCAGGGTAGTCTGAATTCCGGCCAGTTTGCCTTCCTGGAATTAAATTTTCTGGTCGAGCATGGCTTCAGCGGCTCCAGCGCCGTCCCCAGGCGCAAGGAGAACGTCACGGCGTTGTGGTCGGAGGTCGTCAAATGTCTTCCTTCCTTCCACCTTCCAGTCGTCAATCCTCCCCAACAGTGGTATACTGCATGCAGTCACATCGACTATGCTCTATTAAGGATTTGGAGGTCCATCGACGTCAGGAAATTGGTGTATTTCACTCCTCTTTCGTTCTCGTTATTGCTGCCCCACCAGTGGCTCCAGGCGTTCACGTCCCCGCCACAATAACAATGTTTGTGTTCAGCCCGTTGCACGCCTTCTGGGTCCTCCTTAGATAGGGCTCTATCTCCTCGTCGCCATCGTAATACACCGAGACCACTCCAAGTCGCCCTCAGGAGAACGGCTGCCTCCGTCTGGGTCACTAATTTGGGATCGTGGACCACCTCCAGCCATCCGCCGAAGATGATGACGGCCGCCTTGACTGGGCCCTGTCGGTTCAGAGTGCATTGAACGACCCTCGTGCCCGGATACTCCTTGACGGTGCCGTGTTTTCCCGTGTAGGGCTCCTGTACTACTGCCACCGTAATCCCCCTGGCCTCGGCTATCTGAAGTAGCTCTGCGGTTGCGATCTTGGAGCGCTGAAAGTTTGCCTGGATGAAGAGGAGACTGGTTTTTGCCCCCGGTTTCGGTGCTGCGCCTTGCGGTGTGTTGTCCTCCACCTTAGCAGTACGTCACACGGGACCTCACAATGGCGTCCTACTTCTGCCTAATGATGCCTGATTATTATTAATAGAATGGGTTATTATTGGGATTTGATACAGCAAACAATCATAAGAATAAGAGTAACATGGCCAAGGAGATATTGCATATATTGATGGGAAGTTTTTCATCATTTCCAGTAGTATGCGGGTCAACTCGGGAAACTGCCCATTGAGAAGATCAGCCCCTGATGTCAAGGGATCATTGCAGACTAACTCGCAAGGTACAATTCTTTTGATTATATGTAGGTTATTTGAAGCTAATAACTTAATACTATATCTTTCTGCAAGAAATAACAATAACTAGAGGCATGATATTTGTTTCAACCTCCATTGCTCTGATGGGAGTTGAGCACATATCTCCTGAAATGACCCTCAAAGCCTTGTTCTGAATAATATCTAATTTATGTACATACCTACTATCTAAGTAAGATAAACAACTATAATGAAAATGACTTCTAACTATGGCTTTATAAAGAATAGATAGTATCTTTGGATCTGACCCCCAAGATACCCCTGCTAGACACCTCATAATGTTTAGACCTTTAATAGAGTTTTGAGAGATGTATTTAATGTGCTTCTCAAAAGATAAGTTATTTTCAATAACTATTCCTAGAAATTTATGATGTCTCACTTGAGGAATAACTTCATTATCAAATATAATTTGGGTATTTGGGGAGTCCTTACTAAAAATCATAGCACTACTTTTAGATGGATTAATTTGTAGAGATAATTTGCCGTTATAATATGAATGTAATTCCTCAAGTGCATAGTTTAGTCTATTAATAGCAATATCTACATTATTATTTACAGAATATAATACAAGGTCATCAGCAAACTGTAAAATATTTACAAAATCAGTATTTACATATTTACAGATCTCACTGGTATACAAATTGTATAGCAGCGGGAATAAAATTGCCCCTTGCATCGTGCCCTTGGACACAATTCTTGGGCCATGTAATATGTTGTTATGTCTTACATATAGTGTGCGGTTAATTAAAAATTGATGCACCCATTTTGCAAATAAACCAGGTATACCTAGATCAGTTAACACCTTAACTAATATTCCAGGATGAACATTATCAAATGCTCCTTTTACATCCAAAAAGACACATACAGCATTTGCTTTACTATTTTTTGCATATTTCAGATCAGATAAAAGGGATAAGAAACTGTCTGCACAGCTCCTGCCCCGTCTAAACCATATTGAACATGTGGAATGATGCCTTCAGATTCAACAAACCAATCAAGTCTGCTTTTAACAATATTTTCAAAAAAATTACCTATACAAGAAGATAGAGAAATGGGGCGATATGAATCAGCGCTATCTGTCGGTTTATCTGGTTTAAGGACTGGTACAACACACTGAGTTTTCCAAGAGTGAGGAATTATTTGTTTTGACCATAAAGCATTGAATATTTCTAATAAAATATCTAATACAGTTGAATCTAACTTTTTTATTAGAATATATGGAAAATCATCTAAACCTGGACTAGTATTTTTACGAGACTGAAGACTTAACAGAAATTCGAATCTTGAAAAAGGTTCTAACAAAAATTTTGATTTCTCCTTATTATTATTAAGATTATAGTACATATCTAGATTGTCTACAATAACTGAGGTATCTGCCGACTATTTATCCATAAAAGAAGCTATAAATTCGTCACTGTATGATTTATTTTTGTTTTTATTTATACCTTTAAATCTTTTAATGTAGTTCCAGATTAAACTAATAGGAGTAGTTCTATTAAAGCTTTCCGAAAGCTTTCGCCAATCACTATTTTTCTCCTCTGCAATAGTTCTTTTTTTAAAGCATCTTTCTTTTTATACTCAATGTAGTTCTCAATAGTCGGATTTGCTCGATAGTATTTCAAGGCCTCATCAGAGTTGATGACACTCTTCTCACATTTATCATTCCACCGGGGAGCTGGGGTTTACTCAGAAAAGTTGTATTTCTAGTAAATCTAGGAATACACTCTTGCTTCAGCGTGTTTAAATACTGACAAAAACATTCATAAGAAACCATAGGATTCTCTTTATCCACAGTAAAATCTTTAAATAAAGTTAGAGACGAGAAAGAAAGAAATCGATAGGTGAGTTTACTTGATATCTGTCAACTGAGAGACTAATATTGGTTATAGTTGGAAAATGATAACTGCCCATATTATTATCATGTACTGACCACTCACAAAGAGAAGTAATACAGGGACTGGTTAAAGTTACATCTATAGCAGAAGGGCTACGATTAGGATAATTAATCGTTGTAAATGAGCCATCATTTAATATACATAAATCACACTCTTCTATCACATCGAACAATTGAAGGCCTCGTGCCTTAGTAGAAACGCAGCCAAAAGCTATGTGATGAGCATTAAAATCTCCTGCTACGAATATTGGTTTAGGTAGACCATTTATTATTTTCTTTAATTTAATCATTGGCTGACTGCCAATAGGAGGACAATAAACACACAAAATAGACATGGTACCAGTATCGATGGAAAGCGATAAGGCAATTGTTTGAACATCTTCATAAAAATCTGTCTCTATTAAAGTATATTTAAAAATAGGTTTTATCAGAATAGCTACACCGCCATGTTCATTCTTTGCATTTTTGTAAAATATATTATAACCAGGGATATTAAAGTGTTGATTGTTTTTAAGCCATGTTTCATTCAATAAACAAATATCAATATTATTTTCTGTCAAGAATTTAATAAGTAAAGGTTTTTTGTTTTTAACACTTTGAATGTTGTGAAGAGCGATTCTTAACTATGAAATACGAGAAGATCTGGGATCCATTTATGGTAAATTTTTAAGAAGCATATCTTTGATTGTTGTTGTAGATAGATATGGGAGAGTCATCAACCTTATTAGCCAATTCAATTAATGTACGAACAATTGCCATGGTTAAGTCATTATTTACAAGTAACTGTGCTTTAACATCAAAAGAAGCAGCTTTCGCTGGGGTGTGAGACTTATTTAAATTTAAAGATTTAATTACACTAGAGTTTCCTTTTTGTACATCTGGTTGGGGGGATTTTAGTTCAGGAAAATCTGATACATTTTGAGTATTTACAACAGTATTTACAACAGAGTAGTAAGTGATTTTGCTTTTCTTCTCTATAATTTTTTTCATTTTTATGGGACAGGCCCTTGAGATGGCCATATGTGGCCCACTGCAGTTAACACAGCAGAGCTCATTTGGCTTCTCACACTCTTTATAATGATGATCACCAGCACAACAGCTGCAGCGCTGTTTGCCACTGCAGATCTTGGCTGAGTGATTGAATTTAAAACATCTATAACACTGCTGCAGAGGAGGAATATAATCAAAAACTCTGTAAGAGAACAGGTCATATTGAACATTATCAGGAAGTGTATTTGATAGAAATGTAATGCTTACAGGTTGTAAAGGTACACGTTCCTGTCCTACTTTTTTTTAAAAACCGTCTGATTGAAATTATTTCGTAGATCGACGATAGTTTTGAGTACAAGTCCTTGTTTGATATATTCGTTGGAACAAATCGTATGATACCGGTTTTTTCAATATGAGCAGCTGGAATGAATGCTCGCATGGAATTTTTCTCTAAGAATGTCTTATTGTTAATAAAGTTATTGGCCGTATTGAATTGTTTAAATATCACCACAATCTTATTCGCATTTATTCGCCGAATTGCCACTACACCTTTGATTCCACTTGAAAAAATATGGTTCAGATATATCGGACTTTTGTTGCCCAGTCTCTCGTTTGAAGTTGATTCAACGAACACTTTAAACTCAGTTGAATTCGAATTTTCCGGATATAACCGTTTATAGTCTGGTTTGTAATACGGTAAGAATATATTGTCCTCACCGCCGTCGTTTTTTTCACCGTCTTTCTCGGTGACCCTTTTCCTAGGCCTTTTATTACTCTGGGCCGGGGGATTATCACCCCCGCCCTCATCGATAACCATTTTTACCTCTCTATACTAGATTTTAATTATATACACTCAACTATATACACTAAATTATAATGGAAAAAAAATTTTGCAAATTTGTCTAAAATTTTCCGCCCTTTCAGTTCAAATTCCCGCCTAGAATCTCATCCAGTTTGGATGCGTACTGAATGTTGCTATCTGTAGTGGAAGTAAGTGTCTGTGAGGTCTTACTGTTCGTTTCCTTTTGCTTGTTAATTTTTCAATTGTTTTTTTTTTAAATACTTTTTTATAACTACCGTCTGATTTATACTGCAGATTGATTGTTGTAAATTTACATTTATTTTGTTTGTGCCTGCTGGTGGGTGGTGTGGAACTACGATCTACCAACCCCGGTCTATTCATCATAAAGACTGAATTTATAAACACTATTCAAACTTACACATTATATTTTGATAGTAGTATCTTTAGTATTATTTTTAGTAGCTTTAGTATATTTTTTTAGTTTCTTTTTTGTTTTAGTAGATTTTATATTTTAATACGCAACCTAATTATCTTATATTAGTACACTAATGACTGATGATGAAATCGATGTATATTTTTTCTGCCAATGACTCTTCAGAAGACGACAGTTATGCTTCCCTGACAGAGACTCTGGGTGACCAATTACGGCAAACATTTTCTGCTCAATCTCGTCTCCACTTCAACGTTTGCCACATAAACGCACAGAGTATCCCTAGCCACTTTGGCGATCTAACTGAGACTTTCTCAGACAATGACGTTCATGCTATCCTGATTTCAGAGACTTGGCTCAAACCTCACCTCCCCTCCACCTCCTATCCTCTCACCGGCTTTGTCCTTATCCGCAATGACCGTTTGGACAAAAGAGGGGGCGGCGTCGCTATCTACCTTCGTAGTATTTTCCTCTACAAAATTCTAGCCTCCTCCTCTTCCAATATTTCCACAAATGCTGAATATCTCTTCCTCGAGGTTTGTGTCAAGGGAGTTAACGTCATTCTTGGTTTAATCTACTGCCCACCTGCTGTGAACTACTTCTCCAGTCTGGAAACAGTTCTGGAATCTTTAGGGTCGGACTACTCACATCACATCATCATGGGAGATTTGAACACGGACCTCCTAGCCTCAAACTCCTCCCGTACACACAATCTCTTTCACATTATCCAATCAACCAGCTTCCACGTCCTGCCCCTTCAAGCCAATCACCACAACATTCTACATCAGGATACTTGGCTCGACCTAATGCTCACCTCCTCCCCAAACCTTGTTTCTTCCCACGGCCAATTCCGGGCCCCCGGTTTTTCCCACCACGACTTGATCTTCTTATCTTACATCCTAAAAACTCCTAAATCACCTCCCAAAATTCTACGGGTTAGCAGTTTCCGGCGCAAGGATCATGAAAAACTAGGCGCTGACGCCGCGAGGATAAACTGGATGAGTGTGGCAGCAGCTACCGACGTGGACAAGAAAATCGATATTCTTAATGACCATATTGTAAAACTGTATGACACCCACGCTCCTGTGAACACAATTAAGGTAAAACGCGCCGAGGCACCATGGATGACAGAGGAGGTCCGAACAGCAATGAGGCGAAGAAATCAGACCTTTCTTAGGTTCAGGAAGGACCGGTGCGAGGTCAAGTGGAACCGTTATAAGGCTGCAAAGAATCGATGCAACCAGGTGATACGCAGCGCTAAACGCCGACACATTCTTCAAAACATAGAGTCTTCCTGTTCTTCCGGTGTCTGGAAATTTCTTGGCACTTTGGGTATTGGCAAACAACAACATTCTGAGTTTCAGAATACAATTGGTCTGAATGACATCAATCGCTATTTCTCATCCACAACCCTCATGGATCTTCAGACTAAATGTCAAACGCTGAACTACATATCTGGCCTCACCAGCCCTCATACCGACTTATTCGAATTTTCTCCGGTGTCTTCTGGGAAAACACCATCATCAATACACAAATTTTAAATGTAACTAAGATGATGACATATCAACTGTATGCCGACGATCTGCAACTGTATTCACAGGCAAGGGTTGAGGATATAACACGAGCCATCGATATCATCAACAAGGACCTTGACCGCATAAAATCCTGGTCGACGAGATTCGGATTGTGAGTGAACCCCACCAAATGCCAGGCAATCATAATAGGTAGCAAAATTATGATAAGGCGATTAGATACAGCTTTAATCCCAGCGGCCGTCTTCAACGGTTCAGCTATACCGTGGAGTCCAGTAGTCAAGGACCAAGGCCTGCTCATCGACTCAACCCTTGACTGGCGTGCTCAGGTTACTCATGTGAGTCAGAAAGTAACCGGAAACCTGCGAACGTTACACCGTCTTAGGAATTTCCTGCCACCTAAAACGAAAATCTCACTCATGCAGTCCCTAATTATCCCTTTAATTGATTATGGCGATGTGTGTTACTTCGACCTGAATGCAGACCTCCTTAACAAGCTAGACCGTCTTCTCAAGAACTGCATTCGATATATATTTAATCTTCGAAAGTATGACCACGTCTCTGCTTTTCGTTCCCAATTGCAATGGTTGCCCGTTCGCCCGCGCCGTAATCAGCGAGCGCTGACCTCTCTCTTTTCATTCCTCAACTCCCCATCCTCACCCACTTACCTTGATCCCTATCTGCGTTTCCTGTCCACTAATCTAGAAATCTTCGCTCAACAAATAATTTGCTTCTCCTTTGTCCCTCCCACAATTCCGAGTTTGTGAACTCTTCATTCTTAGCGCAAGCAGTACAACTTTGCGCTCCCACTTGATGCTCACAAACCGTTTCACATTTAAAAAGAATGTACGTAAGTACCTTCTTCAGCTGGCGGAATTACCAACTCAATAGTACACCTCCATATTTACAGTGTACGAATATAAAGTATATGTATTTTATGTGTATTTATATCTATAAATGTATATGCGTGTACATGCGTTGCTGTATATGCGTGTGTGTATATGCGTTGCTTTTACGAAAGCAACCATGTCCGGTTAGGATTTGTGACGTTTCTTAGTCCGGTTCGACCCAGGTTGCCCTGAGTCTCGCCGCCACGTCCGGGAAGAACCGATACGTTTCCCTCCCCTTCTCTGAAGCGTCCCACCTGGTTTGCCAGGCATCGACAACGAGGTCCCAATTGCGACCCACCTTGGTCGCGTGCTGTGTGCGCGCTACGCCTAGTCTGCCAGCACGGATGACTTCGAGGTCAGCCGGAAGTACGCCGGTCAATACCGGGAGGGCAGAACTGGTCGTCGTTCGGTACGCCTTGGTCATAAGGACCAAGGCCGGTCTCTGGGTCCGCAGAAGCGCGCTCCGCACAACGTGTAGGGACGCACGCTCGTACCAGCATACGGCGCGTACGTCACCGTAGCGACGTACGTGCCCTGGTACAGTACCCGTAGTGCCCTATGTCTTACCCCCCATGAGCTTGCCGACACTCTCGACATCTTGCCGAAGCAATTTGCCGCCCGTTTCCCAATGGATGCTGCGTGCTGAGCAAACGACAGGCTTGCGTCGATTACCACCCCCAAGACTGTGGTTGACGTGACGCTCCTGATCGATTCGCCGCCGAACCTGATGGTGGATCGTCACGTCATCGGCGTATGCCACAATCTCCACCCCCCCAGGGAGTGGCCACCGAAGCAAGTCATCCATCAGGACGTTCCAAAGATTCCGATCCCTGCGGGCAACCCATTGTTGCCGTCTTCCACTCGACATGATCGCCAAGGCGTCTGTCGACGAAGGAGCCTGCAAGCATCGAGTAGATGTTACGCGGGCAACCCCTCCGCTTAACCTTCAGCAAGATCATGGGCCACCATGCGTTGTCGAAGGCGCCAGAGGTATCAAGAAAGATGCCTTGTACGTACCGAGACGTGCTGTTCCTTGCAGAGGATAGGAGTTGCAGAAGTGCAGACTCCGTCGACCGTCCCCGAGTGAAACCATGCTGGCAGTCCGACAGCCCGCGGCTGATCTGCGGGGCGCACTTTAACATTACGCGCTCCAAAACCTTACCAAGTATGGGTAGCAACGTGATGGGTCGGTACGCTTTCGGGTAGGTAAGGGGCTTGTCGTTGCCCTTCGGCAATACAAGCAGCCTACCTTCCTTCCAAACATCCGGAAAAATTCCCTCTTTTATGCACCTAGCAAATACCTCAGTGAAGTCTGCAGCCGCAGCACGCCAAACATGTTTGACGATGCGCGCCGAGATGCCATCGATTCCCGGACCAGTGTTAGGCAAAGCCCTGACTATACTATCTAGATCTTTTACCGACGGAGAGGGGGCATACTCACCTGAGGGCGAGCACGCAGCCGCCAAGCGCACCTGTCGAGGATAAACATCGTCCTTGGACAGGTGGTCGTCCGGACACAGGCCATGTAATAAGGCTATGCGCGGCCTCGCGCACGCTCCCAGCATACCCGGCAAACTTTGTCCCACTAATTACATTACGTGGAGGGCGAACCCTCCCGCACGCGGCACGGTAAGCAAGACCCCAGGGGTCCTGATTACCGGATTCGGCTATGTCAATGTGTCAATGTCGGCGGAGCAATACGCTTCGGCCCCGGTGGAAAGGGGACAGCGGTTGTCAGCTGCTCCATCGCGGCGGCCCCGAAGGTCGCCGATGGACGAAGCCTCCTGGTTGGAGGTTTCCTGAGGGCGAAGGCACGACTCCTGCAGGCCCGGCCGGCAAGGTGCTTCCGGTGCCTGTCGGTGAGGCACGTGGTAACCTATGCTTCCGCTGTGGACAGCCCGGTCACAAGGCGGGTGGCTGTAATGCTCCGTTGCGTTGCTTTAGCCCGGGGAGTGCCCCTGGAGACCGGCAAAGTTCGCGTCGGGATGCAGAGATGGAACTCCAATAATGGATCACATCTCCGCATCCTCCAGGCGAACGTGGGCCACGGTGCCGATGCTCAGAATCTTGTAGTCCATTGCACAGTGGTCCATCAACATCGCCGCTGTTGCCGAGCCATATGTTCATCAGTTTCTCGGGACTGCCTGGGAGACCGACTTGGACGTGGCCGCTTATTTCACGTCGATCCGAGACTCAGTAGTGAAGTGTGTAGTGTGTAGTGAGTACGAGCAATGGCTCGCTCAGCTGGCCGTCGTCGTTGATGCCTGTCGCCCCCACCCGGTTCTTATGCTAGGGGACTTCAACGCCTCGTCGGAGACCTGGGGTTCCCTGCGCAAGAATCCGAGAGGCAGGGCATTGGAGAAATGGGCTGAAAGATTTGGCCTAGTTCTCCTAAACCGGGGGGCCGTGGCCACGTTTGTGACGGCGAGGGGTAGTTCGATCGTGGACATCTCGTTCGCGTGCCCCTCGCTGGAAGCCGCCTCAGCCCAATATTGCGAGGCGCCAGGTCTACTGGTGGTCGCCGGAGATCGCAGGGCTGCGCCAAGCCTGCGTGATCGCGCGCTGCCAGTGGTCCAGGTTCCGCAAAAGCCGTCGTCGCCCCGAAGATGCGGCAGTGAGAGAGGCGGAGCTGTTAGCGGAATACAGGGTTGCCAAGAGGACTCTCAGGCAGCGATAAAGCGGGCCAAGAGTGAGGCCCGCCGCGAGATGTTGGAGACACTGGAGCAGAATCCGTGGGGACGCCAATACCGTATGGTTAGGGGTAAGATGCGCCCATGGGTCCCGCCACTCACTCGGTGTCTTCGGGGTCGTCAGCTCCCTGTTCCCATCCCGAGTGGTGGAGCATACTCCACCACAGATGGCTCCGCCTGCGGCGTTTGAGGCGCCTAACGTGGATGACGACGACGTGCCTGAGGTCACTTGGGCAGCACTAAGGGTGGCGGTGCTACGGTTTAAAGGTAAAAATTCTTCCCCGGGACCCTATGACATCCCAGGCCGAGCGTGGGTCCTGGCCTTAGATGACGAGGCTCTCGAGCTCCGACTGCGAGGGTTCTTCAGCGCCTGCCTATAACTTCCGTTTATGGGGTTAACTGAATATAGAGAAAGGATGTCAGCCACGGAATTTAGTTTACCCTAACGATAAATGATTTCATATTTATGTGCTTCCAGCCGCAATCGTTGGAGCTTGCTACTAGGGTCTTTGTGGTTAAAAAGCGGTTTGAGTGGCCGATGATCCGTAACTATCTGGGATTTATGGCCACATAGGTATGTCTCATCTAATGCTTCCATAACATTCTGCGTCACCGACACTGTTATGAGTTTGGTTTGCTGGTATAACTGGTGACTTCTTGTTTATCTAACACACAGGTGGGCACAGGCGATCGAGACCAAGGGAGAGGTTTGCGCGGTAAACTTAGACATAGTGAAGGCCTTCGATCGGGTGTGGCATTGGGCGTGGCATTTGGGAACACGATGGTCAGTGGACAGTTGTTCAAAATAAAAAAAATAAAAACCGATTCGCTGGTAAGACTGGTAAGGCTCACACTGTCCCAACGGAAAACTTTAAAGCAGCGGAATCGTTTGTCCCGCTTTTTGTTTCAAATGTTGACAAACGCACATCTGAAACCGATATTTGTGATTACATTAAAAGCAAGACTCAGGTAACTGTAAAGCTGGAAAAAATTAATATGAAGGCGGAGAGAACATATAATGCGTTTAAGGTATACGTCTCTAAAAATAAATTAGACACCTTTTTAGACGATAGCATTTGGCCGGAAGGAATACGCTTTAGACGATTTATGTTCTTTAAAAAGAATAAGGATTCGTACGAGACTCAGCTCCCAGCTACAAACAAGATACCTACAAATAATGGCTCTAATGAATGATAACAGTAAAATCACATTATCTACTTTTAACTGTAAAGGTGTGAACAGGTCGGTTGAATAAATTATTAATAATAAATTAATAATAAATTTGTTGAGGTGGGATCCCTAACAGGTGTAGCCGCACGTCAAATATTTGGAAAAACATTGCACTCAATATTCTCACTTCCAATTGAAAAAGGAAATACTATGACGTACAAAAAAATTACTGGACAAAAGCTAGAGAATGAAAGACGTAAATGGCGCCATATAAACTGGTTAATCATAGATGAAATTTCAATGGTTTCATATGAAAATTTGCGAATTATACACCTGCGTCTCCAAGAATACAAAAATAATGACAAATTATTCGGCGGGGTGCAAATATTGCTTTTTGGTGATATACTTCAACTCCCACCGGTAAAAGGGCATTGGTGTTTTATTCAACCGCCATGGTTTTCGGGCGAAGTTAACTTATGGCAGCAGTTCTCATTTTGTGAACTTACGATAAATATGCGACAACGAAATGACATTGAGTTCATAGACCTCTTAAATAGCTTGCGGGTTGGTGAATTAACGACAGCTCAGTTGGAGTTACTTTGTGAGCGGCGACACGTGCCTTTGTCAGGAGATTTTGCTGTCCGTATATTCCCTACTGTTAGACAAGTAGATACATATAATGAAAGAATGACCGTTGAAAATGCGAAAGCGCACCGCATGTACACAATAAATGCTGTAGATGAGTCTCGAGAGGCGGCAACCTATGGTAGGAAGCCACCAGAAAATGTTATTCCTAAAGACATTAATAACTGCGGTGGTTTCTTGCCAACTATAAAGTTGAGTATCGAATCGCGAGTCATGTTAAGGCGGAATATTTCCGTATCTGATGGGCTCGTGAATGGTGCCATGGGCATTGTTAAGAAAATTAAATGGCCTGCTCTCCGAAGAGATCAATTGGAGGAAGGCGAGTTGCCTGAATCTGTGCTTATAAAATTTGATGACGCGACTGTTGGCCATAGAATAAAAGATAATGACGGTTGTGTAGCAATCTCACCTGCTTGTACAACATTTCAAGCGCAAAGAGGATATGGAGATGTCGAACGAAGAATGTTACCGCTCATCTTAAGCTGGGCAGTAACCGTTCACAAACTTCAGGGTACAACCCTTGATAAAGCAGTGATCGATTTAGGAAAGAAGAATTTCGCTAAAGGACAGATTTATGTAGCCCTCAGTCGCGTCAAAACCTTAAATGGCATTGCCATATCTGATTTGTATGCAAATAAGCTATTAAATCGACCCCACGACGAAAAATCATTAACAGAAATGACACGCTTGCGTGATCTTTCCAACAATTAGGTACCTAGTTTTCTTTAATAATTATTATTCAAATCGGTTCATAATTGGCGGAGTAACCGCGTATTTTTTTTTTTATTTGTTGGTTTGTTGAAAAATAACTGATTAAAAATTGTAAATAGGTATGTTTTCTAAGTATCAATAATTTTGTTGAATGTTTGAAGTAAGTAATTAAAATTGCTTTTTAGTTGTTTGAAGTTTTCATTTTTTTTTTTAAATAATTTTATTTTTTAATTTTTCGTGGGAAGTAAGTGTGATTTTTAAGGTCATAAATAAACGCTCACACTCACAGCCCAACTCTAAAAATGTTTATCGTATCCGTGTATCCTAGGTGCCGTGGACAAACAAAATGTACGATTGTCAAAATTGGCGGAATGATCGCGTATCAAACATACAAAAAGAAAACATACTGTCGAATCAAAAACCCTCCTTTTTTGATGTTGGTTAAAAATCGACTAGCATGAAGCTCCTAGTCGAGACGAATCAAATCAGAATCAACGGCGGAATTGCTTTATTTTATTACAGAGTTCCCATGGCTATTTACCGTCTCCATCATCAGACCCTGAATATCACATAGGATCGGAGTCCTTATTAATTAGACTCAAACACATTCAAACTCGATGGTATTACATAATTTTGTTACAGAGATCCCATACTCCTAAACCATTCATCATCAGCTTCATCATCAGCTCAGCAACATCAGATGGTGACCATTATTTAAGAGGTCTATGAACTCAATGTCATTTCATTGTCGCATATTTATCGTAAGTTCACAAAATGAGAACTGCTGCCATAAGTTAACTTCGCCCGAAAACCATGGCGGTTGAATAAAACACCAATGCCCTTTTACCGGTGGGAGTTGAAGTATATCACCAAAAAGCAATATTTGCACCCCGCCGAATAATTTGTCATTATTTTTGTATTCTTGGAGACGCAGGTGTATAATTCGCAAATTTTCATATGACACCATTGAAATTTCATCTATGATTAACCAGTTTATATGGCGCCATTTACGTCTCTCATTCTCTAGCTTTTGTCCAGTAATTTTTTTGTACGTCATAGTATTTCCTTTTTCAATTGGAAGTGAGAATATTGAGTGCAATGTTTTTCCAAATATTTGACGTGCGGCTACACCTGTTAGGGATCCCACCTCAACAAATTTAGCCTTGAGCAATACGTCAACTGTTGGTGCATAACACCGTTTGATATGTTCCACGAGTAATTTCAAGACGAAAGACTTTCCACTTCCTGCACCGCCAGTGATGAATAACAATAATTGACCTTCTTGTCCCTGCAAATCCATTTCTACAGCCGCAGAAACTTTTTGGAAAAGGTCTCTCTGTTGGACGTTTAGACTTCGAATATTACCCAAGAAGACTTCATCTGGCATGGTAGACCTTTCGCATACATCTTCACAATAATTGGCATCGTTATTCACGATTTGTTCACCACCACAAATCAAAGGAGCATCAACATCGTGAGTGTCACGGGCAGCGTTGAGCGCGACTGCTTGGGCAAGGGCCTGTTGTATCATTTGTTCTGCGTGAGCAAACTCTTCTGCGCTTACGTTGCCATGTAATGGTCGGAATTCTCTTTGCCGCCTAATAAAACACTCCTCAGCGGTTTCCTCTTCGAGTAGAAGTTCACTTGCATCACGAAATGGTACATGACATACTAACAAGCTGTAGTAATAGGCTTCCTTGTCGCTGTTCAATGTAAAGTATCGTGTGCGCAATACTGCAGACTTGTTTCTTATACGCATCCGCGTGTTATCTCTTAGCCGTATAAATCTTGCCGGCGTAACATCTTCACTCCTTAATTCTTCATCACCATCGTCTTCGTTCCATGTTAAGTTAGACACCGTTTCAAAGCGCACAACGAATTCGGCGAGACTTAAGTCTTCTAGTTCATCTGGGCGTACATATCGATCAAAAATGTTGTTGTAAATGGATGTATCATCACCGTCGAATCGTAGAAGTCTGAAACGTTCATTTGGCTTACAACTGTTTATGAAGACTGTTTTTCGGGAAGACATTTTTAGCGGTAAATGACACAATCTATATGCGCATTCCGGAGCACTTACAAGGCGTTGAGATAGAATGGCCATTGAGACTGCAAATAACTGATTCCACACAGGACCACCTTGCCTCTTGGCCTTCACAACGGCTTCTCGTACAACTTCACCTGTATCATGGGGCTCACATTTACTTGCGTATTTAGCAACATAGTATGCAACTGCTGTTACGTTACCGCACGGCTGCACATCAATGTTTCCTTTCCATAGACTTAATAGAGTAGGATTGTAACTGTTTACCATACTTTCGTCTACAGTTCGTTTCAAACAACAAAATCGTCCATTGTTTGATAATACTTCATCAGGACCTAAGCAAATAGTAGTCTCATATGCGGGCCTCGGGAAACCAAAACGACAATGACTATCGTTGCGGTTTTTGTAACACGTGGCCGTGTGTTTGTGTATTTGCACGTCTTTTATTAATTTCTGCAATACAGAATCATTGGGCATTAAAGAGCATGAAACCACCCTTTCGATGACTTCGATACCCTCCTGAGTCGAGAAATCTGGGATATTGTCACACCACACCAACATGTGAAGGTGTGGACTGCCGCGATTTTGAAACTCTATTCTATACCAAAAGTCCACAACTGGACCACCTAAGCAGTCTGGATCGCGTTTGAGGAATCGCATCAGAGCGTTCACGCGAACCGAAAATTGTCGAGAGACAACCACGGGATATTTCTGTACCAACTGCAAACGCTCGGGGAAAGACAGGTTCTCTGCTTGATTTACATCACGACCATCTGCGATGAGTAAGGCTTTGGTCATGTCTGGCCAATTAAGGTCGTTGCAAGAGAACGTCATGAACCACGTAGGAGGCCCCAAAGTTCGGACCATTGCAGTAAGTTCAGAGCAACATTTCTGCCAATAAGACGCCGATCCTCTGATATTCCTCATAGTAAGATGCATGTTATCTATGAGTCCTTGAGGTGTCTGCTCGCCTTGGCCCTGACGCATCCGGCATGATACAGAAACACTGGATTTAGCTCGATAATATTCAACTATAGAAAGAGCAAAAAACAAATAGTCGTTTCGATTGAAACGCTTGTCCAGGCTCATTACTCGACTCTGAAAATAGTCCAAAGGAGTAATTTGAATATCTCTTTCCTCTCTAAAGCCATTTTTTCCATCAGGAAAAAGACAATACCAAGCAAGCTCTTCCATTCGTCGCTCTCGATCCACATTTAATGTTGGCGCTGTTTTTCTTGAAATCTCAGCTAATCTCATCTCGTATCATTCGTTATATTCGCTTCGCTCTCTCATATTATTCGTTGTGAGATTGGGATTCAAAGAAACTACACTTTCTAGATCAGGGACCGCTTCATCTATGCTACGGAGCATACTAGTTGTTTCAATTATAGTGGCAATTGGTTGTATGTATGATAGTGTTTTTTCTTGTACTGAAGCTGAGGTTGGTCGAGATGTTTGTTGAGGAGTGTTGTTATTTTCTAGTATAGGAATTGTATATGTAGGACTCTCTGATGTTCTCAAAGTGTCTCTGTGCAGTCTTTCTTGTTCCAGGACTGAGTTTGCTTGAAATATTTGAGGACTGTCTTTTTCTGATGTAAGTATTGTATATGTAGGGCTCTCTGACTGAACTACTCTTGACTGCTCCTGAGTATTGTTGAAATGTTGATTCCCCAACGTTTCTCTGCGCTCTTTTCTGCCTGGAGTACACATTGAGAAAGTAATCTTGTGCCGGTACTTTCTTCGTCGGAGTAAACAAATTTCGTCGCATTATATCATGTAATTCATCTATATTTTGGAATTTCATGCAACAGGCTGCACCACGTTTTGGAGCTTTACCTCTCTTAGGCCCACGTGCATGTGAATCGAACAACCAATATTTAAAAGCATCAGTTTCAGTTTTACAATATATAGCCACAGTCATGGAATTCGCAGTAAGCAGCCCGCAACAGTTTTCTCTTAAAAATAATGTCAGAGCATTTTTTAGGTTAGGGAAGCCGTCAGTACTTCGATCTGTATCTATATGACCATTATAATTGGTATCAGTAACAGAGATATTGATTTTCTTCCTGTTATATAATATTTGCTGTGCAAGATCACTCGCAGCAAGATATTCAGGATTAATTTCTCCAATTGCGGGGTTCTCTCTAGAAGCAATGGACTCACGGTAGAGCTTATCTCCGAGTATTACTATATAATCAATGTCACTTTTTGACCATTGACTTGGCTCATCTGTACAGAACGCTGCACAAGCTACAGCTGCTACAGCAGTGCATTGTTTGCAACGAGATTGTAAATCAAATCTTAAATCAGCTTGATGAAATGATCCGTGTAGTATAGAAACGTTTTCATTTATATCGACGTAGTTGTTTTGAGGAGTAGATTCTAACTCCATAAGCTCACCACCATCTGCAGGCTCTTCAGAAATTTGAAAAAGTTCAGAAATGTCGATAACATTCTCAAAATGGGGTCTTACATCTCTGTAGAGTATATTGTTTGACATTAACCAGGTTAGAGCTTGATACAATCTGTTCATATCCACAACAAACTCTTGGGAGCGTTGCAAGTTCTCGAGACTTTCCACAACAAGAACTAATCCTACTTGGTTTGGCGCAAGTGGCAGTTGTTCAGCGACTTCAACAACGTCTTTTGCAAACAAAGTTACTTGTCCCTTACACCAATCTTGACAGAAACGATTTTGTAATTTCATTATTTTAAGAAACGGTACAACACGGCATAAAAACCGTTCTTCAAGTTTCGTCAAATTAGCTAGCTCTTGAGGAACAGTCGCGACTGTCATTTTGTTCCAGAAAGCTGCTGGTGGAATTTTTCGTTTCCTAATATTATTTTGACAGCGAGAGCATGTTATGATATTGCCCAGAGAAACCAATTCTTTGGGTAATAATGCACTGTAAATTGCAGTACGTAAATTAAAACGTTGTGGTGGATATAACGCTTTATTACAAACGGCACACTGAACGTCTGCAAAAATGTTAATAGACTGTTGTCGCATAGCATCTAATCGAGTCGATCTGGATTCGATAGATTCATTTGACAAACGCTCGTGAATCAAACCAAGGCGATGAGAACGTTGCTCTTCGCTTTCGTTTGATAAACGCTCGTGAATCAGCCCAAGACGATGAGAACGTTGCTCTTCGCTTTCGTTTGATAAACGCTCGTGAATCAGCCCAAGACGATGAGAACGTTGCTCTTCGCTTTCGTTTGATAAACGCTCGTGAATCAGCCCAAGACGATGAGAACGTTGCTCTTCGCTTTCGTTTGATAAACGCTCGTGAATCAACTCAAGACGATGAGAACGTTGCTCTTCGCTTTCGTTTGATAAACGCTCGTGAATCATCCGAAGACGATGAGAACGTTGCTCTTTGCTTTCGTTTGATAAACGCTCGTGAATCAAACTGAGTCGTTGAGCATGACTTTTTGGACTTTCATTAAGCCTTGATAAGTTTGAGTATGCCCTCATCTGAGAAAGCCTATACGCCCGCTGCTCATCACTCTCATTTGCAATTTTTATTGCAAATCTTTCCCTACTCTTCTTTAGACGATCTTCCCTCTCGTCCCTACTTTCTTCCAAACGACGCTTTCTCATTTGAGAAGCGCGTTTAGTAGGCCTACCCATATTATATACAAACAAAATACACTAACTTTCCACTTAAAAATTAAAAATAAAGTTAATTTTTAGAAAAAAAACAAAAACCGACTTCAAAACTATACCTATATGTACAAATTTAAACTGAAAAGTAGAAAATAATATTAAATAATAATAATGATATTAATTTTTTTATTTTAATTACTTTAAACATTCAACGAAAAGGTTTCCTAAGTTATTTTTGAAGTCGGTGCCAACCAAAACAAAAATATCCTTAATAAAAAAATAACCTAATAATTAATTACACTATTAATTATATTAATTACCTTAACTTTTACTAGAGAAAAGAAAATCGCACGTAAGCTTACTTATAAATTGCAAAGAAGCGCATCAAAATTTTTATGCATAGAGACACAACCGTCAACGACGTCTGCCCTCACGCGTCTGCCCGCGTTCGGGTCGCTCACTTAGGCACATCCCCCCGCATCCCGTCCTGTCCGGCTGCAACTCGCGCGCAGCCGCGTCGCGCCGCCGTACATTCCATTTGTTGCTGCCTTTGCAACAATTAAACTGTTTTTGGGCGGCACCGACTTCAAAAATAACTTAGGAAACCTTTTCGTTGAATGTTTAAAGTAATTAAAATAAAAAAATAATATCATTATTATTATTTTTTATATTATTTTCTACTTTTCAGTTTAAATTTGTACATATAGGTATAGTTTTGAAGACGGTTTTTGTTTTTTTTCTAAAAATTAACTTTATAACCCAATAAAGACACAGGTATGTGTCGCTACGTGAACGCACATACCTGTGTCTTTATCTGTGGCAAACAGCAGCATGGTGAAGAGTCACTAGTAGGAAAATATGGCATAAGAAAAAGTAGCAAGAACGGGAAGATACTTGTAAATATGGCCCTGGAGAATAATTTAACCATATTAAATAGAGTTTTCCAGAAAAGGCATACCAAGAAGTGGACCTGGATATCGCCCGATGGGACCTACCGTAATAAAATAGACTTCATAACTAGTAATCGACCCAATTATTTTCAGCGAGTAATAAATAACTTTAACTTTAATAGTAACCATCGCATGGTTAGAGCAACATTAGCTTACAAACAACAAAAGAAACAACGGAAACACTTCTATCACCGGAAAAACGCTTGGACAGCCGATATAACGTCTCAGAACATTACGACATCCAAAGAAAAAGATAAAGCACAAGAAATTTATAACATAGTTACAAACAATATGTATAGAAAAGTAATTAAGACAAAAATAAATGAAAACACACGACTAGTCAAATAAAGGAATCAAATGTATCCAAAAGCACATTACTAAAACTGGTGGTGTTAATAAAGCACTGAAAGAATTAACAGAAGCGACTATATGAATCCCGAAAATAAAAAGCAAAAACAACAAGGAAGAAACAAGGACACAGCCAATTTTAAAGATAGCAACAGACTATCACCGGAAGCTCTACTCTACCGGAAACGCCTTAAATTGCAACATAAACCTTGAAGATGAAACGGAAGATATCGCTCCGATTCTTGAAAGGGAAGTCCAGCATGCGATTGAAACCCAAAAAAAATGATAAAGCCCCCAGTCCTGATTATATAAATAACGAGATAAAAGCGACATTGCCAGACATACATACATACATACAAACATATACAAGGTATTCTCTAAAATAATATTAAAACGCATCACCAAAAAACTTGACGAACAACAGCCAAGAGAACATTTTGTAGCCTACTCATACACCAATATTATGGCAATATATGGCAAAATTATATATATATATATATATATACACAAATACATACATTCACCACTATAGAACACTTACTCGCGCGGGCGCCTCTGCTTTGAGCGCGGCGCACCGCTGTAACCTCAAGAATGCGCTAGCGCAGCGCCACGCCCACGCGCGGCTCTTTAGTCGGCCACGAACGCCAGCGCTTGTAACTCGCGTCGCCCGTCTAACCACCGCCCCGCTCCGTACGCGTTGTCCTGTCGCGAATAATATTTATTCTTATTGTGTAAATTGTTTTAATCTATTGTGCTATCGTTTCCTATTTGCTCCTTCTATCTTTGTGGTACTTTTTAACTGACTTTCTTTGGTGTATGTGTGTTCTATGTATTAAATTAATTTCGTCTTTCTACCTCCGAAACGAACTTTTATTTTTCTTTTCTCACATACCTGTGCCGTAAATACTATAATTTCAACAGCCAACAAGCTGGATTTCGGGATTTCGGGATTCGCAACAATAGACCATATACATGAGGTAAATCAGCTTGTTGAAAAATGTCAGGAATGTGATTGTCCACTGTACATGGCATTTGTGGACTATAAGACAGCTTTCGACTGCCTGAAACATTAGTACATTTTGGAAGACCTGAAAAATCAAGGAATAGAAAAGAAATAAATAAGAATAATAAAAAATGAATATTCCAACAGCAAAGCACGAATAAAATTAGAAACAGAGGGGGAAACTTTCTCAATACACAGGGGAGTGAGGCAGGTAGATCCACTCTCGCCAAAACTTTTTTCATCCGTGCTAGAGGAAGTCATGAAGCGGATGAAATGGGACAACATAGGGATTTACATAAATGGAACACGCTTGAATCATTTAAGATTCGCGGATGACATTATACTTATAACAGATAACCCAGAACGCCTTAAAAACATGCTCCAAGATTTGTCAAGTGATAGCAGAAAGGTGGGCCTAACAATAAACAAAACAAAGACTAAAATATTAACAAATAGATCCCAAATAAGCATTTCAGTAGATCAGGAAGAAATAGAATATGAAAATTCCTACATATATCTAGCCAAACTTATTGCCTTCAGCAATCATATGGATTCAGAAACAGAAAGGCGGGTAGCCAATGCATGGAAAAGGTTTTGGTCTTTCAAAGAAGGTCTGAAGAATAAACAATACACTTTTGCAATGATAAGGAGAGTGTACAACACATGCATATTACCAATTCGCACTTATGGATGCCAGACCTTTTTTTTTTTAACGTGTGGAAATCCCCTCGAACCGTCACCCCGCCGGGGTTCTCTGTTCTGCGGGGCGGTGTGTCGGCCCCGCCCAAATTGGGCAAGAGTCGCCCTAGGGCAGAGGCAGTGTCCACCAACTTTGGACCAAGCTGTCGGAAGTGCTCGTCGAAAAGCCACCTACCGTCTAGGACCAGACCCAGGTACCTCATCTGGGCCCGAACCGGTACGAGGACCGGGCCGACCTCGATTGAGGCGCCGGCGGGTGGACCACGACGGGGCCCATGAAATAATAGGGCCTCCGTCTTGTCCAGGGACATCCGTAATCCCAACGCCTCTATGCGCCCGACCACTAGGGAAAGTCCTGTGGCGGCGAGGCGCGCCGCCTCCTGGAAGTTAGCCCCCCGGGCCGTGACTAAAGTGTCATCTGCATAACAGAGTACACCCAGCCCGGGGGGGAGACGCCCTCGAAGGGCCCAGTCGTATCCAATGTTCCACAGGAGTGGTCCTAGGACAGACCCCTGCGGAACACCGCACGACATGGCCCTGCGTCTCAAGACACCATCTCGGTCCTCGTACATGACGGTTCGCTCCTCAAGATAGTCTGCCACCAGCCTCCTCAGGTACTCTGGCACTCCGTGGTAGCGGAGCGCTTCCCTGATGTAGCTGAATGGCAGACTATTGAAGGCGTTGGCGATGTCCAAGGACACCGCCAACACCACTCCGCCGCAGCTCACGACCTCCTCGGTCAATGGATGCCAGACCTGGGCTAACACACAAGAACTAAATCAAAAACTGACCACATGCCAAAGAGCCATGGAGAGGAGTATGCTGGGTTACACAAAAAGAGACAGAAAGAGAGATATAGATTTAAGGTAAATTACGAAAATCGAAGATGAGTCAAAACCAAAACACTTAAGCTGAGATACCCATCTCAGCTTAAGTGTTTTGGTTGCTTTAAGGTCACATGATGAGAGAGATAGGAATAAATGGACGAAAGATATAACAGAATGGATCCCTAGATTCCAAACGAAAAAAGGAAGACAAAGAAAACGTTGGTCTGATGACATAAAAAAAAACGCAGGCCCACTGTGGCATAGAATAACTCAAACAAAAGCAGAATGGAAAGAGCTGGAGGAGACCTTTGTGTCACAAGGACACGCCGACGCCCAATAACTGCATTGTATTGGTATAATTATAATGTTAATATATTTAATTGCATGTTAATACTTAACTATTTAATAACGAATACGTGTAATTATGTTTGCAATAAAGGCTAATAAAAAAAACCTTAGAGAACAAGGGAGTTATGGCTATAGGCCTGTAGTTGGAAGGATCAGAGCGGTCACCTTTTTAAGGAATCGGGTGCACAAACGCTACCCCAAATGCCCCGCGTTCGTGGTTGTCGACCTCCAAGGAAGGAGGTCTACTGGTGGTCCCAGGAGTTGGCGGACCTCCGTGCGGCCTGTGTACGTGCCCGGAGGTCCCTCACCCGTAGTCGGCGACGTCACCGCGGGGTCGGTGAGGAGGTGGACCGGCTTCATGAGGAGTACCGAGAAGCTCGGAAAACTCTGAGGCTGGCCATCTGCCGCGCCAAGGATGTGAGTAGAGAGGAGATGCTGGAGAGTCTCGAGCGTGACGCCTGGGGTCGCCCTTATCGTGCGGTGCGTCAAAAGCTCCGCACGTCGGGCCCCCCCCTTACGGAGACTCTCCAGCCCAGCTTCCTGCAGGAAGTGGTCGAGGGCCTATTCCCGCAGCGGGCGGAGCACACACCCCCGTCGATGGCTGCATCAGCCGGAGACGACGGGGGCAGCGAGGCTGATGTTCCGCCCGTCAGGGAATCGGAGTTGGGGGCGGCTGTTCTACGGATTCGATCCAAGAACACCGCCCCCGGGCCGGACGGGGTTCCAGCCCGAGTGATGGCCCGAGCCCTCGACTACATGTCGGACCACCTCAGGGAAGTGTTGGACGCTAGCCTGGCGTCCGGACGCTTCCCTGAGCGCTGGAAATGCGGGAAGCTGGTCCTGCTGCAGAAGCCGGGACGGCCTGCCGAATCGGTCACGGCCTATAGGCCTATCGTGTTGCTGGACGAGGCGTGTTAAATCCCTGATCTACGGGTATATAATTTAAAGGCAATGGACTGTTAATTTGTACATATATTAATAAAAACAATTAAAGTATGGTGCGCGTGCGATGCTTTCGGACTTCAGAGGTAATGCCCTCGGGAACAGCTGACGGTTGGCACCTCCGCGCCTCGCCCCGCGGCCCCCCGTAGTTGCCTTGCACAGCTGCCTTCTCCGAAGACAGCCGAGAGTAGCCGAAACACGCGGACGGCGCACGAACAAGGCGGGTAAACTTTTTGAGAGGGTGCTCTCTGCCCGCATCGTCCGGCACCTTTGCGAGGTTGGCCCCGATCTGTCGGACGCCCAATTCGGTTTCCGAGAAGGGCGTTCGACGATCGATGCCGTAATGCGCCTTGAGGCCGTGAGCGAGGAGGCCGTGAGCTGCGGCGGAGTGGTGTTGGCGGTGTAGAAATAATAATAATAACATAATAGTTTTGATTTTATTACTATTGCAATTTACTTACTAAACGTTCCCGTATATCTTAGGGTGGCAGCCACACGTTCGCTCAACACCTTGGCACAATTGCTTACTTTCATTTTTTTTATTTTTTCGGGTATGACGTGCTTTTGTTAGGTAAACAGAAGATTTTTTCCAGCAGACTATAGCCTTTTGGACTCTGTTTATACAGAGCCAGACACAATAGTTTTTGCTCCAAAGTGTAACGTCTGCTTTGTTACTTTATGCCTATAGCACTCAACTGCATTCATATAAATTGCCTCTGCATAAAGCTAAACTTATCAACCACTTTTTGAAAAGTCTTAGTCTCATTTAAAGCAGTAGCATCTTCAATGTTCTTTCTATTGTCACCTCCAAATAATCTTCTTGATTTAATAATCTGCTTACATTTTTTGTACAACTTGCGGCAATTAGGGGTCAAACATTATACACTGCTTGTTAGACGCATCTTTTTTGGTTTTACACCAGAAACTTAAAGGATAAAGGGTTATTTTTGTCCAAAATTTTTCAATACTGCTATTAGACTATCT
Source organism: Arctia plantaginis (assembly GCA_902825455.1). Lineage (NCBI taxonomy): Eukaryota > Metazoa > Arthropoda > Insecta > Lepidoptera > Erebidae > Arctia > Arctia plantaginis. The sequence continues at coordinate 412,130 of CADEBD010000358.1, read as the reverse complement.
AGTAAGCTTTAATAGCTATATAATAGTTTTAAACTAGTGAATAATACATTTTTGTATTATCATATGGCTTTGGAAAAAACCACATAGGGTTTTCAGTTGTACTCTTGAATGGGGTGTATAACTGTATCACATATACAGTTATGTAGTTATTTGTAGTAGTAGTAGGAAACTTCCTAGTTCAAAATCTGCCTTAATACTAACCAAAGTTATTATACTGAATAGATAATTTGTTATCTATTCAGTATAATAACTGTGATTCTAAAACATGTAAATTCGTCTTACCTCTTGTTGTAATATTTTCCTTCGATGTTGAGGGCAAGGCTTCAATTTGATCAACTGAGCCCAACCTTTCATTTGTTTCAAATTTAGGAACTTTTTTTGGCTGTGCACAAGTGGTATTCATTAATGGCCCCTTACAATAATTGTGATCTAATGTAGTAGTTAATTTGGCATATGTTGATCACTTTCAACTGAAATTTAAAACAGCGAGGTATATAACTAGAGCTCTTGGTAAATTGTAAACTACTTTTACACACAAACTTTAACACATCATAATAATTTAAATACAATGATCAATTATTTTAACCATTCACTAACCTTCTATATTCACAGGATTAGTTGGTATTCCTGTTGTTATTTCTTCTTCAGACATTAATGCAGCGCAAGCATTATGTAGCCTTTTATTTCCAATAAGAAACTTTTGTTCAAAGTGCCTTATACAAATTTTTCTTTGCATCAATTGTTGCGGAGTTGGCTGCTTGACTTGTTGATAATGAGGTGCGACTTGTTTAAGCCATATTTGCTGTAATGTTTCATTTCGAGGGAATTGAAACAAAGTAACATCGTATTTCGTCTTTCGACACGAAGGTACACAGCATGAAATAAACGGCATTATTGAAATATTCTATGGAACAAATGCACTTTTATAAGTAATCACAGTTTTAAATACTGAGAGAATAAGCTACGGAAATCAATCAACGCAAATTTTAACTCCATCAACTTCAAAACTGTAACGGACTATTTGACTTTTGTATTTGTGACATATTCACATGACAGTTCTGTCATCGGCCCATACTAGCGCCCTCTGCTGGGGTTACGTTATGAATGCCTAAGCTCCTAGAGTCAAAAGCCAATGTTTGAAGTGTCAACGCCGTGCGCATACCATCTGACTGATGACGCAATAGGAATGACCATGTGCCCCCCGCACGTCCTGCGCAAAAACGGCCAGCGGTAGTCAAACACGTAGTTGTCATCTTTTACTTGACAAAAGTACAAGAAATCAGGCGATATTTGTTTTTTTTATTTTGCCATGTTGTAGAATATGATATTTTTATTTAGTTACTACAATAAAAAAAAACTCAGTTAACTTTTTTTGCTTTACATTATTATTGCTTATTTATATTCATAAAAACAAATACTTATACATACCAGCAAGTATATATAATAATAATAATAATAATAAAAACTTTATTGCGAACACAAGATTCATAAGGGTACATACAAAATGGCAACAATAAAAAGAAAATACACAAACAAAAAAATACTAAGACACAAAAAAAAAGAAGTTGAAAATATTATCCTGCCGTTTTGATCCAGTGCTTGTATATACATGACGTACTTATTCTATCTGACAGACTTCTTATAATAGTATTCTTACACCGGTCAACTCTGGACATGAATTTTGCTATACGGTTTCTCTGGATGGCCTCAAAGGAGTTTACTCGCGCTTCGAAGAACATTCCAGAAGCGCTACAGTAGCGTGGTAGTCCCATAAGTTGCCTAAAGATGTTGTTGTAGGCAACCCGTATACTATTTATCGATTTTATCGTATAATTAGTCCAAAGTTGACAAGTGTAGAATGTGTGACAAAAGGAGCGAAACAATGTTACTTTAACGTCTGGGGAAGACTTACAGTATTTCCTGCAGATCATATTGCCCACAACACATAAGGCTCTCCGTGCGCGTTCAACATCACTGTCATCCCTCAGGCTTGACGTTACAATATGGCCAAGGTACCTAAACTTTTCCACTACTTCGACAGGCTGTCCGTCAAGAAACAAGCTGGAAACGCTATCAGGCCCCTTGCCGTACCTAAATATTACCATCTTTGTCTTTTAACATTGTATGTTAGCTATGGTCTCTTGCAAACTTTTCACAAATTGAAATTAGCTGTCTCAATCCTCTTATCGTGGGGCTGAGAAGCACCATATCATCAGCATAAGTGAGATTGTTGACATATCTGCCATCCAATCTGAGTCCCACCGGGGTGCCGCTCAGCTCAACGATGAGATCATTTACATAAATATTAAATAGGTCCGGAGAGGTAAGCCCTCCCTGTCTTACTCCGCACGCCAATCTGTAGCTTTCTGACAGCTCCTGACCCCACCTCACGCTATTGGACTGATTACGATACCAATACGTAAGCAGACCGACGACCTCCTGCGGAGCAGATGTACGTTGTAGCTTTTGCCACAGCAAGTTGTGATTCAGAGTATCAAAAGCACGACTTAGGTCTAAAAAACAGGCGTATACACTCGTCTGACCACACTTGCAATAGTTAACAACTTGTTTCAAGCCAAAAACAGCCATATCTGTTGAGACTTGTGATCTAAAACCGAATTGACCATCGTCTAGGTGTAAAAAAGGTGTTAAGTTTTTATGAATGAATCTCTCCAGTACCCTAGCCAAAATTGTTGCAAGTGAGATTGGTCGGTAGTTGTCCATGCTCGATACATCACCCGTTCTATTTTTAGGGATAGGCACAACAAGCGTTTTAATCATTTCCTGAGGAAGGTAGCAATGTCTCAAACAACCATTTTACAATTTCGCTAAGACTTCACATATATGTTGACCCGCATTCAGCAAATGATCCATTACCAGACCATCGTGCCCTGGACTCTTACCGCGTCTCATGTTTCGTAATATGTCTCTGATGTCGTTAGGCGTTACTAATTGACTTTGTTCTATGTTATTCAATCTATGTGATAATCTACACCCTAACGTTATATTACTGTCCATATTACTCTTGTTAAAATGCTGTTTAAACATGTTAGCTATATACTTTTTATTTACTTCAATATTAACCGGCATACTAACTCCACCATCTAATCTTTTCGTCTCTTTCCAGAATTGCTCAAAGTTACCCTCTTTATGAAGTCTAGCCAGGGTATCCATTTTATTACAATGTCAAATATAACAAAAAAAAAAAAGAAAAGCATTCAAATCATACCTTAACACGAGGATGTAGCTGTCTTGTAACAGTTATTTTTTTGGTATATTAGTAATGCGTACGGTATTGATAAAAGCGACACCTATTGGCCGCATCGCTTTGTTGTTGATTTATCTAAATTAGTTTGTAGCTACGGTATTGATCTCCTTTGTTCACTTTCGGACCACTAGATGGCGTTTGTTTGAGACATGATAGAGTAATTAAAAAGACTTACTTTTTTTAATCTGTTCTGGTAATCTGTCATGACAAATTGTATAGGTATTGAGAGTGTTCAGCTATGGTGGAAAGCAAGTTACTTTTGATTTTGTTAGCGTTGTTTTCTTTCTCAATTTAAATGTCAAAGTGAAATGATGAGGAAGGGTTAATTTCTGGAAGATTCCTGAACCGAGGATATATAAGTCCGGCTTTCTACCACGAGAGACACTCAGCTATCTCGTGTCTTCCAACCTTAAATAGTGTTTTGATTGTCGTGTAATTTGAATTTCGTAATTTGTAGTCTGTTCAAATCTACCCACTAAAGTGGTGAGTATGGTCTTAATTCTACTTAAACCTATTTGTTTCTGGAACCTGTTTAATTTATATGAGTGCTAATCCATTCGTAGGGTCCCAGATTTCGGGGTCAAGACGGTCAGTCTCAGACGGCGTGCTTGCTCTTTTGTGGCCTTCTGGTTCAGACTCAAGTTTCTCGGTACCCTCTGGCAAAGCTGGTGATTGCGCGGCTCACGGCGCAAGCGGACAGCCGTACCCAAGAGTTACGTACTTAAACTTATAATTGCAAATTGTTAAACTTTTATCCATATCTAATATAAATAGCCGACTCGGGCGGAAGAGGAAGTAACCTCCTGGAGGGATGACGAGGAGGCACCGAGCACCATCAGCTCGGCTCTAACGCGCTCCGCTGCGGTTTTTTTTTCTTTTTCTTGTACCCACACTGATTAATTTATTTAATTTCTTATTGTAAATTTGATCTACTTTTTTTTAAAATATACATGTATGTATGACTGAGGTGTGAGTTGTTTTCCTCTGGTGAGTCCCGTAGGTTTCCCACACGCACACACATCTGTTTTCTTATAAAGGCGCCCTGAGGTTATCTCATCAATCTCTCCACTGGGTCAGCCGGTGAGTAGTCCGCCAGAGAGGAAAAGCGGTTACAGTCTTAATTACGATACCATAAAATCTTGGACCATTTTCTTAAAACTGTTTATAGTTTTCACTCGCCTGATGTTTATCGGCAGTGCATTCCACAAGCGTACAGCTTGAACAGTAAAAGACTGGTCGTAAAATTTTGTAGAATGCAGAGGCATCTCAAGCCTCAAATCTTCGGATGACCTCAGACACTTTTCATGTGTGTCATGAAGGAACTTGAACTGTTCTTTGAGGTAAAAGGGGGCTCTGGGATTGAACAAGATGTTATAGAGAAAAATGAGTATATGAGTATTCCGGCGCGAGCGAATTGGAAGCCACTTGAGCTTTAGACGGAATTCAAAAACGTGATCATATTTTCTTAGTCCAAATACAAATGGTATACAGAAAGTTTGAAGTCGCTCAAGCTTATCAAGTTGGGCTTCAGTGAGATTCAGATAGCTGACATTGGCATAGTCGAGAATTGGGAGGAGAAGTGCTTGTGCAAGTGCAGCCCTAGTTGCAGTCGGTAGGAAGTTACGTAATCTTCGAATGTACCCGGCAGAAGCAAATAATAATTCCTAAATTTTTAACACTAGTACTGATCTCAGGACAGGCCAGCCCAGGACTGCCAATCACACATACCTGAGTCTTTTTAGGATTGACCTTGAGTCCATAATTATGACTCCATTCGCCAATGCGCGATAGGTCAGCATTGATTGTGTTGAATGCCCCCGATAACAAGGTAAGCGGGGCTTGTGTATATATTTGTAAATCGTCTGCATAAAGGTGATAGAACGAACTTAACTGATTAGAGATGGAGTTTATAAAAACAGCGAAGAGTAAAGGAGATAAAACGCCACCCTGTGGTACACCAGCAGAAATACTGCGCCAGGAAGACACCGAGTCTTCAAGGCAAATACGTTGCCGGCGACCAGACAGGTAACTATGAAACCAATCAATTGTTCTTGGAGATACGTTAAGAGACCGCAGTATACCAAGCAGAATGTGAAAATCTACAGGATTAAAAGCGTTGCTAAAATCAAGTAAGGCGAGTACTATAATCATTCCACTATCCATGCCTAGTCTGATACTATCGGTAATGTGAACCAATGCAGAAGTTGTACTGTGACCAGGACGAAAGCCGGATTGGAAGGGGTTCAGTAAAGAATTTTTGGAAAGGAAGCTACTCAGTTGAGAGTGGATGAGACGTTCAAGCACTTTGGACAAGAAAGATAAAATAGATATAGGCCTAAGGTCAGAAAAAGAAGAGGGTTTAACTTTTTTAGGTAGAGGGATTAGTTCAGCATCTTTCCATGCAGATTGAAAAACACCGCTTGTCACGGAGTGATTCAGGATATTGCATAGGATGGATAGGATTTTCGCCAAGGATAGGAAGAATCATGTTTCGGCTAACACAGTCACTCCCACTGCATTTGATGAAATCGCTAGAATGGTCTTCTTAACGTCACAAGCGGACAACTGATCAAAGACGAAAGGTGGATAGTCGGGAGCTGGGGTAGAAGAAATATATCTAAGAGTATTATTTAATGTTGTCATTAATTTCAGACGATATAGAGAAATGTTTATTAAGTAAATCAAAGTTTATATTTTTAGGAAGAGAGTCTTGGCGAGACTTCCCAACTCCCAATGTTCTTAAAAAATTCCAGACTTTGGCTGGATCTCCGTTGTCTACGGAAGAATGGATATGTTGGCGTTGTGCATTTCTACACATCTTATTCAGAGATTTCTCAGGTACACATATTTTTCTAGGTTAATATCCGTAGGTCGACGCTTGTACTTATTTTTCGCTAAACATTTCTTAGACATGATCTGCCGTATCTCCTCGGTAAGCCATGGAGCCGGTAAATGTTTCATTTTGATCGATCGCAGGGGTGCATGCACGTTATATAGTTCTAATATCTTTTCAGTGAATATTTGTACTTTTTCATTTATACACTTTTTTTTTCCGCCCTCGTAGGGCCCAGTCGTATCCAATGTTCCACAGGAGTGGTCCTAGGACAGACCCCTGCGGAACACCGCACGACATGGCCCTGCGTCTCAAGACGCCATCTCGGTCCTCGTACATGACGGTTCGCTCCTCAAGATAGTCTGCCACCAGCCGCCTCAGGTACTCCGGCACTCCGTGGTAGCGGAGCGCTTCCCTGATGCAGCTGAATGGCAGACTACTGAAGGCGTTGGCGATGTCCAAGGACACCGCCAACACCACTCTGCCGCAGCTCACGGCATTGATCGTCGAACGCCCCTCCCGGAAACCGAATTGGGCGTCCGACAGATCGGGGCCAACCTCGCAGAGGTGCCGGACGATGCTGGCAGAGAGTACCCTCTCAAAAAGTTTACCCGCCTCGTCCAGCAACACGATAGGCCTGTAAGCCGCGACCGAATCGGTAGGCCGTCCCGGCTTCTGCAGCAGGACCAGCTTTTCGCATTTCCAGCGCTCAAGGAAGCGTCCGGACGCCAGGCTAGCGTCCAACACCCCCCTGAGGTGGTCCGACATGTAGTCGAGGGCTCGGGCCATCACTCGGGCTGGAACCCCGTCCGGCCCGGGGGCAGTGTTCTTGGATCGAATCCGTAGAACAGCCGCTCCCAACTCCGATTCCCTGACGGGCGGAAAATCAGCCTCGCTGCCCCCGTCGTCTCCGGCTGATTCAGCCATCGACGGGGGTGTTTCCTCCGTGTGTGACTGTTGAATATGTACAATGCACATCTCTAGAGATATGTCTCTGCACTATTTAATAATCTATGGTAAGATGGGTATTCTCGGTGATCGCTATGGCCTCATGTAATGGTTGATTTTTGTAAAAGTATAAGAAGAATAAAAGATAATGTAAGTGATAAATAAATAGTGTTTTAATAATACCGAGATATCCAAAACATCTCAACAGTGGTAGCAGAGCGTGGTTGCTGTGATTGGCATGAATAATTTGGTTTGTTACGAAAAAAGAAAAGATGTCGACGTTCGCGAGAGAACGCTTCCCTGTAACGCCTTTTGCCGGAGAAAATTTTAGCATATGGTCCTTCATATTAAAAGTATTCTAAGAGAAAACGGAGTATTGGCCGCAATTGAAACCGCAACCTATCACAGTGTCGCACAAAATGCTCAAAGTGAGGCAAAGGCACAGGCAATTTTAATCGCCGGTGCTGACAGCCATCTTGGATATATCAAAAAGGAAACTGCTTATTTAAAGTTCGAATCTCTTAAACAAAACTTCCAAGCAAAGGGGACATGAAGCAAACTTTTTATAAGAAGAAAATTGTCAGAATCAAAGTATATCGAGACTGAATCCCTATCGCAACATTTCATCAAAATGGAGCAAATGTTTTAGGAATTACAAGAGGCTAAGACGGCTCTTAGCGAAGAAGAAAAAGTTAATTATTGTCAATGCCTGAATCTTATGAAGGGATTATAACTGCTCTTGAAACAATGTCAGATTAAATCAATGATTACTCGGAGAGGAAGGAAGAAGAAGAAACTGAAGCAGGTATATAATCAGACTTTTAATAATTCTTTTTTATGTTTTAGTTGTGGAAAGGCAGGACATAAAAAATATCAGTGCACACAGACACAGGGCCGTACTAAGGGACAAAGTTAGGGCCGTACTCAGGGTTACAACCAGAGCCACAGGGCTTTTAATAAAAATATGAATGGTTCAAGGACGAGACCAAAGATACAATTCAGGAAGAGGCAAAATTATAATGCGGGGCGACCACAGTTCTCACATTCTGGACAAGGTCAACATTTTAATTCAGGAAGAGGTTTTTATTCAGGACAAGGACAAAGTTACAACTCAAGACAAGGTTTTAATAATTGGAGAGATCACCAGGCTTTTGGAGCAGAGAAAGAAGTAAGTAAGGTAGCGTTCCCTGTAATAGTATATCTTGGTGTGTGGACTCATACAGATTATATTGATTTAAAAGTACCAAAAAATATTGCTGCGGCTAAAAATGGTGTCATGATAAAAGCTTTAGGGATAGGTAACATAAGAACAAAATGTTATGTAGGGAAAAGAGAAATATTTACCACTTTAAAAAGTGTGTATTATGTACCTGAGTTGCGAAGGAACTTATAATCTGTGTCCAAAATTGAATCTAGTGGATTGAAAGTGTCATTCCATAAAGTTAAAGTTAGAGTATTTAATAAAAATAATTTAATTTTAATAGGAAATGTAGAAGGTAACCTGTATAATGTTGTTATGGAAATTGATCAATCAGTTTGTAACTATTCACCAACCAATGATTGTCAAATAAAGTTATGGCATAGGTGTTCAAAATATAAATATTTTAGTTAAGAAAAATTTAGTATTTAATCAAAGAGAAATCAGAGGTATTTGAAAAATTTAAAGAGTATTATTACTATGTAACAAATTATTTTAACACAAACTTACTGACATTACGCTGCGATATTGGTGGGGAGTAAAGTTTTTGTAACAGGCAAGGAATAAGAATGCATTACACAGTACCATATAACCCAGAAATGAATGGAGTGGCAGAACGTATGAACAGAACACTAGTTGAGAAATCAAGAATAAGTTTATTGGATTCAGGGTTAGATAGAACCTTTTGGGGAGATGCTATATTATTTTATGCATATGTGACAAACGGAAGTCCATCAGTAGGGAGAAATCGCACTGCCAGAGAAATGTGGACTGGTAGAAAACCGGATGTATCGAGAGAGAGAGTGTTTTTTTTTTTTTGTTTTGTTTAAATCGCTTTTCCCCAATCGTAAATCGGGACCTTTATTGAACTATTTATATGCTATTCTGTATAATATACATCTACCCACTCCATCTGTTGTAGATTGGGACCTCTTCTGCTCTGCGCATTACAGGTTCTAGGTGCTATTTATTACTACTTATTTCTTTATCTGTTAATTACTACTATTCTATTTTTGCAACTATACTCTGTTTACTACTATAGTGTATTTACTACTGGTCTAGTGCCGTTGTTTTTAGTTGGTATCTTACCTTTTAGTTACATTTTTGTTGTTTTTTTATGCCTCTTTTATTTATAACTATTATATTTTATATCTTATTTTCTAATGTTTTATATTTCATTTTTCTTAATTCTATTTTAACGTCTGTAGTTTTACATCTATATATACCTTTCCTTGTGTTCTAGTTCTAACATTCTTCTATTTGTCTTAACCTAGTTCTGTCTCAACATTTATTTATACACAGTATTGTATCTATTATCGTGTTACATCTATATATACCTTTCCTTGTGTTCTAGTTCTAACATTCTTCTATTTATCTTAACCTAGTTCTGTCTCAACATTTATTTGTACACAATATTGTATCTATTATCTTGTTGCCTGTTACATTTTTATGTAGTTTCCACAGTTATGCCTTTGATAGGATTGGTGTTCTGTGTTGTGTTGTATTTCCTCTATTTTGATACGCTCTTGTTTAGGCAATAACATATTTAAAATAATTTATATATTTATTATCCATTTCTTTAACTACTTTAATTTCTTACTTCCCTTTATTTCCTTGTACCGAGTTACTGATTGTGTTTCGTGTAATGCTCTTGTGCTGATGTACTAGTGTATACCCAATATACATAGTGTATATCAGTGTGTGTGCGTGTTATTTTTCGTTTCATATTTTGTGTGTGTTATGTTTTATTTGTGTGTTAATGTACTGATATTTTCCTGTATATTTAATATACATTCAGTGTATCGGTGTGTGTTTACGTTCATGTTGTACTGTGTTTCATGTTTGTGTATGTTGTGTGTGTCATGTGTATGTTTTTGTGGCTGTGTGTACGTGTCGTGTTATTGTCTGTGTGTAGGTGTGGGTTAGGCATAAGCTGTGTTAGCGCGAGCCAGGTAGTCCCACTTCTTTCGCTCTGGGCAGTCGATACTGAACGCATTATGGTCCGTCCCTCACGACCCGGAGCGCGAACAGTTACAGCACCGCGGTTCTTTCCCTGCGACATAGTCTGCGCACTTATCGCGCAGAAGCGGGCCTCCGCAGTGACTGCACATGTCCGCACCCCTCGGTGCACAATTTTCGGCCATGTCCAAATGCTAGGCACCTTGTGCATTGAATGAGCGGAGACTTGTCCTCCATTCTGACCCTTTGAAGAGCTCCAGCCTCCGTCATCCTCCGCCATACGGCAGGCCGCACCTGGAGGATTATGTGGACGTTCAGGTTTCTAGTCCGTTTTTTATATTTGATGTCTACATCTATATCTTCTTCCGGTATTTCCTCGAATATTTCCCTATTCTGGGTGAAAAGTGCCTTCTTCAGTTCCTCATCATCGCTGTCGGTGTACACGTCCTTTAGAATGACCAGAGGGTCTTTGTTACGCATTGGTGTTGCTTTTAGTCCGTTGCCGCGTTTTTCAATGATCTTTTGGACTTGCGTTGTGTTCTTCCTCTGTGTCGCAGCCTATGATGACAGTCTGGTTTTTTGCTTTCCGGACCTTGTTAATCTTGAGACCGGTGCCTCTAGCATCTACTGCCTTCTTAACTCTGGCGAGTACTTGGTCTGCTGTCTCCAGACCGCTCTCGAAAGTAACCGCCACCGAGTGAAGCGCGGGGCGGCGGGCGGGTCTGGCTGCTGCGATGCTGGCGTATGTTGCAGGCCCGACGGTTTCATGCCTGGCTGCAATGACTTCCTCGGCGAGGCCGGTGACCAGTTTCTCGAGGCCGGTGACCAGTTTTTAGAATAACATTGTCCATCAATAACAATGCAAACACAAACCTTACTGTCTAACCTTCTTTTCGTAAGTCCAAGTCCGGATAAAATCGTATTATCTACGTCACACGGCAGTTTTAACTCTTTGCACAAATCCTCCGCTATTAAATTAACATCACTACCCGTATCTACGGGCTATAATAATAGTTATATATAATATCGAAATATATAGTAAGTATAAAAGATTCGATTAAGTTAACCCTACAAGGCACCCAGTGCCATATACGGGACAACCACTTTTATGCTTCCTATAGATTTATACAATACTCATAGTGACATCTGTGTGATTTTTATAGGTACACTACTAAGGTAGTAAAGATATGATGCGAGACATTTTTCATGGATGTCATTACTTTTTCGAAAGCGACGGCAAAGTGTGAAATTTGAGACAATCATTTAACGTTTCTTGTTGGTGCAAATTCAAAAATTACAAAAAAATATTAATTGAAGGATTTTGAACCGGATAAAAATATTGTGTAACGTGAAAAGTGTTAATTTTGTAGAGGTAAGCTAGTTTTTTTCATTTATTTATTAATTGCATTCTAGAATTGTATTTTATGGATGTTCCACATATGGTAGCATAAGTGAGCTTTAGGTTATCTTTTTCATATGTAAACATACCATAACTGCACTAACGAATTCCTTGTTTTTTACAGATTATGTTGAACCGATTATTACGCGACAATGAAATTCAGGATTATCTCGATATACCCTCAGGTAGTGAGGATGAGGAAGATCATTCGGAAGCTGAAAGCGATGATGACATCAACAATATCCAGTCTACCCTCAATCTCTTTGCGGAATCAACTAGCGACATAGAAATATCACGAAGTTTGTCTCCAGCTACCGTGGATGTTCGTGGATCTACTTCTCAGCCCAAGGCAATCACGCAATTCAAGACGGTCCTCAATTTCCATCTTTTTAGCTAATAGAACTAAAAACCAGGGCTCTGTATCGGTCATCAAAAGGAAGAAAAGGAAATTCATATGGAAAAAAAAACTTTTCAACCAATATTTCCTCCATTTTCTGGAAACATAGATTTACAATTACCTATTATCGAATTCGAAACTCCCTATAAATTTTTTTCATGGTTTTTTGATGATGAACTTCTAGGGCATATTGTAGAACAAATGCATAAATTTAGTTTTCAAAAAACTACCTCACGACCATTCAACATTTCAGTCGTTGAATTGAAAAAGATTTTAGGCATCTGTCTGATAATGAGCTTGGCACCGTTGCCAAATATTCGAATGTACTGGGCACCTGAATTGGGTATTCCTCTGATTAGGGAGACAATGACATAAAATAATTTCAAAAAAAATTGCCAGTACCTGCATTTCAATGATAACACTACTCAAGCGCCTTCTGGGGCTTCGGGGTTTGATCGTCTTCATAAAATCAGGCCAGTATTGGAGACTTTAAAAAAAAAAGTATCAATCCGTACCTAAAAGAGAAGCACTATCTATTGACGATCAAATGTGCGCGACAAAAGCCTCGAATTTTCTTCGGCAATACCTACCAAACAAGCCACATAAATGGGGGTATAAATTGCTGGTCTTATGTGACGACCGTAGCTTCGCTTACGATTTTGAAATTTATTCAGGGATGGAGAATGATCTAGCGCCAAGGTATTCAACCCTTCGCGGCACCGTGCGACTAACGTGTGACTTCATGTGCTAACAATTTAAATATTGTTTTCTGTTTTTTCTGCGACTAGTTTCCGGCTTGCTTAGTTTTTATTGTTTTTAAACAGTAACATAGTGCTGAATTATTTTATTACGACTACTGGTGAGTAAATTTATTTTCTTTCTAAAAGTGGGTAGGAGGTATCCTTTGTTTATATTGATTTTTCTCTGCGTATTATTTATTTTTAAACCTGTTCCTTTTGAAATTGTTGTTTGGTGTGTCTTTGTTTGGCTATGTCGGTCGTAAGCGAGTTGCCGGACCCCGGCGGTACAAGTGAATTTCTAACACCAACCGGGAAAAGGACATTTATTGAAATGTCACCTACGGATTTCTCGACGAAAGACAGTAGCCGTAGGCGCGTTATTAATTCGGACTTAAGTGGTAATATTTCGTCTCCTACCGGTCGTGATGACTGTGGCGAGTACAACTACTGTGTCTTAGTATCGCAGGCCACTGATTATTTGGCAAAAATTAATGAATTAGTTAATGATCAGGGATCTCGGATGAATGCAGGTAATAAAACGGCGATTATGGATATTACTCAACGAATTACCGGTATCGTATCTTTGTTAGCAATAAAATCCTCTAGCAACGAAACGAAGTTAGCGAATTTTGAGCGACAAATGGAGGGTATCGCAACTCAACAAACGAGTTTAACGTACGCGGACAAACTTAAGCTTCGATTACCACCTAAATCTGCTCCGTGCCCGGTACCTGCTGAAGCGCGCGTTCCTAGGCCTTGTGTTATTGCCTATCCCACTACGGAACGCTTAGCGGACTATGCGACCTCGTCAGCAACAAAACAAGCTCTCATGAAGGCTATTAAACCGAGCGATGAGGGATTTCAAATTGTAGGCGTTAAAAAAACCTCTAAGGCAGGCGTCGTGTTACGTGTAGCTAACGAACGGCAGCTTAAGAAACTGGAATCTGTGGACGTCATTAAATCAGTAGGGTTGCGCTTAGAAAACCCGAAAGGCCGTAGGCCCCGTATAATTGTAAAAGACGCACCCGGTTCTATGGAAGATTGTGCCTTCCTAACAGCCTTATACCGTCAGAATATCAAGGACGAATTAAAATTAAGTGAGAACGATTTTATTAAGTCAACCAAAATTGTTAGGCATCGTAAACTAGAAAATGGGCGTCAATGGATAGGCTTAGAATTAGAGGCAGCAGTAAGGAAACATCTAGCCAACACAAAAGATAAACTTTATATAGACTGGGCCACATGTAGATTCATAGACGATATAGAAGTAGTTCGTTGCTTAAATTGTCAGCAATTCGGTCATGTACAAAAGTTTTGCACCATTAAAACCCTTACTTGTGCTAATTGCGCCGCCGCACACGAAACGCGAGCTTGTCCAGATAAAGACACACCAGATTTTAAGCCCACGTGCGCACAGTGTAAGCGGTTCAAAAAACCATCTGACCATCGATGCGGCTCATACGACTGTGCCACATACAAATTAAAACTGGAACAGCTAATATTAAATACCAATTACTGAATAGTTTAACTTAGTATTTAATAAAAAAAAAAAAAAAAAGTTTAAAGAGTAACTTACTAAGTAATGAATAATATTTCGATAGGCCAGTTAAATCTTCATAACGATAAAATAGCTACATCAGAATTAGACCGTTTAATTTTAGAACAAAAGTTAGACATTGTCCTTTTACAAGAACAATATCAGAGCGCTCACTTGCGTCGTAATGTAGTACAGCTTGACTGCCGTTCGCGGGCTGGGATATATGTTGCAAGTTCTAATTTTACGGTAACATCTTTGCGTAATCTTATGACGTCACACTGCGCCGTTGCTGAGATCTCATCCTCTACCTGTAAGGTTTACGTAGTGAGCTGCTATTTTCAATATTCACATCCTATTGATCCTCACTTACATCACTTACGTTACGTCTTGCAGTTCCTCGTGGGACATAAAATTATCATTGGCGCTGATGTCAATGCGTCATCTTCATTATGGTATGGCAAGTTGCGTTCAACCGACACGGTTCGACGTTGTGCGGTTGAAGATTTCATTACGGAAATGAATCTTATTATTCACAATACCCCCGATGCACCACCAACTTTTTGCAACCCAATGGGTGACTCTTATATTGACGTGACGCTTACGCGCGGCGACGTCTCGATATCCGGATGGCGTGTCCTTCCGGACGCATCCTGTAGTGATCACCGCTTGATCGTGTACGAATTTATACCAAGGGTTGCACAGGATCCACAAAGGGCTCCCTATAATTTTAGATATAAAACTAAAGGTGCGAACTGGGCTTTGTTTGGTTCACTCTTTGCAACTCATACCAAAGACTTCAGTCGCAGTAGTTTATCAGCTGAGGAAAGCGCAGAAATACTATCAGAAACTTTTACATACTGCGCTGATGTAACTATTGGTCGCGGATCTATCACTAACACTCGTAGATGTGATTGGTGGAATGATAGATTAGCCGAACTACGTAGAAGCTACCGGAAAGCTCGTAGAAAATTAAACAATATTAAAAAACTTAACGTAACAGGAGATTTGTACAACAATGCTCTCATTGCTCTTAGAGTTGCCAGGTCCCACTACAGAGCTGCTGTGGAAAAATCCAAGGGAAACTTAATTCAGAAACTTGTTGATAAACTCGATAGAGAGGGCCCGTGGTCACCTTTGTATCACGAATTTTAGGCAAATAGATCAATCGACCTTGCATACATACAGAACATCAAAATTAATAACAGATATACCACATGAGTAGAACAAACAGCAGAATATCTTTTAGACTCACTCGTACCTGACGATCGACCGGAAAACGACACTCATCATCACCGACAGATCAGGCTGTGGGCCATCGAACCACCACTATCTCCAATGTCTTGATTTACCATCTTCAGACGAATTTCTCGGTATCATTAGATCCTTGCCGCTAAACAAGGCTTCGGGCGATGATAAAATATCTAACAAAATGATAAAAGAAGCTTGTAAACTTTCGGGTGACACGATTTTCACTGTCTTTAAACGTTGCATTGCTGAAGGAATATTTCCTCGTATATGGCGGTGCGGTAATATTCGTATAATACCAAAAAGTGGCGACAAGCCACCGGATGATCCTAAATCCTACCGACCAATAACATTGTTACCATCGTTAGGAAAGCTTTTAGAACGTCTTGTAGTGCCCCGGCTTCTGCCAGGTGGAGTCAAATTTCATGATAGACAATTTGGATTTACGTTGGGTAAATCGACAACTGACGCTGTTATATCGGTTAGAAAGTTTGTCACAGGGTCAAAATTTCAATACGTGCTGGCTATTTTCTTAGATATATCTGGCGCTTTCGACAACGCATGGTGGCCCATGCTGTTGCTGAAATTAAAATCACGGGGGTGCTTTAAAAATATTTATTCCCTTATCTCTTCGTACTTTTCACAAGGTACAACTAAACTAAGACTTGGTCATCATTCTGTGTCGAAGGCGCTTACAATGGGATGTCCTCAGGGATCGGTGCTAGGTCCATACTTGTGGAATATCGGCTTCGACGATTTTCTTGCGATACCAATACCATCCGGATGTACTCTGAACGCGTATGCTGATGACGGCTTATTACTGGTGGAATCTGATACTAGGGCGGGGCTTGAGAGATTAGCCAATAGATGTTTGAACTTGATATCTCAATGGGGTGAACGTAATCGCTTAACTTTTGCACCCAACAAAATCTTCCAGCTACTTTTAAAAGGTAACCTCAAATCACCGCCGAGCATTAGATTTGACAATGTTACTGTAAAAAATAAAACCGCAGTGTGTTATCTAGGATTAGTTTTAGAAAGAAACTTTTCATTTATCGAACATATTAAAATAGTTAATGAAAAGTCTAAAAAGAGTTTCTGTGCATTGACAAGGATATCAACTGCGACATGGGGTCTATCATTTAATACATTAAAGATCATATACGGAGTTACTTATTTAGGTTCTATGTGCTATGGTGCACCTGTATGGGCCGATAAGGCGACCGTAGGCGCTGTCCGTCGCAAACTGTTACAAGGCCAACGACTTCCACTGATATTCTTGTGTAAGGCATATAGGACGGTTAGCACTGAGGCTTTGCCGGTGTTGGCGGGTGTGCTTCCGGTCGATCTCGAGGTGCAGAGACGTGCAGCCATGTACTATTCAAGACAACAAAACATGGAATGCGATTTTTTGGGCGCGCGGGATCGCGGTAAAATTACAAGATTGCTTCAACAGCAGCCCGATGTCTATAATGACCTCATAGACGAATGGCAACAACGCTGGGATGAATCATCCAAGGGGCGCCATCTTTACCAATTCTTTCCATCTGTTCGCGAACGGTTGTCGAGGATATGGCTTGAGGTGGATCACTGTGTCGCTCAATTTCTTACGGGTCATGGTAACTTTAAGACCGAGCTTTATTCATTTAAATTAGTCGAGTCACCATTGTGTCAATGCTCAACACCTAACTCTCACTATGAACAGTCTGCTCATCATATCCTCTGGGAATGTAGTCTTTGGTATAATGAACGTAATATAATGCTGAATAGCTTGCAGGTGACATCTGGGGCGGTATACTATGGGGATCTTGTGTCAACTAGGGTGAATTTCCGTGCGTTTAGGCGATTCTGCCATACATATTGTAGCTTACATATTATATTAAATCAAACATAGCTCACGTAGGACCCGTAATATTTGTGGCCGTGGTGCTCCCCTGTTTAAAAGGGTGTATGCCCATTTTACTTCATTTTGTCTCCCGCTTTGCTAAGGAGGGAAGTGGATTTACTGTTTTTCCAACTCCTCCAATTTTCTTCTGATTAATTTCGTTGCGTTCCAAGACAGTTTAATTTCTTCGTGGGACTTCCCGAGTGTCATAACTCGGTGTGTTCGTGGGTCACTGATGTGGATCCTGGTGTACAGGAGTTACAGTGGTGGGCGTGTGGGTGGGATTAGTCCCATTAAAAAAAAAAAAAAAAAAAAAAAAAAAACAAAAGGTATTCAAGCGAGCCGGACCTAGGGGCGAGTTCTAATATTGTCATACGTTTGGCAAGGTGTATACCTCGGAACCAACAATACCGACTGTTTTTTGATAACTATTATACGTCTCCAGAACTGATTTCATATTTGGCCAAAGAAGGAATACAATCGTTAGGGACAGTGAACAAAGGTCGTTTAGGAAAAGACCTTCAAATACCTTCTCTAAAGGACCTGAAAAAAGATAAGGTGGAAAGGGGATTTTCCGAAGAATGGGTGGCTGATGTTGATGGAACTGATATCGTAACAGTTTTATGGTACGTTAACAAACCTGTTGTCTTATCATCATCTTTTGTGGGTCAACAGCCGTCACAATCCGTAAAGAGGTACTGCAAGAAACAGAAAAAATATATATAAGTAGATTGTCCCCAAGTAGTCAAAACGTATAATCAGCATATGGGTGGTGTGGACTTACTGGACTCGTTTCTAGGAAAATACAAATAAAAATTCGGACTACAAAATGGTATTTGAGGGTATTTTATCATCTTCTTGATGTAGTTGTTATAAATAGCTGTTTATTTCTCGTGTGCTGGACAAATACATTGTGATAACAGTGAGTTGAACTCTTTTATTTACTCCTCATACACGAGACAAGTAGTTACTACCATAATACCTACACTGGATCACGTCGGGGTCACCAGAAGGTACAGTAGGTAGAAGATACAGGCACAAGCACAGCACAATTAGCAGTTTAAATAGGAAGATAGCTAGTTCAAGAATAGCACAAGAGATCACTAGATATTTAAGCAGTATATAAATAATATATAAGCACTACGTTGACAATATTTAGGTGGTACGAAGGGCTTAGGTAAACAAGCGTGCGGTCTACAACGGTAAGGAATTCAGACTGTTCGAGACGGCGCACGCGCAGCGGTTGCCAGCGCTTATCTCATCTAGCTATACATTTTGATAGCATAGTGAAAGGGATGTGTCGATAGAATTTATCGACAAACCGATATGTATCGCTGTGAAATGTAATATTTATTTATTATGTACTTATATTATAAACGTGTGTATTAATGATGTATATATTTTGTAAATAATATTTTAGGTGTAGAATAAGTGTAAATATTGTGAATAAATAATAATAATATATAATCTATGTGTTAATGTTTAGTGTTTTATGTGTAAAACGTATTAAACTCAAATGAAAGTAGGGGGATCCCTACATTTTGATTTAATTTTTATTTTGTTAATTACACATACACACTCACACACACACACACAAACACACACACACACATACACACACACACACACATACACACACACACACACACACACAAACACACACACACTAACACTAAATAAATTCATATGCTAAGTCGTTACTAAAATAATTAAATGTTCCTGTTCTTTGCCAAAAAAGTAGATTTAAGGCACAGTGTACCATATGTGGAACTGAAATAAAATTATGATTTTCTAGTTCAATATTTGGTTTTCAATATTTTTATTTATTTCCCTTAATTTCTTAAAACTAACTACATTTTATATAATTTTATCAGCTGTGAAAAAAATATTGAGCCTTGTAGGGTTAAATAACGAAAGAGTCAAGAGAATGAAAAAGAAAAAAAAAATTAGGAAAGGAAAAAATTAATAAAACAAATATATAAATATATAATTTCCGAACGCACCCAAAATGAAAAAAAAAGGAAACGTTATCTTGACGGATGACAATAGTTGTTGTCACAAATTGTTCTAATTTACGAAATGCAATGTAAACCAAAAAAAAAAACCCTGCGTACTTGTGTTTTGATAACAACAAACTAATTATAGAAACAATCAAAGTGTGGAGTGATTACAAATGGTAACAACTGTGCAGAAGTGCAAAACGATCACTGTCTCCGCGAACTTTTAGCCGCCGTACTCGAACTCGCTTTGGGCCTTAGGGTATTTAGCTATGAGTGGTTCCAGCTCGTCCAGTGAGTTTATTATATGCTATTAACGGAAGCTTTGACGATTATAGTGCCATCCTGTGTCCAGCAGGCCGACATGCCGAAATGTTAGTGGGCCACGCTAAAGGCCGTCTGTCGGGTTTTAGTAAGAAACTCTCTTACCGAGAAGCCGGTCCCCTTCAGAGTCGTCTTCACCTTCCATGGAATGTAAATGTAACTAGCACCGGGCGACGATGTTCCTTGGATGGAGTACCAATACGGTGACAAGTTTTAATCTTGGTTGTTGTAACGTCTTTGAGACCCATCTTCTGATTAAGGACACCAAGCAAGATCTTACTACAGTCCTCCTTGATGTCTTCAGGCAGTCCGAGAAAGACAAGTGCCTTACGTCGATGGTGGGTCTCCATGATATCCATAATTTTGGCACGCTCACTGATTTGCTTGCGAAGCAGACCCAGCATGTTGAACATTAACTCCTGGAATGCTCTAAACTCTTCCGAGACTCTCGTAATAGCTTCCTTGGAGTTTTATCCAGTATGCAGTCTTGCTTTCCAGCGGAGCTATCCTTTTGGAGAAACTGTCTTCTAAACTACACTGTGCCGCTTGTGTTGGGGATAGTTAAGAATAAAATCTTGTTGGTATAAATTTCCCTTTACTTTCACAGTGCTGTACAGTTTACTAATTAGACTATGTAAAGTATTTATAGATTACAATTATTGTTTATGGTGTGCGATATGCGTCTGTACTCGCCGGTGGTATCTTAGTAGCTTGTAGCTTGTGTCCTGCCGTCCGTTGAATCTAGTTTTAGAGGTGTCAACAATCTCCCGGCCCTTGAAGTCCTATCGGGACTTCAAGTGTCTCTTGATCGACGTCTAGAAATAGACACAAGTTCGTGATAGCTCGACGAACTACACCCTTTGAAGTTTCCACGTCTGCCAGTCTACAGCAATTGTCTGATCCTGGATATACGGCCTTGATTCTGCCAAGCGGCCACCGTAATGATACGTTGTGTTTGCCTTTAATCAGCACCAATTGTCCTGGCAATAAATTCGGTTTCTTAGTCAACCACTTGCTGCGGTGTTGGAGTTCACATATGTATTCACGGCTCATCCGTGCCCAAAAGTGTTGGCGCATTTGTTCCACCTTGGCGTAGTGGTGAAAAAGGTAAGGACTGCAGTCTCGTATGTCTGGAGCTGGCAACCATGTCAGCGGTTTTCCTATGATTAAGTGCTCTGGGGACAATGGGGATAGCGATGAGGATCGGAAGACAATGGATATAGCGGTCGGGAATTTAAAATTGTCTCGACCTGAGTAAACACTGTAGCAAGTTCTTCTGCAGTTAAGTGCATATTACCAATTACGCGTTTCATGTGAAATTTTGCTTATTTAATTGCGCTTTCGTATAAACTCCCAAGTGGGCAGAGTATATGGGTAATAATCTGAACTGAATACCGTCAGATTTCAAATTATCTGAAACAGAGTCATGGAATCCAGTAAGAAATTCACCTAACCCCACAAAGTTTCTATCGTTATCAGAAAAGATTTCGATAGGTTTCCCTCGTCTTGAACTAAACCGCCTAAAGGCTAAAATGAAGCATTCCGTGCTCAAGTTTGTTACAAGTTCCAAATGAACTGCTTTAGTTTTAAAACAAATAAATAAGCATAAATATGCCTTGAGCACCTTAGCTTTACGACGCCGATTATCAATAATATAAAAGGGACCGGCAGAATCTACTCCTGTGATCTGAAATGGGAATCCTAGTGGTACTCGTTATGTAGGCAATCTTCCTATAATTTGGCCAGCAAGTGCTCCTTTCACACGTTTATATTTAATGCAACTTCGATAAGTTTGCCGTGCTAAAACTCTCCCTCCAATTGGCCAATACAATTCTCTAATGTTTGAAAGTAGCAGCTGTGGCCGTTTTGTAAAAATAATCTTTACAGTTTAAAATTATGGGATTTGTCATAATCGTAAAAAGAATTAGTTAATCTGCCTCCCACACGCAAGACACCATGATTATCTAGAAATGGATTTAGGTTTAATATTATAGATTTATGACTAATTTCATTACCTTGCTTTAACGAATTGATTTCTTGATTAAATGAACGTCGATGTGAAAAAGAAGCCAACCTTAATTCTGCTAATTGCAATTCAGAAACTGGCAAAGGACCATGTAAATTTTTATTTCCTCTTTTACAATTGTTAATGAATCTTAATACAAAAGCAAATGACTTTAATCTATTGAAACTGGAAAACCGTTTAATGTCAATAACCTCCAAATTTTGGGGACTTGCAGTCATTACTGTGATCTTAACCTCTGGTTAATTTCACTAATAACTCAAATTCTGAGGATGGCCAATCTGTCTCGTCTTGGAACGGAAAACAAGGCCCGTTCCACCATAACTTAGCTTGAGGTAATTCTTGCGGGGACAGACCTCGCGATGGTAAGTCTGCTGGGTTGAGAGCAGTTGGGATGTACCTGCAGACTCCATTTCGAGGCAAATCCTTTATCTCTATGATACGATGTAGTACAAAGGTCTTTAAATTTGTATAAGTGCTTGTTTTCAACCACGACAAAACTATCTGTGAATCACGAATCCCGTGTTCTGGAGCGTGGCCAGGGGATGAATGGCTGATGGGTAGTTCAGTCGCAAGCGCCATTACGTCGGACGGAGGTAACTCCAGTACGACGATGGAAACGCGGACGCTCCAGGGACGAAGAGAGTGATACGTCCCAGGAGGTGCTGCCTCCCAAAATGGGTTGTAGCCGTAGAGGGAGGCCACGCACGCCAGTCAGGCTCTGTCTTCTCTAAGGCGGAAGCAGGCGGAGGCAAATTCTTGAAGCAGTGGGGCGTATGCTGGACGGGCGACTCGCGCGCTTAGAGGCGAGACTGCCTCCGGCCCCCGTTGTTCGGCCGCCCCTCGCTGCAAATAGGCGAAAGGTCACACTAGCGCCAACCTCTGTTCACGTTGCCGTTCCCGTTGCCTACGGTCGCACCGAAGGCAGGACGAGTGCCCAAAAAAGCGGAGAAGATGGCGGTAACAAGGACCGTAACTTCTGCGGCAAGGACTGGGGTGGAGTTCCCTAAACTCCCCACTCCAGCATCTGTGCCTGGCCCCTCTATATCTGCCCCCACTAACGATGGGTGGCAGATAGTTGGAGCGGCTAAGAAGTCCCGAAAGCGGGCTAAGAAGGCTGCCAATAAAACAGCCTCTATCCCGCATTCGCCTTCGGTGGCGGTGACAAATAAAAGAAGCCGCGGAAACTGCAACCGCCTAAAACTGCGGCTGTAGTGGTCACCGTATCTCCGGAGGCGGCTAACGGCGGACTGTCGTACGCGGCCGTATTTAAGAAGGCCCGGGACAGTCTCGCTAATGATTTCGGGACGGTAGGGGTCAGGATGAGCCTGGCCCAGACGGGAGCTCGCGTTCCCCGGGGCTGAAGGCGCAAAGACGGCGGACACGTTTGCCGAGAAGCTGCGGGGAATATTCGCAGCCACGGATTTTGTCAAGATCGCCAGGCCTACCAAGTGCGCAGAGCTGCGCATGTCGGGCCTGGACGAATCTGTAACAGCCGAAAATGTCCGCGTTGCAATCCGGGAGAAGACGGGGTGCAACGCGGACAACATCAGGGTCGGCACCATCCGCCCCGGTCAAGGAGGGCTTGGCGCTGTGTGGGTCAGTTGTCCCGTAGCGTCGGCCAAAATTTTGGGTGACGCAGGGAAGCTGCTCATCAGTTTCGTGAACGCTAGGATCACAGTTCTGGCGGCGAGACCGATGAGGTGTTTTAAATGCTTGGCATCGAGACACACACGCGTCAAGTGTGGAAGTTGTTTTGACTGCAGCGGACTATGTTTCCGCTGCGGTCGACCGGGGCACAAGGCGACAGAATGCTCTGCTGCCCTTCACTGCCCGGCGTGTGCGGCGGGTAACAAGCCCGCTAATCACCAGATTGGGCAGGGAGGCTGCAAACCTCTCCGCGATTCTCGGCAGACGTTGGGGGCTAGCCAGTCGACCCAGGCTACCTCCGGCGTCGTTCGTGCGTCGTCACCGTCGCCCATGGAGGAGGTTGTAGAGACGGCTCAGTAATGGACCAAGTCTCCAACCTCCTTGTCCAGACGAACCTGAACCACTGTGCCGCGGCGCAAAATCTCCTACAAACCATGGCGCAGGGGTCGATCGGTGTGGCCGTAACCGCGGAGCCCTATTATGTTCCTCCCTGTCCAAACTGGTTGGGTGACCGGGACGGCTCCGTGGCAGTCGTTGGCTCTAAGGCGGCTCATTCCCCGCCCTTGTCGCTAAGAGACAAGGGCACTGGAGATGTTGCTGCCGAGTAGGGGGGGATCACTATATACGGTGTATACTTCTAACCCAACCGGAGTTTGAGCGACTTCGAGGTTTTCCTCAACAGCTTGGATACCTCGATCCGGCGACTAGCGTCTGGGCACGTCCTTGTGCTGGGGGACTTCAACGCTAAATCCATTGCGTGAGGTTCACGGGCACGTGACCCTTTCCTTCCGGCTGACGCAGGTCCTTTCCGGGCACGGCTGCTTCGGGAAGTACCTGCACTCGGTCGCTAGAAGGGAACTGAGTCCTGCCTGTCACCACTGCGATTGCAGTGAGGGCTCAGCAGACGCTGGCATTTTTCCCAGCTTGGGCTTCGCAGCGTCGGGTCCTCACTGCAGTCATCGGGGGAGATCTCTCACTGCCGGCCGTCATACGCTCCATGGCCGGTAGTGATAATTGTTTTACCGCGGTCGCATCCTTCTGCGAAGACGTTATCTCGCAGAAGGAGGCGGCGAAGAGGGCCCGTGAGGATAATCTCCACTCATGCCGCCCTGAGTGTGGCCGCGGGTGGACGGGACGGGTTTTCCTCTCCACTCGTTATAACGGCCAGCTGCGAGGAGGCGACGTCTGCGTGTGCTGGACGTCTCCTAAATAGAGAATTTACCCGAAGGTGGTGCCCGTGTCGTTGCGGGCAGGCGCTAGGAGGGGTCCGGTGTCTTAATAACAGCAGTTCCCGGATTCCCACACACCACCCCGGGGTAAACCCCGGTGTGGTGACGGCCCGAGGGGGTTTCCACACTTAAAAAAAAAAAAGGGTATCGTGGTAGGCTTAAGAGGCGCTACTTTAGCTTTGGCGCAAAGAAGTTTAACTGAAACTTCGTTACTATCACAAGTACATGCAAGTAGTACATAGTATATGCAAGTGGCATACGCCTTTGAAGATGCATCAGAAAAGACATGAATTTCTACTAATACTACTAATCATTTTAAAGTCTACAGTTCTATTAATAATATTTTTAATGAAATGGTGCATACACTAAATAGCCCAAGTAGGTCAAAAATGCTACATACGGTAGACAAGATAGTGCGTTTTGTGCAATTATTCCTTTCATTGTTTTGTAATTTTGATAATGAACAAACCGTCAAAGTGGGAGAAGAAAGATTCCATTTAAGACCCAAGGTACTGCACTCCTTATGAAAATCCACTTAATTATTATCCTAACTTGTTCATAATTTTTTTTTTTTATGTTAGAGGTGAGAGACCAGCAGACGGGTCACGTGATGGAAAGTGACTTCCGCCGCCCATGAACGTCTGCAACTCAGGTTTCACAAACGCGTTGCCGGCCTTTTAGGAAGGAGTACGCTCTTTTCTTGAAGGTTTGAAGGTCGTATCGGTCCGAAAATACCGCAGACGATAATCCGTTCCACAGATTGGTTGTGCGGGGCAAAAAGTGTCTCGAAAAGCGCACAGTAGTGGAGCGCCAACTAGAATAGATTATAATAGAATAGAATAATCTTTATTGTACATCAATTCATGATATTATACATACAATAGTATTCAAAGTTAATGACCATGTACAAATGGCGGCCTTATCGCTAAAAAGCAATATCTTACAGGCAACCTTTGGATGGACAAATAGACTGTAAATAGGTAATTTCATGGGCAGATTTGGTGAGAAAAATGTGTAAAGGAAACTAAAAACAAAAAGAAAAATATTTATACAGCACAACAGCATTCCTTTGACAATTACAAAACAAAGTAGTGTCAATTATATACAGCAGTCAGTCCTAGCAATACCTACTTATATAAATACAAGTAAATACATAAGGAATCTGTAATACATACACAAATACTCAATACTCAATATTCAATATATTTATTGCATTCCACAATGTTTACTTAGATGGTACTCAGATATATGATCAGATCATCATGGACTCTGTTGGGCACAGCAATAGATGAGAGAGGGAGAGATAATACAAACTAATAACAATAATCATACTTCAGTTTTTTATGTACATGCTTAATTTATTGATTGCTCAGATATTCATTGACGCTGTAATAGCATTTTTGTAATAATAATTGTTTTAATTTATTTAAATATAAATTTAATATGGTTTCATTTCTAATTTCTTCGGGTAATTTAACATACATACATAAACTCTGCTATTCATTTGCAGTAGGAATGCAGCAGATAGGATATGTTTTGTAAATAATAAATTAAAATGACAGGTAATGGTCTTTGACCATTTTTTTAAAGGTAGGTAAAGTTTTTGCACGTTTTATAGGCATTGGCAAAGCATTCCATAGTCGGACAGCCTGTACAGTAAACGACTTATCGTAAAACGTGGTACAGTGTGATGGCACTTCCAGTTCCAGAGATTCAGATGACCTCAGGAACCTTGAATGTGTGTCACCAAGGAAAACAAATCGTTCCTTTGAATAAGTTACAGTAAACGGATGAAATAGAATACTATAAAGTGAGGAAAGAATATGAACATTCCGTCGAAGGCGAATTGGAAGCCACTTAAGCTGATTGCGATATTCAGATACATGATCATATTTGCGCAATCCAAATATAAATCTTATACAAAAGTTTTGAAGGCGCTCAAGTTTATCGAGTTGCTCCTCCGTGATATCGAGATAACTGACATCAGCATAGTCGATTATAGGAAGGAGGAGGGATTGCGCAAGCGCAATTTTAGTTGCCGTTGGGAGAAAATTGCGAAGTCTTCGCAAGGATCCCGCCGATGCAAACAGTTTTCCACTGACCTCTCGCAGGAAAATAGAAAAATGGGCGTCAATGGATAGGCTTAGAATTAGAGGCAGCAGTTCGGAAACATCTAGCCAACACAAAAGATAAAGTTTATATAGACTGGGCCACATGTAGATTCATAGACGATATAGAAGTAGTTCGTTGCTTAAATTGTCAGCAATTCGGTCATGTACAAAAGTTTTGCACCATTAAAACCCCTACTTGTGCTGATTGCGCCGCCGCACACGAAACGCGAGCTTGTCCAGATAAAGACACACCAGATTTTAAGCCCACGTGCGCACAGTGTAAGCGGTTCAAAAAACCATCTGACCATCGATGCGGCTCATACGACTGTGCCACATACAAATTAAAACTGGAACAGCTAATATTAAATACCAATTACTGAATAGTTTAACTTAGTTTAAAAAAAAAAAAAAAGTTTAAAGAGTAACTTACTAGTAATGAATAATATTTCGATAGGCCAGTTAAATCTTCATAACGATAAAATAGCTACATCAGAATTAGACCGTTTAATTTTAGAACAAAAGTTAGACATTGTCCTTTTACAAGAACAATATCAGAGCGCTCGCTTGCGTCGTAATGTAGTACAGCTTGACTGCCGTTCGCAGGCTGGGATATATGTTGCAAGTTCTAATTTTACGGTAACAAGAGCAATGAGAGCATTATTGTACAAATCTCCTGTTACGTTGTGTTTTTTAAAATTGTTTAATTTTCTACGAGCTTTCCGGTAGCTTCTACGTAGTTCGACTAATCTATCATTCCACCAATCACATCTACGAGTGTTAGTGATAGATCCGCGACCAATAGATACATCAGCGCAGTATGTGAAAGTTTCTGATAGTATTTCTGCGCTTTCCTCAGCTGATAAACTACTGCGACTGAAGTCTTTGGTATGAGTTGCAAATAGTGAACCAAACAAAGCCCAGTTCGCACCTTTAGTTTTATATCTAAAATTAAAAGGAGCCCTTTGTGGATCCCGTGCAACCCTTGGTATGAATTCGTACACGATCAAGCGGTGATCACTACAGGATGCGTCCGGGAGGACACGCCATCCGGATATCGAGACGTCGCCGCGCGTAAGCGTCACGTCAATAGAAGACTCACCCATTGGGTTGCAAAAAAGTTGGTGGTGCATCGGGGGTATTGTGAATAGTAAGATTCATTTCCGCAATGAAATCTTCAACCGCACAACGTCGAACCGTGTCGGTTGAACGCAACTTGCCATACCATAATGAAGATGACGCATTGACATCAGCGCCAATGATAATTTTATGTCCCACGAGGAACTGCAAGACGTAACGTAAGTGATGTAAGTGAGGATCAACAGGATGTGAATATTGAAAATAGCAGCTCACTACGTAAACCTTACAGGTAGAGGATGAGATCTCAGCAACGGCGCAGTGTGACGTCATAAGATTACGCAAAGATGTTACCGTAAAATTAGAACTTGCAACATATATCCCAGCCTGCGAACGGCAGTCAAGCTGTACTACATTACGACGCAAGCGAGCGCTCTGATATTGTTCTTGTATAAGGACAATGTCTAACTTTTGTTCTAAAATTAAACGGTCTAATTCTGATGTAGCTATTTTATCGTTATGAAGATTTAACTGGCCTATCGAAATATTATCCATTACTTAGTAAGTTACTCTATAAACTTTTTTTTTTTTTTTTTTTTTTTTTTTTTAAGCTGAACTATTCAGAAATTGGTATTTAATATTAGCTGCTCCAGTTTTAATTTGTATGTGGCACAGTCGTGTGAGCCGCATCGATGGTCAGATGGTTTTTTGAACCGCTTGCACTGTGCACACGTGGGCTTAAAATTTGGTGTGTCTTTATCTGGACAAGCTCGCGTTTCGTGTGCGGCGGCGCAATTAGCACAAGTAGGGGTTTTAATGGTGCAAAACTTTTGTACATGACCGAATTGCTGACAATTTAAGCAACGAACTACTTCTATATCGTCTATGAATCGACAAGTGGCCCAGTCTATATAAAGTTTATCTTTTGTGTTGGCTAGATGTTTCCGAACTGCTGCCTCCAATTCTAAGCCTATCCATTGACGCCCATTTTCTAGATTACGATGCCTAACAATTTTGGTTGACTTAATAAAATCGTTCTCACTTAATTTTAATTCGTCCTTGATATTCTGACGGTATAAAGCTGTTAGGAAGGCACGATCTTCCATAGAACCGGGTACGTCTTTTACAATTATACGGGGCTTTCGGCCTTTCGGTTTTTCTAATCGTAAACCTGCTGATTTAATGGCGTCTACAGATTCCAGTTTCTTAAGCTGCCGTTCGTTAGCTACACGTAACACGACGCCTGCCTTAGAGGTTTTTTTAACGCCTACAATTTGGAAACCCTCATCGCTCGGTTTAATAGCCTTCATAAGAGCTTGTTTCGTTGCTGACGAGGTCGCATAGTCCGCTAAGCGTTCCGTAGTGGGATAGGCAATAACACAAGGCCTAGGAACGCGCGCTTCAGTAGGTACCGGGCACGGGGCAGATTTAGGTGGTAAGCGAAGCTTAAGTTTGTCCGCGTACGTTAAACTCGTTTGTTGAGTTGCGATACCCTCCATTTGTCGCTCAAAATTCGCTAACTTCGCTTCGTTGCTAAAGGATTTTATTGCTAACATTGATACGATACCGGTAATTCGTTGAGTAATATCGATAATCGCCGTTTTATTCCCTACATTCATCCTAGATCCCTGATCATTAACTAATTCATTAATTTTTGATAAGTAATCGGTGGCCTGTGACACTAAGTCACAGTAATTGTACTCCCCACAGTTATCACGACCGGTAGGAGACGAAACATTTCCACTTAAGTCCGAATTAATAATGCGTCTACGGCTTCCGTCTTTCGGTGAGAAATCCGCAGGTGACCCTTCGTTAAATGTCCTTTTCCCGGTTGGTGTTAGAAATTCACTTGTACCGCCGGGGTCCGGCAACTCGCTAACGACCGACATAGCCAAACAAAGACACACCAATCAACAATTTAAAAAAGAAAAAAAAAAAAAAAACAAGCTCAAAAATAAACAATACGCAGAGAAAAATCAATTTAAACAAAGGATACCGCCTACCCACTTTTAGTAAGATAATAAATTTACTCACCAATTGTCGTAATAAAAGAATTCGGCACTATATTTATGTTTAGAAAACAATAAAACTTACTGAAATTCTTTAGAAACACTATACACAACCTTTAGCCGCCCGCAAACCGGAAACTAGTCACATAAAAGCACAGAAAACAATATTAAAATTGTTAGCATACGAAGTCACACGTTAGTCGCACGGTGCCGCGAAGGGAAGTTGTGAAGAGGTCATTATGGTATGGCAAGTTGCGTTCAACCGACACGGTTCGACGTTGTGCGGTTGAAGATTTCATTGCAGAAATGAATCTTATTATTCACAATACCCCCGATGCACCACCAATTTTTTGCAACCCAATGGGTGAGTCTTCTATTGACGTGACGCTTACGCGCGGCGACGTCTCGATATCCGGATGGCGTGTCCTTCCGGACGCATCCTGTAGTGATCACCGCTTGATCGTGTACGAATTCATATCAAGGGTTGCACAGGATCCACAAAGGGCTCCCTATAATTTCAGATATAAAACTAAAGGTGCGAACTGGGCTTTGTTTGGTTCACTCTTTGCAACTCATACCAAAGACTTCAGTCGCAGTAGTTTATCAGCTGAGGAAAGCGCAGAAATACTATCAGAAACTTTTACATACTGCGCTGATGTAACTATTGGTCGCGGATCTATCACTAACACTCGTAGATGTGATTGGTGGAATGATAGATTAGCCGAACTACGTAGAAGCTACCGGAAAGCTCGTAGAAAACTAAACACTATTAAAAAACATAACGTAACAGTGGATTTGTACAACAATGCTCTCATTGCTCTTAGAGTTGCCAGGTCCCACTACAGAGCTGCTGTGGATTCGTATAATACCAAAAAGTGGCGACAAGCCACCGGATGATCCTAAATCCTACCGACCAATAACATTGTTACCATCGTTAGGAAAGCTGTTAGAACGTCTTGTAGTGCCCCGGCTTCTGCCTGGTGGAGTCAAATTTCATGATAGACAATTTGGATTTACGTTGGGTAAATCGACCAGATAAAGACACACCAGATTTTAAGCCCACGTGTACACAGTGTAAGCGGTTCAAAAAACCATCTGACCATCGATGCGGCTCATACGACTGTGCCACATACAAATTAAAACTGGAACAGCTGATATTAAATACCAATTACTGAATAGTTTAACTTAGTTTAAAAAAAAAAAAAAAAAAAAAAAAAAAAAAGTTTAAAGAGTAACTTACTAAGTAATGAATAATATTTCGATAGGCCAGTTAAATCTTCATAACGATAAAATAGCTACATCAGAATTAGACCGTTTAATTTTAGAACAAAAGTTAGACATTGTCCTTTTACAAGAACAATATCAGAGCGCTCACTTGCGTCGTAATGTAGTACAGCTTGACTGCCGTTCGCAGGCTGGGATATATGTTGCAAGTTCTAATTTTACGGTAACATCTTTGCGTAATCTTATGACGTCACACTGCGCCGTTGCTGAGATCTCATCCTCTACCTGTAAGGTTTACGTAGTGAGCTGCTATTTTCAATATTCACATCCTATTGATCCTCACTTACATCACTTACGTTACGTCTTGCAGTTCCTCGTGGGACATAAAAATTATCATTGGCGCTGATGTCAATGCGTCATCTTCATTATGGTATGGCAAGTTGCGTTCAACCGACACGGTTCGACGTTGTGCGGTTGAAGATTTCATTGCGGAAATGAATCTTATTATTCACAATACCCCCGATGCACCACCAACTTTTTGCAACCCAATGGGTGAGTCTTCTATTGACGTGACGCTTACGCGCGGCGACGTCTCGATATCCGGATGGCGTGTCCTTCCGGACGCATCCTGTAGTGATCACCGCTTGATCGTGTACGAATTCACACCAAGGGTTGCACAGGATCCACAAAGGGCTCCCTATAATTTTAGATATAAAACTAAAGGTGCGAACTGGGCTTTGTTTGGGTCACTCTTTGCAACTCATACCAAAGACTTCAGTCGCAGTAGTTTATCAGCTGAGGAAAGCGCAGAAATACTATCAGAAACTTTTACATACTGCGCTGATGTAACTATTGGTCGCGGATCTATCACTAACACTCGTAGATGTGATTGGTGGAATGATAGATTAGCCGAACTACGTAGAAGCTACCGGAAAGCTCGTAGAAAATTAAACACTATTAAAAAACATAACGTAACAGGAGATTTGTACAACATTGCTCTCATTGCTCTTAGAGTTGCCAGGTCCCACTACAAAGCTGCTGTGGAAAAATCCAAGGGAAACTTAATTCAGAAACTTGTGCATTGCTGAAGGAATATTTCCTCGTATATGGCGGTGCGGTAATATTCGTATAATACCAAAAAGTGGCGACAAGCCACCGGATGATCCTAAATCCTACCGACCAATCACATTGTTACCATCGTTAGGAAAGCTTTTAGAACGTCTTGTAGTGCCCCGGCTTCTGCCAGGTGGAGTCAAATTTCATGATAGACAATTTGGATTTACGTTGGGTAAATCGACAACTGACGCTGTTATATCGGTTAGAAAGTTTGTCACAGAGTCAAAATTTCAATACGTGCTGGCTATTTTCTTAGATATATCTGGCGCCTTCGACAACGCATGGTGGCCCATGCTGTTGCTGAAATTAAAATCACGGGGGTGTTTTAAAAATATTTATTCCCTTATCTCTTCGTACTTTTCACAAGGTACAACTAAACTAAGACTTGGTCATCATTCTGTGTCGAAGGCGCTTACAATGGGATGTCCTCAGGGATCGGTGCTAGGTCCATACTTGTGGAATATCGGCTTCGACGATTTTCTTACGATACCAATACCATCCGGATGTACTCTGAACGCGTATGCTGATGACGGCTTATTACTGGTGGAATCTGATACTAGGGCGGGGCTTGAGAGATTAGCCAATAGATGTTTGAACTTGATATCTCAATGGGGTGAACGTAATCGCTTAACTTTTGCACCCAACAAAACCTTCCAATTACTTTTAAAAGGTAACCTCAAATCACCGCCGAGCATTAGATTTGACAATGTTACTGTAAAAAATAAAACCACAGTGTGTTATCTAGGATTAGTTTTAGAAAGAAACTTTTCATTTATCGAACATATTAAAATAGTTAATGAAAAGTCTAAAAAGAGTTTCTGTGCATTGACAAGGATATCAACTGCGACATGGGGTCTATCATTTAATACATTAAAGATCATATACGGAGCTACTTATTTAGGTTCTATGTGCTATGGTGCACCTGTATGGGCCGATAGGGCAACCGTAGGCGCTGTCCGTCGCAAACTGTTACAAGGCCAACGACTTGCACTGATATTTTTGTGCAAGGCATATAGGACGGTTAGCACTGAGGCTTTGCCGGTGTTGGCGGGTGTCCTTCCGGTCGATCTCGAGGTGCAGAGACGTGCAGCCATGTACTATTCAAGACAAAACATGGAATGCGATTTCTTGGGCGCGCGCGATCGCGGTAAAATTACAAGATTGCTTCAACAGCAGTCCGATGTCTATAATGACCTCATAGACGAATGGCAGCAACGCTGGGACGAATCATCCAAGGGGCGCCATCTTTACCAATTTTTTCCATCTGTTCGCGAACGGTTGTCGAGGACATGGCTTGAGGTGGATCACTGTGTCGCTCAATTTCTTACGGGTCATGGTAACTTTAAGAGCAAGTTGTATTCATTTAAATTAGTCGAGTCACCATTGTGTCAATGCTCAACACCTAACTCTCATTATGAACAGTCTGCTCATCATATCCTCTGGGAATGTAGTCTTTGGTATAATGAACGTAATATAATGCTGAATAGCTTGCATGTGACATCTGGGGCGGTATACTATGGGGATCTTGTGTCAACTAGGGTGAATTTCCGTGCGTTTAGGCGATTCTGCCATACATATTATAGAAATCAAATATAGCTCATGTAGGACCCGTAATATTTTGTGGCCGTGGTGCTTCCCTGTTTAAAAGGGTGTATGCCTATTTTACTTCATTTTGTCTCCCGCTTTGCTAAGGAGGGAAGTGGATTTACTGTATTTCCAACTCCTCCAATTTTCTTCTGATTAATTTCGTTGCGGGTTCCAAGACAGTTTAATTTCTTCCTGGGACTTCCCGAGTGTCATAACTCGGTGTGTTCGTGGGGTCACTGCTGTGGATCCTGGTGTACAGGAGTTACAGTGGTGGGCGTGTGGGTGGGATTAGTCCCAATAAAAAAAAAAAAATCGACAACTGACGCTGCTATATCGGTTAGAAAGTTTGTCACAGGGTCAAAATTTCAATACGTGCTGGCTATTTTCTTAGATATATCTGGCGCCTTCGACAACGCATGGTGGCCCATGCTGTTGCTGAAATTAAAGTCAAGGGGGTGCTTTAAAAATATTTATTCCCTTATCTCTTCGTACTTTTCACAAGGTACAACTAAACTAAGACTTGGTCATCAGTCTGTGTCGAAGGCGCTTACAATGGGATGTCCTTAGGGATCGGTGCTAGGTCCATACTTGTGGAATATCGGCTTCGACGATTTTCTTGCGATACCAATACCATCCGGATGTACTCTGAACGCGTATGCTGATGACGGCTTATTACTGGTGGAATCTGATACTAGGGCGGGGCTTGAGAGATTAGCCAATAGATTTTTGAACTTGATATCTCAATGGGGTGAACGTAATCGCTTAACTTTTGCACCCAACAAAACCTTCCAGCTACTTTTAAAAGGTAACCTCAAATCACCGCCGAGCATTAGATTTGACAATGTTACTGTAAAAAATAAAACCGCAGTGTGTTATCTAGGGTTAGTTTTAGAAAGAAACTTTTCATTTATCGAACATATTAAAATAGTTAATGAAAAGTCTAAAAAGAGTTTCTGTGCATTGACAAGGATATCAACTGCGACATGGGGTCTATCATTTAATACATTAAAGATCATATACGGAGTTACTTATTTAGGTTCTATGTGCTATGGTGCACCTGTATGGGCCGATAGGGCGACCGTCAGCGCTGTCCGTCGCAAACTGTTACAAGGCCAACGACTTGCACTGATATTTTTGTGCAAGGCATATAGGACGGTTAGCACTGAGGCTTTGCCGGTGTTGGCAGGTGTCCTTCCGGTCGATCTCGAGGTGCAGAGACGTGCAGCCATGTACTATTCAAGACAAAACATGGAATGCGATTTCTTGGGCGCGCGGGATCGCGGTAAAATTACAAGATTGCTTCAACAGCAGTCCGATGTCTATAATGACCTCATAGACGAATGGCAGCAACGCTGGGACGAATCATCCAAGGGGCGCCATCTTTACCAATTTTTTCCATCTGTTCGCGAACGGTTGTCGAGGACATGGCTTGAGGTGGATCACTGTGTCGCTCAATTTCTTAAGGGTCATGGTAACTTTAAGAGCAAGTTGTATTCATTTAAATTAGTCGAGTCACCATTGTGTCAATGCTCAACACCTAACTCTCATTATGAACAATCTGCTCATCATATCCTCTGGGAATGTAGTCTTTGGTATAATGAACGTAATATAATGCTGAATAGCTTGCAGGTGACATCTGGGGCGGTATACTATGGGGATCTTGTGTCAACTAGGGTGAATTTCCATGCGTTTAGGCGATTCTGCCATACATATTATAGAAATCAAATATAGCTCAAAGCTAAAAAATATTACGGGTCCTACACCCGTAATATTTTTGTAGCCGTGGTGCTTCCCTGTTTAAAAGGGTGTATGCCTATTTTACTTCATTTTGTCTCCCGCTTTGCTAAGGAGAGAAGTGGATTTACTGTATTTCCAACTCCTCCAATTTTCTTCTGATTAATTTCGTTGCGGGTTCCAAGACAGTTTAATTTCTTCCTGGGACATCCCGAGTGTCATAACTCGGTGTGTTCGTGGGTCACTGCTGTGGATCCTGGTGTACAGGAGTTACAGTGGTGGGCGTGTGGGTGGGATTAGTCCGAATAAAAAAAGTACAAAAGCTAATACTCTTAGATATATTTCTACTACCCCTACTCAGAACTATCCACCTCTCGTCTTTGATCAGTTGTCCGCTTGTGATGTTAGGAAGACCATTCTGGCGATCTCATCCAGCGCAGTGGGAAGTGACTGCATCAGCCGAAATATGATTATTCCTATCCTTGACGAAATTCTACTTATCCTATGCAATATCCTTAATCAATCCGTCACAATCGGTGTTTTTCCATCTGCATGGAAAGATGCCCAAGTAATCCCTCTTCCAAAAAAAGCTAAACCCTCTTCATGTTCTGACTATCGGCCCATATCTATTTTACCTTTCCTATCTAAAGTACTTGAACGCCTCATCCACTCTCAACTGACTAACTTCCTCTCCAAAAATTCTCTACTGAATCCCCTCCAATCCGGATTTCGTCCTGGCCATAGCACTACATCTGCGCTGGTACACATTACAGACAGCTTTAGACTAGGCATGGATAGTGGAAAGATCACAGTTCTCACCTTACTTGATTTTAGCAATGCCTTCAATACTGTGGATTTTCACATTCTGCTTGGCGTACTACGGTCTCTTAACATATCTCCAAGGACAATTGATTGGTTTCATAGTTACCTGTCTGGTCGCCGGCAACGGATTTGCATTGATGACTCCATGTCCTCTTGGTGCAGTATTTCTGCTGGTGTACCGCAGGGTGGCGTTCTATCTCCTTTACTCTTCGCTGTTTTTATAAACTCAATCTCTAATCAACTAAGTTCCTTCTACCCACCTTTATGCAGATGATTTACAAATATATACACAAGCTCCGATTAACATGTTATCGGATGCATTCAACATAATTAATGCTGACCTTCAACGCATTGGTGAGTGGAGTTATAACTATAGACTTATGATTAATCCTACGAAGACACAGGTGTGTGTTATTGGCAGCCCCAGGCTAATCTCAAAAGTTAACTGGACTCTACTGCCCCAAATTCAGTTCGGTGGCACAACTCTTGAGATAAGCACACTACTGTAAAAAATTTAGGGATCTACATAGACAACACTTTATCATGGGGTTCACAGATGCAAGAGGTCAGTCGTAGGATATTTGCTTCAGCCGGTTCTCTTCGAAGACTACGCAAATTCCTTCCAACTGCAACTAGGGTTGCGCTTGCACAAGCACTTCTCCTCCCAATTCTCGAGCGACTACAAAATATGTGTATACGATTTGTATTTGGTTTACGAAAATACGATCACGTCTCTGAATTCCGTCAAATGCTCAAGTGGCTTCCAATTCGCTCTCGCCGGAATACTCATATCCTTCTTTTCAGGCAGGCGCAAACATTAAATAGATTCAAGAAAATGGTACAGAAATTTTATTCACCTTAATTGAGTCCATCACGCTTGAGGGTGTAACGAAACTGTTTCTCTTTTCTATATGTTTATTCATTTAAGAATGAGTATTTATATGTATGTATATGTATATGTATATTTGCTGGTATAGTATGTAGGTATATATATATATGTAGGTTTATTTATTGTGATATGCATTGTAGATGTAAGTATAAAAATTGTAAATGTTTGTAGATAATATAATATGTGTAGTATATGTAATATGTATAGTAGATAATA
The DNA here is from genome assembly GCA_902825455.1 of Arctia plantaginis. NCBI lineage: Eukaryota > Metazoa > Arthropoda > Insecta > Lepidoptera > Erebidae > Arctia > Arctia plantaginis. The sequence continues at coordinate 374,716 of CADEBD010000358.1, read as the reverse complement.
ATAAACTAATAGTAGGTTCACAAATGCAGATATTCAACTACTACTGTCTCTCTGCAACTTTTGATCCATCCTAAGGTTGCCTGGAAGAAATTGCATTTAGCAATAAGGCCGCCCTTTGTACACTCGATATTTGATCGCTGTGTTCCTTTCTTGTAACTCTGTAATTTAGTGTGCAAATAAAGAGTTATCTATCTATCTATCTAGGCAAAGAGCTTACATGCAGTATTTGTAAGAAGAGTTATCACGTCGAGAAACGAATGGAGAACAAGACCTAACAATAAAATATATCAAAGATACACCTAAAATCATAAAAAAAGCTACAAAAAAACTTAACCCAACGACAGCCGGTAACAGATCACTAGAATGTAAGGAAAATGCTCACTCTCTATCACATACTTACGACGATGTTTTACCCGCTCGAAAATCAACTCTGAATTTTCTGTATGCCAACGTACGCAGTTTATGTAAGTCGGGGAAGTTTGACGAGCTAAAATGAAACTAAAGCTAAGTCATTTGCTATTCAAAACTACACACGTATATATAATTATCGAACTGACAAAAGAGGGGGGGGGGGTATATCTATATTTATCCACAACAGCCTCAAATATGATATACTAGAAGATATTTGTGAGAATAACGTGCATTATCTATGGATCTATTTGCACAAATACTCTATTAACATTGGTGCTATTTATAATCCTGGAAGAATAAATTTAAATTCAGTTTTTGAAAAGTACTCAGAACAGAGAGCAGAGATACTTCAAATTATCGAGATATGTTAGAAGTAGTTGGATATGATGTTTTAAATAAAATAGATCCTAACCACTGCACTCGAGAGACGACAAACACAAGAACTATACTGGACCATATCTGTTCAAATCTTCGTAATGACAACTTCCATCCCACAGTCATTGATTCACCCCTATCAGACCATAAACAAATATATGTAGAATTATTGAATCATAAACATAACCCCCTACAGCGCACTTCATATGAAGCAATTGACTATTCGGCACTGTACCAGAGTGTGAAAAAGAAACCATTCATAAATGAACAGCACAACTATGCAGATTTGGAGAGCTATACACTGACACGACGAACAAAATCAAGATATTAAATTTGCCACAGTAAGACTGGATTCACAAAAACATAATTAATGGAATACATAAAAGAAATAAGTTATGGATAAAACTTAAAAAGGAGCCCAACAACGAGGAATTCAAACAACAATTTATCATGGAAAGAAATAATTTACATAAATTAATCAAACGCACTAAACAAGAGTATTATCATAATTCTTTTCAAAAATATAACAACGACTCTAAAAAGCTTTGGAAAGTTATCAATACATTAGCAAACAATAAAATAAAATCAGAAATGCATTCTCCAAAACTTGTTATACTCGGCAATAGTACTGGTGATGGGAATGATATATGTGAGCAATTCAATATATTTTTCTCTGCAATCGGCAATGACCTAGCAAAAAAAAATCCCAAAAAATAATCCAAACGAACTGAACAAAGAAAAATTCTGGTTTGTGAGTAAAAGAATGATAAATAGTAATAAAGAAATATTTTTAAAGTATTTATCTCAAATAAAATTCTACGATGTTTATCAAGAATTGGACGCCAATACAGCTTATAGATTATTTATAGACAAATTTACTTTGATTTTTAACCTATGTTTCCCAGTAATTAAAATTAAAATGACATATAAAAAACGTAAAACATGGCTGACTAAAGGTATTATTATATCCATAAAACATAAAAGAATCATGTACATGCAAACTCAGAAAAGTAATCTCAAGAGCAACAAAGTGAAATACAAAAAATACTGTAAGACCCTGAAGCATGTCATAAACAAGTCAAAAAAAATATCCAATATAAAACACATCATCAGCAGCGACAATATATCAAAAGCTACTTGGTAATTAATAAAGCAACAAACTCAGGCTACAAATATATTAAAGCCTTCCATAGAGTACATAAGCCATAACAATCGTGAGATAAGGTCACCCATTGATATCGCAAATTCTTTCAACAACGTTTACACCACACAAAATAACAATCCATTGGCGGATCAAGGGCAAACATCAAATACAAATCCACACACCATATTTCTTTACCCTACAGACAGAAATGAAGTAATAAGAATCACAAAATTTTTGAAAAATAAATCTAGTTATGGCATTGACAACATTCCAGTGAATGTTGTTAAATTTTCCATAAATTATACAGATACAGTAGATGTCGGTACATGTAAAATTATGAAATAAAGACAGTACTACTCGATCCTTGTTGTTTGAATAACGTGTCCCCGATACACAACACAACATGGCGCAGTCGGTAGGATTCAAAAATTAAATAGTAGTCATATACACAATTTTAAAATATAAATAAATATCTTAAAGTGATTAAAGGTTAACAACATGGAAACTATCCTAACTCCGCCGGCTCCTTTTTGTTTTGATCAAAATACGACAAATATAACAACTGGTGCGTTGTTGTTGCGGTGCGTGAAAACTGGAATAAATGGAGCAACGGTTTTAAAATTTACTTTGAGGCATGTGAATTATAGAAGAAAAGTTCAACAATACAGGTGAACATACTTTTGCATATAATTGGTGAACAATGCCGAGATTTATATGCACAGTTTAATACGAAATGCACAACAGTGGATGAAATATTAGAAAAAATCAAAAATTATTTTCAACAGAAAAAGAATTTGACGGTGGAGAGACATAAGTTTTTTATACGTAATCAGGATGAAAACGAATCAATTGAACAGTATGTGTATGAGTTAAAAAAATTGGCAATGACTTGTGAATTTGGAGATTTATGTAATTCTCTGATCAAAGATCGTTTGGTTTGTGGAATTTTGAATAATGGTATCAGAGAAAGACTACTGCGAGAAGCAGATTTGACATTAGAAAAAGCGGTAAATATATGTCAAGCGGTTGTCGTTTCTAAGATGTATTCAGAGAAGATATGCACTGAACACAGGAACACGGTAAGCAAAATAAATAATTATGATTCCAATCAAGAGGACGTATGTAAGATCGAGTCGAGAAGAAATCGGAACGGTCGCCGAGTTCAGTACACGTCATCAGCAGTGCGCGGCAGCGGCCGTGGCGGTTTCGTAGGTCGCCCGGGACATACGACCAACAATGTACCAAGGGCGTTGGTACCGGGTGGCGCGAGCAGCTACAGAGGTGGAACGGTGTCAAGCTATAAAAATATCAATTGTAACAAATGTGGCATGCAGCATCCAAGAAACTCCTGCCCGGCGTATGGAAAACAATGTGGGAGATGCACACGTATGAATCATTTCTCCCGTATGTGTAACGTATTTCGGATTGTTGACTCTGATGAAAAGGTAATTCGTTTAGTGGATAATTTATGTAGTAATGATAAATGGTCGGTAAATTTAATAATAAATCAGTTCCAAATATGTTTCAAAATTGACACGGGAGCCGACGTCAATGTTTTGCCAGAGAGTTTTTTAACTAGATTAAATATAAGCAAGCGGGAGTTGTTGTCCACTACAACAAAGCTACGCGGCTATTCTGGGACACAAACCAATGTTATCGGTAAGTGTTTTGTTAAAGTTATATACAAAAACAATAGTTTTACTTCTTCTGTACCTTGTAATAATGGCATAAATGCAGATGGTGATAGATATTATGTTACTCGTTTTGGCAGGACAGTCAGACCTCCGGATAGATGGGGATACTAAGCAAACCGCTGTCGACTATCAACATTAGATGGCGAACATGTAACTGGTACATAATATTATTGAATGTAGTTAAATAACTGTTTATGAACACTGTAATTATATATATATATATATATATGTGTGTGTATCCAAGAATAATCATAGTTTGATTTATATTATATTTGATTATATTATTATATTAGATGCGGAATGCATAAACTTAATAAATATCACCTATTCTGAATTAGATAAATAGTACCTATGAATTAAATTATTTGTAAATTGGTATTAAATTGTTTGTTGTGTTTGATTTGATTCATTAAATGTCAATTATTGACATTGGGTACAATAAGATTATACACTAATTATAATGGTATGAAATTTTATTTAACTTAATACATTATGAGAATTTTAATGTGTTGTGTATTGGAATTTTGTGTAAATTTTGTAATGCATGCTTTTATTATTTTTGATAACGAGTATGTGATTAGTGTTTGATTAATTGTTCTGATATTTCTGATAATTTTATTGTAACTGTAATTGTACCTATTATTAATTTTTTTTGTTTGTTTTCAAGGGAGATGTCGGTACATGTAAAATTATTAAATAAAGACAGTACTACTCGATCCATGTTGTTTGAATAATGTGTCCCCGATACACAACACAACAGTAGATGCCCTTGTACATAGATGACCTTAAAATTGCCATTATTAAACCATTATATAAAGAAGGGCCTAAACATGATATTAATAATTATCGGCCCGTCGCCTTACTTCCTAGTTTTCAAAATTTTTTTGAGAAAATCATACATGACAGAATAATAAAATTTTTGGACCGTTTCAATGTTCTAAATCCAAACCAATTTGGTTTTCAAAAAAATAAAAACACATCCTTAGCCATTTTTAAAGTTTTTAAGGACATATGGGATACCATGAATGAAAAAAAGAAATGTACAGCCTTACTCCTAGATATGTCAAAAGCTTTCGACTGTGTAAATTTTAATATTCTGTTAAATGAACTCAATAACATCGGAATTAGAGGTTAAGCCAATAAACTAATAGAATCATACTTAAAAAATAGAAAACAAGCCACAGTCATCGATTCTTATGATAGTAATTCTAAAACTTTAGTATCTATTAAATCAGACTTTAAGGAAGTAAAACTAGGTGTACCACAAGGGAGCATACTGGGTCCGTTGTTGTTCCTTATTTATATAAATGACCTTCCTAACGTAATAAAACATTTATGTGTGATGTATGCAGATGATGCTACTATATTTTTATCTCAGGATAACTTAGATGACACAACATATGAAAATGAAATAAATAACACGCTAAAAATAGTAACCATATGGCTAAAGTCTAGAAATTTGAAAGTTAATCTCAACAAGACACAACTGATACAATTTAGAAATTATAAAAAGAAGATTCCTACTTTAAATGTATATGAATCTGATATAAAAATTGATGAGGCCCACAAATAAATTTTCTTGGTGTTACTATAGATCAGCACTTAAACTGGAAGGGACATATAGAAAAAATAAACAAGAAATTATCTATGTTTAGCTACACCATATCTGTGCTTGCTGAAACAACTTCAACAGAAAGCACTAAATTAGCCTACTATGGTTATGTGTACCCTCTTCTAACGTATGGGGTGATATATTGGGGCAATTCATCTGAAATTCAGTCAACATTTATTTTACAAAAAAAATGTCTGCGCACTATTTATAACATGCATAGCACAGAATCTTTACGATCTGTTTTTTCTGAAAGGGGTTTCCTCACACTTACTGGCATTTATATACTGGAATTGTGTATTTTTGTAAAATGTAACATGTCTTCTTTTGATTTTAAATGTAACTCGAAACGTAATATACGCAATAAATATAAATGCAATATAAACCTACCTAATGTTACTAATATGATATACTTTAAAAGCACATACATAACAGCAATAAGAGTATTTAATAAGCTCCCGCTAGAAATAAAGATATTAGATGGAAAAATATTCAAGAATGCTCTAAAGAAATGGTTAATAAATAATGTATTCTATAATTTGCAAGAGTATTTTCTCACAAAATAATTTGCATGCCTTTTAAACTTATTGTAATCTTCCATTTTTATTTATAGTGTACTTTAAAATTGCAATGCCAGATTGGGTAACTGTTGAAACTTTACTTACCACAAAACATCTATATATGTAACACAGTTTTCTTTGCAATAAATGTCTTTGTCTTTGTCTTTGATTAATACAATGACTTGGGACTAATCCCGCCCACATGCCCACCACTGTAACTCCTGTACACCAGGATCCACAGCAGTGACCCACGAACACACCGAGTTATGACACTCGGGAAGTCCCAGGAAGAAATTAAACTGTCTTGGAACCCGCAACGAAATTAATCAGAAGAAAATTGGAGGAGTTGGAAATACAGTAAATCCACTTCCCTCCTTAGCAAAGCGGGAGACAAAATGAAATAAAATGGGCATACACCCTTTTAAACAGGGAAGCACCACGGCCACAAAATATTACGGGTCCTACGTGAGCTATATTTGATTTCTATAATATGTATGGCAGAATCGCCTAAACGCACGGAAATTCACCCTAGTTGACACAAGATCCCCATAGTATACCGCCCCAGATGTCACCTGCAAGGTATTCAGCATTTTATTACGTTCATTATACCAAAGACTACATTCCCAGAGGATATGATGAGCAGACTGTTCATAGTGAGAGTTAGGTGTTGAGCATTGACACAATGGTGACTCGACTAATTTAAATGAATAAAGCTTGCTCTTAAAGTTACCATGACCCATAAGAAATTGAGCGAAACAGTGATCCACCTCAAGCCATGTCCTCGACAACCGTTCGCGAACAGATGGAAAGAATTGGTAAAGATGGCGCCCCTTGGATGATTCATCCCAGCGTTGTTGCCATTCGTCTATGAGGTCATTATAGACATCGGACTGCTGTTGAAGCAATCTTGTAATTTTACCGCGATCCCGCGCGCCCAAAAAATCGCATTCCATGTTTTGTTGTCTTGAATAGTACATGGCTGCACGTCTCTGCACTTCGAGATCGACCGGAAGCACACCCGCCAACACCGGCAAAGCCTCGGTGCTAACCGTCCTATATACCTTGCAGAAGAATATCAGTGCAAGTCGTTGGCCTTGTAACAGTTTGCGACGGACAGCGCCTACGGTCGCCCTATCGGCCCATACAGATGCACCATAGCACATAGAACCTAAATAAGTAGCTCCGTATATGATCTTTAATGTATTAAATGATAGACCCCATGTCGCAGTTGATATCCTTGTCAATGCACAGAAACTCTTTTTAGACTTTTCATTAACTATTTTAATATGTTCGATAAATGAAAAGTTTCTTTCTAAAACTAATCCTAGGTAACACACTGAGGCCTTATTTTTTACAGTAACATTGTCAAATCTAATGCTTGGCGGTGATTTGAGGTTACCTTTTAAAAGTAGCTGGAAGGTTTTGTTGGGTGCAAAATTTAAGCGATTACGTTCACCCCATTGAGATATCAAGTTCAAACATCTATTGGCTAGTCTCTCAAGCCCCGCCCTAGTATCAGATTCCACCAGTAATAAGCCGTCATCAGCATACGCGTTCAGAGTACATCCGGATGGTATTGGTATCGCAAGAAAATCGTCGAAGCCGATATTCCACAAGTATGGACCTAGCACCGATCCCTGAGGACATCCCATTGTAAGCGCCTTCGACACAGAATGATGACCAAGTATTAGTTTAGTAGTACCTTGTGAAAAGTACGAAGATATAAGGGAATAAATATTTTTAAAGCACCCCCGTGATTTTAATTTCAGCAACAGCATGGGCCACCATGCGTTGTCGAAGGCGCCAGATATATCTAAGAAAATAGCCAGCACGTATTGACATTTTGACTCTGTGACAAACTTTCTAACCGATGTAACAGCGTCAGTTGTCGATTTACCCAACGTAAATCCAAATTGTCTATCATGAAATTCGACTCCACCTGGCAGAAGCCGGGGCACTACAAGACGTTCTAAAAGCTTTCCTAACGATGGTAACAATGTGATTGGTCGGTAGGATTTAGGATCATCCGATGGCTTGTCGCCACTTTTTGGTATTATACGAATATTACCGCACCGCCATTTACGAGGAAATATTCCTTCAGCAATGCAACGTTTAAAGACAGTGAAAATCGTGTCACCCGAAAGTTTACAAGCTTCTTTGATCATTTTGTTAGATATTTTATCATCGCCCGAAGCCTTGTTTAGTGGCAAGGATCTAATGATACCGAGAAATTCGTCTGAAGATGGTAAATCAGACATTGGAGACAGTGGTGGTTCGATGGCCCACTGCCTGATCTGTCGGTGATGATCAGTGTCGTTTTCCGGCCGATCGTCAGGTACGAGTGATTCTAAAAGATATTCTGCTGTTTCTTCTACTCCTGTGGTATATCTGTTATTAATTTTGATGTTCTGTATGTATGCAAGGTCGATTGATCTATTTGCCTTAAATTCGTGATACAAAGGTGACCACGGGCCCTCTCTATCGAGTCTATCGACAACTTCCTGAATTAAATTTCCCTTCGATTTTTCCACTGCAGCTCTGTAGTGGGACCTGGCAACTCTAAGAGCAATAAGAGCATTATTGTACAAATCTCCTGTTACGTTGTGTTTTTTAAAATTGTTTAATTTTCTACGAGCTTTCCGGTAGCTTCTACGTAGTTCGGCTAATCTATCATTCCACCAATCACATCTACGAGTGTTAGTGATAGATCCGCGACCAATAGATACATCAGCGCAGTATGTGAAAGTTTCTGATAGTATTTCTTCGCTTTCCTCAGCTGATAAAGTACTGCGACTGAAGTCTTTGGTATGAGTTGCAAATAGTGAACCAAACAAAGCCCAGTTCGCACCCTTAGTTTTATATCTAAAATTAAAAGGAGCCCATTGCGGATCCCGTGCAACCCTTGGTATGAATTCGTACACGATCAAGCGGTGATCACTACAGGATGCGTCCGGGAGGACACGCCATCCGGATATCGAGACGTCGCCGCGCGTAAGCGTCACGTCAATAGAAGACTCACCCATTTGGTTGCAAAAAGTTGGTGGTGCATCGGGGGTATTGTGAATAGTAAGATTCATTTCCGCAATGAAATCTTCAACCGCACAACGTCGAACCGTGTCGGTTGAACGCAACTTGCCATACCATAATGAAGATGATGCATTGACATCAGCGCCAATGATGATTTAATGTCCCACGAGGAACTGCAAGACGTAACGTAAGTGATGTAAGTGAGGATCAATAGGATGTGAATATTGAAAATAGCAGCTCACTACGTAAACCTTACAGGTAGAGGATGTGATCTCAGCAACGGCGCAGTGTGACGTCATAAGATTACGCAAAGATGTTACCGTAAAATTCTAATTTTATATATGGATATATGTTGCAAGTTCTAACTTGCAACATATATCCCAGCCTGCGAACGGCAGTCAAGCTGTACTACATTACGACGCAAGCGAGCGCTCTGATATTGTTCTTGTATAAGGACAATGTCTAACTTTTGTTCTAAAATTAAACGGTCTAATTCTGATGTGGCTATTTTATCGTTATGAAGATTTAACTGGCCTATCGAAATATTATCCATCACTTAGTAAGTTACTCTATAAACCTTTTTTCTTTTTTTTTTTTTTTTAAGCTGAATTAAACTATTCAGTAATTGGTATTTAATATTAGCTGCTCCAGTTTTAATTTGTATGTGGCACAGTCGTGTGAGCCGCATCGATGGTCAGATGGTTTTTTGAACCGCCTGCACTGTGCACACGTGGGCTTAAAATTTGGTGTGTCTTTATCTGGGCAAACTCGCGTTTCGTGTGCGGCGGCGCAATTAGCACAAGTAGGGGTTTTAATGGTGCAAAACTTTTGTACATGACCGAATTGCTGACAATTTAAGCAACGAACTACTTCTATATCGTCTATGAATCGACAAGTGGCCCAGTCTATATAAAGTTTATCTTTTGTGTTGGCTAGATGTTTCCGAACTGCTGCCTCCAATTCTAAGCCTATCCATTGACGCCCATTTTCTAGTTTACGATGCCTAACAATTTTCGTTGAGTTAATAAAATCGTTCTCACTTAATTTTAAATATTCTGACGGTATAAAGCTGTTAGGAAGGCACGATCTTCCATAGAACCGGGTACGTCTTTTACAATTATACGGGGCTTTCGGCCTTTCGGTTTTTCTAATCGTAAACCTGCTGATTTAATGGCGTCTACAGATTCCAGTTTCTTAAGCTGCCGTTCGTTAGCTACACGTAACACGACGCCTGCCTTAGAGGTTTTTTTAACGCCTACAATTTGGAAACCCTCATCGCTCGGTTTAATAGCCTTCATAAGAGCTTGTTTCGTTGCTGACGAGGTCGCATAGTCCGCTAAGCGTTCCGTAGTGGGATAGGCAATAACACAAGGCCTAGGAACGCGCGCTTCAGTAGGTACCGGGCACGGGGCAGACTTAGGTGGTAAGCGAAGCTTGAGTTTGTCCGCGTACGTTAAACTCGTTTGTTGAGTTGCGATACCCTCCATTTGTCGCTCAAAATTCGCTAACTTCGCTTCGTTGCTAAAGGATTTTATTGCTAACATTGATACGATACCGGTAATTCGTTGAGTAATATCCATAATCGCCGTTTTATTCCCTACATTCATCCGAGATCCCTGATCATTAACTAATTCATTAATTTTTGATAAGTAATCAGTGGCCTGTGACACTAAGTCACAGTAATTGTACTCCCCACAGTTATCACGACCGGTAGGAGACGAAACATTTCCACTTAAGTCCGAATTAATAATGCGTCTACGGCTTCCGTCTTTCGGCGTGAAATCCGCAGGTGACACTTCGCCAAATGTCCTTTTCCCGGTTGGTGTTAGAAATTCACTTGTACCGCCGGGATCCGGCAACTCGCTAACGACCGACATAGCCAAACAAAGACACACCAATCAACAATTTAAAAAAGAAAAAGAAAAAACAAGCTTAAAAATAAATAATAATAAAAATAAAAATACAATTACTTATATAAACTAACTAATACTAATTTCGAACCTTGTACCCCAAATAAATAAAAAACATTATAAATGTATTAGACAAAAATTGCAGTACCGGTATCGATGGCATCAGTACTAAATCAATTTTATATATAAGCGACTTAATATTAGAAAATCTAACAGACTGTATAAATGAATGTATGGCGACCGATATTTTCCCTGATAGTTTGAAAACAGCAAAAGTCTGCCCAATATATAAATCTGGACTAAAAACAGATCCAGGAAATCATCGCCCAATTTCAGTTCTACCAGTAATGTAAAAATTTTTTGAAAAGGTTTTGCATGGGCGGATCACTGAACACCTTGATAAACTTAATTTCCTACATGCACGACAATATGGTTTTTGACAAAAATCAAGCACTCTTTCTGCGGCAATAGACTTGATAACGAAAATTAGCACAGAAAGACAATAAGAATTTGTGTTTAGGTATATTTATTGACTTGAAAAAGGCTTTTGACACGGTTTGTCACTCTTTATTACTGGCTAAACTAAGAAATATAGGGTTGTAAGGATCAGCAAACGGTATATTCCAATCGTACCTCTAAAACAGATTGCAAGTGGTGCAAATAGGCAAAACCTATGAAAGTGCTCCGCACCCTATTTCATTCAAGCTCAGTAATTGGTCCATTATTGTTTTTAATTTATGTTAATAATGTAAGTGGGATCAAGCTGACAGGGCAGATAACATTGTATGCGGATGACACGTGTCTTTTTTATTTTGGGGAAAATTTAGCACAACTGGTAGACCAAGCGAAATTAGATTTGGTCCTATACAGTACATGGTGTCAGTGTAATCTACTAACTATAAATACAACAAAAACTTCATACATGATTTTTAGTGCCAAAAAACAAAAAAGTAACAAACTATCCAGTTTTATCGATTAATAACGAACTAATTCACAGATCCCACCAGGAAAAGTATCTCGGTCTAATTTTGAAACCCCACATAGAACAAATAAAAACCAAATTAACACAAATTACTGGTGCATTGCGTAGAATAGCTTCTTGTATACCACCTAAAACACAATTAATGTTATATAACGCGCTTATAAAATCCAACTTATGTTATCTTATAGAAATCTGGTGGACTGCTGCAAAAACAAATCTGATGCCCTTGCAGCGCGCACAAAACAAAGCCGTTAAAGTTATTTACAACTATCGCAAACTAACACACACACCTACACTGTATAAAAAAAACTAAAATATTTAACCTTACCAAATATATACCGAAAATATATGTACGCTAATTTAAAAAATCATGTCGGGTCTAGTACATACTGAGCCATCCCTAACTAAGAGACAATATACGCATAACTTAAGAAATATAAATAAAATAACCTTCTAACACCAAGAACAGGATACGGTAAAAGAAATTTGCTGTATAATGGAGTAAAATTATATAACAAACTGCCCAATGATATGAAGGAAAGTGAGAGTATGCGAATATTTAGATTAAAGATTAAAAAGTATGTACATGATAACATATACTAATAATTTTAAAAAGAATAACAGTCTAAACACAACTGCCACATTACTGCTTGGGTATTTTTTTGGTGGCTTAAATAAATTAAAAAAAAATGTACTCTAAAATTATTATAAGAAAAGTAAATATAAAAATATCATTTTTTGTAATTAATATTATTTAACGGGAATTAACGCGATCTCTTATTTAGGGTATTACATACCTTTGGTTTGCCTGACGTTTCGACCAGGTTGCACCGGCCGTGGTCACAGGCTGACTGTTTTTTGTGTTTAAAACAAAAAATAAATAAATAAATAAACTATTGTCAATTAAATGTTCTGGTGTTCAAATTAATTAATCAATTAAAACATTATTCAAATTAATTAATTAATTAAAACAATGTTCAAATTCTTCACAACAAATGTTAATTTTCGTAATATGATAAAATGTTTCAAGTTCCAAGTTTGCGCAATAACCTTTCCTTTATACAATGATAACAATTCTCACCTGAGGGTGTTTGTGTATTTGCTTCGGTCATCGTAATCTAGTTTTAATTTTCAAACTACTGGACAGTTTTGGTTCATACTAGAAATAAAGTAACAAAAGTGCGCGCATATTATAAATTTTGATGTATATGGTGCAATCTAATGCTTACTGTAGTGATTAACCATAACGGACTCCCTACAAATATAATATGGACAAAATAAGATTTCGTGTGAGTACATAAGACAATGCAATCTCTTTTCTTAACTTTTTTGAGTCATTGATTTAGAAACCTACGATCACTGTTCCTTGTTAATACTTTGTTTATTTTTATATTATGCTTACTAAGTGGACTGTAACGTTCTTGAGTATAATAAAGTTCTTTAAACCTATACAACCTTTTAATAGGAGGTTAACGTTGAAAACGTTTTTCTAATTGAAAAATTCTTTTTATTGCCATAGAATATGAGTCACATAAGTCTTTTGGGTCACCCTTTAATGGTAAACTTACACAAAATGTACCGTTCTCTAACCTATGAGTGTGTTCTATAAAACGGGACTCACAATCCCTTTCCTCTCGGGTCCAAGGAACCTTAGGCGGTAGTTCTTCCAGTTCCCAAAACTGCTGTAATTGCTTTTTAATCTCTATACTAAAATTACAAGTAATATTTTTGTCATAATGTTTTTGCCTATTGCAGGGCCAACAACTAACCAATTAAAAGATGAATTTTGTTAAACTGGTTGATTAAGCCCCAGCTTTATTTAGCCAAATGTGATAAGATCCCAAACATATCTGCCTCTAATAGTAAATCTATAGTAAAGGTATAATGAAAAGTTGGATCTGCTAACTGTATGTTTTTTGGTATATTTAATTTAGAGACATCTTCTTCTTATGTTGTAATGTTTTACCTTGCGTTATTTGTGCTGTTGGTATTCCGAACAAAATAAAATAAAATAAAAAATAAAGCAGTAGAAATTTGATCCAAAATTAAACAATTAATGTGTTGTGTTTAATTGCAATGTGATTGCACATCTTTTCATTGCATTAAAGCACATGTTATTGATTCCTGTGACATTAATGGATTCTACCCGTTGACTCGATAGTCCTAACTTGGTTTTCAACTAATTGCTTATAAAAGATGACTGGCTACCTGAGTCTAGTAAGGCACTGACTCATGGCACTGATTCGTGTTCCTATCGATGATTTTTACTATTGCTGTTGATAACAAGATCTGGCTTATTACACAGAATTATAGGGACAGAATGTGCATGGTTAGCGTTACGCGTTGCATTTCTGTGGATTTGTACTGCATTATTAATTGTTGAGGATTGCGACCTATGTAATAATGTGTTGTGCACATACGAGCCAAATACGCGGAAGAGATAACTCGTACCTGTGCTTATGGAATCGTCTAATGCCGGGCCTAATCGATTAAGGATCCAATTTACTACGTCCGATGACTCAGTGTCGAGTGCATGATATTATAAACAATAATAGTGCGGCTGAGCAAAATATTTGACAAGAAATAAGTAACCAACCTAGGCACAACGATTTGAGTAACGTATCACAGATGGAAATTACGGAGACGAGAGTGGACAGGCAAACGAGAGGACGTGAGTTAAAAGAAGAAGATGAATGGATTTTAGTTTGAAGAGACGGCAAAAGGATGAGGAGTAGAATTGAAGTCACAGTCAGTAGCGTAGAGAAATTACCTAAACAGTTTGTAATGGCGAAATTGTTGTTTGAGTGATGTTTCAAGGATTAAATATCTTAACAAGTACGAAGTGATTTTGCAGTTGCGTAAACTCATTATTATATTTTCAACTTCAGCCCATCTGTTTCAAGAAAGACAAACGAGCTTACAGTGGAAGGTTTTGTGCCGCATTCCCGCCTGACAGCTGCTTGGTTGGAGTTCTTACGGTCTCGGCTAATTTTTTTCCTACATTAACATAATAGTCATTTATCTCATTTATAGACCTCACTGAATTTCTATCTATCAATAGTAAGTCCTTCGCGGTTTGAGTTTCTTTGGAGGTATGGGTAATAGATTGAATTGCATTCCAGAGATGTTTTGGGTTACTGTTTGCTTTTGTCAACATGTCTCTTTCATATTGCCTTTTGACATTTTTAAGCAGATTTTTGCAGAAATTCTTATATCTTATAAATATAATCTTTAGTGTCTCATTACTGGGGCAATTTTTCATTTTTTTATACATTAGGTCTCTATTCCTCATACATCTCAACAGCCCAGGAGTAATCCATGGCTTCCATCACATCCACAGCCTTTAATAGTCCACTGCTGCACATAGGCCTCTCCTTAGAAAGGAGGTTTTGGCCTACTATACCACGCTGGCCAGACGGGTTGCTATAGGGTTTGTGTCAAGTTTTCCTTCTCTTTGCTGTGCTGGTTGTTTTGCGTTAGCTCCCTTAGTCGCCTCTTACGGGATGAATAGGGGTGATGACACTCCGTATTCTTAATCTGCCACCACACGGATCCTGGCTTACGTATTCGTAAACGGGAAGGGACTATTTGAGTACTCGTGGCCATGCTGATAGCTGATGTCAAGTAGTTTATGAGAAGTTTACAAGCGTCGTTTGCATTATTTGTTTGATATACTGACGAATAATCTATGGAAGTAATGTACTGTTCAAGAAGTATGGTATCAATTTTTGTCTTAGTTTTTGGGAAAACACACACGGGAAAAGACGTTTGGACAGGGATAATAAAACTGTACTATGGTCAGTTACGGTAGATTCTAGTACTAATACTGTGCTTTTGTGTCTAGACTTTAAGATAACATGATCAAGACAAGATTATCATGCGTTATTTTAGTATGAGCTGGTAAAAGGCCATGGCTAGATGTAATATTTAAGTATTCTTTAGCATTGCCACTTGTAGAACCCTCGTTAATGTCTATGTTTATGTCGCCTATTAACACTAAATTTTTATATGCAGAGTTAGATGTCAAAAATGTGTCAAGAGATACTAGAAAATTGGTAACATCTTTAAAACAAGGCGGTCGGTAAATTCCTAAAATGCACGTGTCTTGGTCTATAGCTACTGCTACACAGTTGGTATCCTGCAGCTGTGGTTCAAAAACTTGACAGTTGGAAATATTAGTTCGTATAAAGACAACTACACCATCATTTTTGTTTATTCTATTCGTACTGTGAAAGCTGTTAATTATGAATTATATGTATAATATGGGTTGCAGGATAGCCAACACTCCGTTAGTACTATAATGTCTTGGGAGAGTTTTGTTCTGGTCATTATTTTATTTATTTATTTGGGAAAACAAACAATAGTAAAATGAGTATACATATGAAATCTTTGTAACTTAACTAATATACTACCCACTACATTTTCCACCTTACCTTATAAAATAATTATTATTATTATTACCTTATATAATAATTCCATTGTTAGCAGACATGAGCTGCTGCCGCCGCAGTTTAATCAATAAGAAAAGCGGTTACTCAGAACAAAACGTTGGTAACTGAGACAAATAAAGTTTCACTTAAACATACAATAGATAAATCAAAATCAACTTTTATTGCCTACTGCTGATCCTTTAGTACCGCTATTATGTCTCTTTTAAATTTAGTCCTACTAACATGTAATATATCGATTGCACTAAAATGCTTATTGTATGTGTCAACTAAACGGTAAAAAGGCGAACGCAGACCAGAATTCGTTTTACAGCGTCTAGTCGCAAATAGGTGTCTGGCTCGCAAACTCCGCCCATGGACTGTTCGAGGAACCAGGTAGCACAAACAATTCACCAAGTCAGGGCAATCAAATTTGTTGCGGCATACACTAAAAAGAGTCAAGGAGAATACGTCTGGATTTCAATGTCAACATATCGTATTTCTTAAGGAGTTGTTGGTACGATAATTTTTTACTAAAACATCTATATTGCATAGCACGAAAGTACCTACGTTGGATCAACTCTATAGCATTGTTATATTTTGTATAGTACGGATTCCAGATAGGTACTGCGTATTCCAATTGTGGCCTGATTATAGATTTATATAAATATACGAAAGTGGAGGGACGGTGAAAGTCGCGAGTTGCCCTCATTACGAATCCAAACATTCACACATCACACATCATCATCAACAGCCTATACTAGTCCACTGCTGGACATAGGCCTCTCCTTAGAAAGGAGGTTTTGGCCTACTATACCACGCTGGCCAGACGGGTTGGTATAGGGTTTGTTTCAAGTTTTCCTTCTCTTTGCAGTGCTGTTGTGCTTAGTTTGCTCCCTTAGTCGGCTCTTACGACACCCACGGGATGAATTGGGGTGGTGACAATTTGTATTCTTAATCCGTCACCACACGGACAATCCAAACATTCGGAAGGCCTTATTGATAATATTTTCCACATGTGCATCCAGATGAAGTCTTGAGTCAAGATACACACCCAGGTCTCGGAGACACGTAACTTTATTGATGACGCTGTTATCCAGTCTGTAACTACAGCCAATAATATTTATTTTTTTGGTAAATGTTATACTATGGCACTGGCTAAGATGTAGTTTGTTAGCAGAGCAATATCTAGAAAAGCGGTCAAGATCATGTTGAAGTTCCAAACAGTCAAGCTCACTATTAATGGTTTTAAAGACCTTTAAATCGTCAGCGTATAAAAGAAATTTAGAGTGTTTGAAACAGTCTTTAATGTCATTTATGAATAAGATAAATAACAAAGGGCCTAAAATTGAGCCTTGCGGGACTCCCGAGGTAACCTGGATGGAGCTGGACTCAAAGCCATTAATTACAACCTTTTGTGTCCTGTTGGTTATATAAGAGATAAACCATCGAAGTAAGTTTCCTCTGATACCGTTGTATGCAATTTTATTGAGCAACATTTTATGGTCAACTTTATCAAAAGCCCTTTGGAAATCAGTATATACCGCGTCAATCTGTCGCCTATTATCAATACCCTCAAAAAGGTAAGTCGAAAATATTAGAAGGTTGCTAATACACGATCTGTCCTTGACAAAACCATGTTGTTCATTCATAATAACCCGCCGGATAATTGGGTATATCTCATTATGAACAAGCTTGTCAAAAAGTTTGGAGAATGCTGACAAAATAGAGATCGGGCGGTAGGTCTCCACATTATTTTTGGATCCACTTTTGTGAACCGGGATAATATTTGCACGTTTCCATGTGTTAGGAAAAACTTCATGTGAGAGACATTTGTTAAAGAGTATGAAAATAGGGTAACATATAGTGTTATACGTATTTTTTTTTAATATTGCAGGAATACCATCAGGACCAGAGCCCTTGGTTGGATCGAGCAATTTCAGTTCTCTACGTATATTCTCTAAAGAGAAGTGTAAATTGGATAAGTTAATATCATGATCAGAGCTTAAAGGAGATGGTTCCCATGTATCAAGGTTCAATTTAGAGGGTTCATGTACTGAGTGAAAGAAATTGGAAAATAAGTTACATATTTCGATAGGATCATTAGCAAGGATTTGTTTATAATGGATTGAGCATCGTATTTTATTTGAGGATTTACAATTGGAGATGTATGACCAGAAAGCTTTGATATTTGTTTCAATGTCATCTTCAACTGAGTTAATGTAAGTTTTAAGGCATTTATCTGCAACTTGTTTAAATCTGAGTCTTTTGATAGATAACGTTTCATAGTCCCTGACATGCCCATATTTTTTCCACTTTATCCATGCAGATGTTTTGTTTTTGTAAATACGAATTAGCGTTTTTGAAAACCAGATAGGAAATTTTATATCTCTATTTTCACGTGCCGGAGTGTGTGTTCTAATTATTGCATATAGTGTTTCGTAAAACATAGAGACTGCCTCTTTGGGTACTAATGATTCAAGCAGACTGTTCCACTCAGCATCCCCTATACAGAGTGTTTTATTTCGTTATACAAATATTTAAGCCCTATATTCTGTCCTTAATTTCTAGGCGATTTGCAAAATATGAACAAAATATATCCAGTAGTTTAGCCACAGGACTCATTTTTGTGTTTCGTATTTTACAACACCATATGTTTACGCAAAGCTAAAGTACTAAGTGTCAATGACCTTCCCGCTGTCGCTATACAAACGCTACCGCACAAGTTACGAAATAATAATTAATAAAAAAAAAAATAAGAATTTCTTTAAAGTAAAATCAAACATATTGCAACGGCATACGGAAGATAATACTGTGTCTGACAACAAGGTTCTTACACTTGTGTTGGTCAGTGTCGGCGAAAATAAATTAGAAGCATGTAATTGGTTACTGTGTCATCGGATCGCTACCAACCTATTAGCATGTATGCATCGTAATTGCGCGCTTTTTTTTTACATATTGATTATAAACAAAATATGCTAATAAATAAGTATTTTAATATTATTAGGCTGTGTAAATTATATTATTTATATTAAATGTTTTATTTACAGTACGTAATGATTACTACAGGTAAACTCATTATAATAATGTTTTTTGAGCTTTGACAATTGGCAGCATTGATTTAATTATTTAATATTCGATGACTTCCGGGTTCTAGAAAGTAGAGTAGCGTCAATCGGTCTGCGGTCAGTTGTTGCAAGACTGTTTGTATTGCAACGAGTCCCGCTAATTTTGTTTTGAAAGTAACAATATTAGTTTTGTTGTGGAGTGTGTGTGTGTGTAGTGTAAACTAGGTTTCTTACTAGTGTTTTAATTATATTGAATTATTAATATTAACATTCATAATGCCGCGAGTGACCTTTACAGCCCCGGAGTATACTGACATGGTCTTAATTTACGGGGAATGCCATCAAAACGCTTTTTTAGCTTTACGGACATACCGTGAGAGATATGGAACCACTCGTGTATGCCCTACAGACAGCCGAATTTAATCAAAGTTTGGTGCCACGTGATGTTGAGTTTGCTCCCCGAACACCGATCGCCCTTGAAGAACGTGTGTTAGACCATTTTACGCGTAACCCTACATGCAGTTTACGTAGGGCTGCTCGTCAATTCAGTGTTCACCACAAAAAGGTCCACGGTATTTTAAAGGCTAATAAACGACGGCCTTTCAGATTTCGAAAAGTATCGGCTTTATTAAACAGAGATCAACCCATAAGAGTGGCTTACTGTCAGTGGTTATGTACGAAGGTAACGAATGACCCTGAATTTCTATCTAACATCATGTGGACTGACGAGAGTACCTTCACACGTAATGGTATATGGAATCGCCAAAACTTGCGATATTGGGCTAGGGAAAATCCTCATGCTGTACGCGAATCTTCCCACCAGTACCGTTTTTCGTTGAATGTATGGGCAGCAATTCACGGCAATAAGATAATCGGTCCAATTTTCATTAATGGAAATTTGACTGCTATCAGGTTTTTGGAATTGCTTGATGGCCCAGTGTCAGATTATACAGATCAACTGTCTGTAGCTCAAAGCAGGCGTATGTGGTACCAGCTAGACGGAGCGCCTGCCCATTCAGTGGTGGCTGCCAGGGAGCGTCTTAATCACATGTTTGGTGAACAGTGGATAGGACGCTATGGGCCTACACGATGGCCACCTAGATCACCAGATCTCACGCCCCTAGACTTTTTTTTGTGGGGATATGTTAAAAATGAAGTGTACACAACAGACGTCACTTCAATAGAAGACCTAAGATCGAGGATAATAAGTGCATTTAATAAACTAAAAGCTTTGGCAGCAAATGACAACTTGTGTGCTAGAATACGAGACAACATGATGCGAAGGTGTATTCGATGCATTGATGTGAACGGTAGGCACATTGAAAACCTAAAAATTTAAATTAATTTGATTACTATTGTATGTATGATGTACTAAACTGGTGTACAATAAAGTTTATTCTTATTAAATCAAATTTTAAGTAAAAATTGACCTAGTGAATAAAAACTGTTGCGAGTGGTATTCATATTTTAATAAATTGATTTAGTGATTTTAAATAAAGCGCAAGTGAAGTAACTGATTAGTGATACGAATGTAATATTCGGCTGCTCGATGCGGCGCCTCCGCCGTTGCGGCGCCGCGTCGCTAGGCTCATTTTGATGTTGGCGCCATTTTTGCATCGCTGCCGTCGCGTCGTCTACAGGTGAGTGACCCGTGTTATCAATGGTGCTCCAATTCGGCATTATTTTATTGTATTTATTCTGTTCTAAATTTGCATTTTTTTATTTTGTATTTTTTTGTTTTTTTTTTTAAATTTTAACCGACTTATATTGAACTGTGTTATCTGTAATTTAAGTCTTTGGCATAAGTCTGGTAACAGTCTGTATATTTGTTGATATTTTCATAATTAGCTTTATAAAAGTTTAATGGATTCTGTACTTTATATGCTGAAATACGTGTAGATACGGGATTAATTAATGGTATGTGTGCATAAAAAGCTGGGTGACTTTTGTCTATAGTTACAAAAGGAATGTCGGCGTTATGTACGACACAGTGTTTGTTGCAACAAAATAAGTCTAATAAGTGATTTTTAGACTTGATCAGATTATTATATTGTCTTAAATTTAATTGTGAACAGAAGTATAAAAATTTACGAGATACGTTATTGAGGGGGGTACATTCCATATAGGAAGAATTTTGAACCCAATTGAGTTTGGGGCATGTTAAAATCGCCAGTCAAGATAACACTGTCAGCATGGTTGTGGTCAAATACTAACAAAAGAGAATTGAGAAAATTAATGTAAACTTCATCTACAGTATTCGGGGGTGTATAGGTTGCACATATTATGTGATATGCATCATTGGAGGAAGGGATTTTTACTATTATATGCTCAGGTAACATTAGGGGGGGTGATAACAAAACACAGGACGGCTTTAAGTCGCTAGCGACCGCTATAAGGACACCGCCCCCATCTTTTTTGCCTGTAACAAAGCGATTACGGTCACATCTGAATGTTAAGTATCGGTGATCAATAAATTCGTTATCAGAGATGTCTGGCGTTAGCCAGGTCTCCGTTAGAACAATCACATCATATGCATGCGCCAATATGTTCAGATATAAGGTGTTCATCTTTGTCCTGATTCCTCGACAATTTTGATAGTAAATTGATTAATTTTTTAGCGTTAGTAAACTAGGTAAGTTGGCTGAAATACTGCAAATATTTTGAGTAATTATATTAAGACTCTTCTCAGTTCTGTCCAGAAAATAACAGCATTTTTCAGGCTCACAAACATATGAGCTGGACACCAGCGTATTATCTATGTCCTGAAGAGTTTCATATAGCGGATCGAATGAAAACATAAACATTAAATGTGTTCGTAGAAGTTTGCCATATAAATATGTGTGTGTGTTTGCTGTAAATTTGATATAATTTTGATCGAATGACTGTTAAGAGTTTAGGTTGAGCCTGTTGGTGAGTAGTATGCATATATGAGTGTAAGTGTAAGTATAGGTTGAGGTATTTGAGTGTGTGAGTGGTATATTCGGGTTAAGTGCATGATTTGTAGGGTGAGTTATTACATAATTTAATCTTAATGTTATACAAGGTAAAACATGAGAAATTATTATTAAGAAAAAAGTAGAAAAACTCAAAAAAAAAGAAACCATAAAACTTGCAATTTATACAGAATATTAATACTAGTCAAATACTGTTTTTGAATTTTGTAAGTCTGCTTCAGCATTAATACGTATTTGGGGTAGTCCCAAAGTTTTCCGCAGATAAATTATTCCTTTTGAGGTCCAGCAAAATGCATACCCATTTTCTCTAGACAATTCTCGAGCCGCGTGGAACAACTTTTGTGGTTTGGAGGTTAAAGTTTCCGAGACGTACACTGGTCTGGGTGGTCCTTTGACATTAAGATGAGTAGTATTTAATTTTTCTCCCTTTGGCTTATCACTATTGAAAAACTTAACCGCTGTCACGATGTTTTCCTTCACCAAAATGCTGTTAAATTCTATTATGAGAGGTTTAGTTTGTTCTTTGCTCCAGTTGATTCTATATGTGTCCCTAATTTGGTCGTCTTGCAGGGTTACTCCAACAGATTCCATACTATTACTTTTACCACTTCGTTCCGAGGGAGTGTCTGAGTTGTAAATTGTTTGTGCAAAACTAAACGTTGGATCACTAGTGCCAGTAACAGAATGTTGTTGCGGCGAGTGACGTAGCGGCATAGTGACGTGTAATAATATCTAAGTCCGAGCAGAAAAATGTATCAGTAACTCGAAAGAGGTAAGTATTAGTTAATGTTACATGCAGGGGTTAACGTTCTGGGTTACAGGGTTGCCAAGAGGGCCCTTCAGGCAGCGATAAAGCGGGCCAAGAGCGAGGCCCGCTGTTTTGAAGCGGACTGTATATAGGTATTTTGCTGGTCATCTACCTTAAAGGAAACCACGAGTAGAAATTATGCTTGTTTATTGTAGATCGGATGGAACGCAAGTGAATGTTACATTGGTATATTGTCGTTGGCAGCTAAAGGATACACAATGCAGCCAACATAATTAAACTAAGATGTTGTGTTACCAACATATTGGCCAGGGCGACAAATGGTTTAATAATAAGCCTATAATAAAGTTTTGACAACCCTAGGAAGATACACAAGTACTTAAAACAAACAAGTACAATGCTTAGACAAACATAATGCTTGACAGTTTAAAAAGGATAACACAAAAATATTATTACAGCTACACAGCCACTAAACTCAAATTGAAAGGCTAAACTTGTAACAATCTGTATATAAATAGTTCATAAATACCACACACTTGATGTGTTACATATTAATTTATGTTCAAGAGAACATTTTGCCCTTACACTTGCGACCTTAAATTAAAAGTTTTAACTTTATAAGTGAATGAACTAAACTATAGTTTTAAAAAAAAAAATGTTTACGCTTACTTATACATCTACAAAACAATATAGGTAGATAACATACATGACACAGTCAGTCTTGCCACCAGGAAAAAACAAGTACCAAGCAACTTCAAATAACAAATGTTAAGTAGTACCTATGTATTATACATTGGTAACAATACCTATGTATTATAAAAAATTAAATTTAATTGAATTTAACAATTTACTCATTTTAATTGAGTATGCACCTTATTGTCTAAGTAACTGTAAAACAAGTATTTGCTGACATTTAAACACTATCATTGTCTACAGGCAGCAAACATACCTTGGTGATAGACCGTTTATGAGTTTTACCATTAGAGGTCATGACTTCTACTACTCTAACCCTGTTATCAGTAGTCCCTGGAAAGACTTGCGTAACTCTGGCCATAGGCCAATACAAAGGGGCTAAATTATCATCCTTTAATATAACAAGAGAGCCTATCTTAATGTTAGGATGAACATCGGTCCACTTAGGGCGAGATTGTAATATATTAAGATATTGTTTTCTCCATTGCTTCCAAAATGAATGTTTAAGATTGTTACAAACGTTCCAAGACTTTAATCTGGAAATAGATGCATTTTCTTGTTCAGGATATGAATTTAGAGGTGATCCTATGAGAAAATGTCCAGGGGTGATACATGAAAAATCATTTACATCTGCAGACAATGGCATGAGAGGTCTGCTGTTTAATACAGCCTCTATTTGACACAAAAGTGTATTAAGTTCTTCATATGTAAGTGAGGAAGTTTGCATGACTCTCTTTAAATGATATTTCATACTCTTGACTCCCGCTTCTGCGAGTCCGGCAAAAGTTGGAGAATAACAAGGCAAAAAATGAAAGTTAATACCCTTCTGTGCAGCAAAGTCATATACTTGTTTCTGATGCATTTGACAATTTTGTAATTTATACAGCTCATCAAGCTGTGTTTTAGCACATTTAAATGTTGATGCGTTATCTGAATAAATATCAGTAGGTAGTCCTCTACGAGAAACAAACCTTTTGAGACAAGCAAGAAAGGTTTCAGTTTTTAGATCTGAGGCTAACTCAAGGTGTATAGCCCTTGTCACAAAACACACAAAGAGGCAAACATAACCCTTTGTAATGATTGGCTTTCTGATTCTAGCTACCTTAACTGAAATAGGACCTGCAAAGTCCATGCCTATTTTTTGAAAAGGGCGACAGATATTTACTCTGTCTGCAGGTAAACTGCCCATCAGTTGTTTGGCTGATTCTGCCTTTAATCTAAAGCAAGTAATGCATTTATGTAAAACATTTTTTACCTGTCTCAATCCTTGTACAATCCAAAACCTTTGGTTAATCGATGACAATACTAGTCTAGGTCCAGCATGTAGATTTTTAACATGTTCATTTTCAATTATTAACTCTGTTATCCGTGACTCTCGAGGTAAGAGTATTGGATGTTTCTGTGAATAGGAAATAGAAGCATTATGTAACCTGCCTCCTACTCGCAGAAGACCATTGCCATCAACAAATGGACTCAAAGGCTTTAAATTACCTTTAACAATTACATTCTTAGATCTTAAGGCATTAAATTCATCTTTGTAATGTTTTAGCTGCTCATGTTTAACAATTAACAACAATGAGTTACTTAATTCTTGACTTGTCAAATAACAAAGTTTAGTTTTATTATTTTTTGACCTTACATTTTGAACAAAGCGTAACACGTAAGCTAAGACCCCTTGCATCTTATTAATATTAGAATAATTATCTAGAAATTCTAAAGTTAGATTCTGCTCATCAGTAGAAAGAGAACAAACCATAGCATTGAAGGATGTGGAGGCCTCTTTGGTTTCAGGTAAGCGGCTTGGAATAGCTAAATTTAGCTCCGGCTCATACTTACATGTATGCAACAACTTTGGACCCTTCCACCATAATGGATGTTGCTCTAACTCATGAGGTAAGACACCTCTGCTAAGACAGTCGGCAGGGTTCTCGCTAGTACCTATGTAAGCCCATGTGAATTTATGAGATAGCTCTAAAAGTATTTTTACTCTATTTGCTACATATGCACTGAGCTTTATCAATGGCGTTTTGATCCAAGCTAAAACAATTTGAGAATCAGAGTGCAAAATAACTTCATCGATCTTCAGTTTTAGTGATAATGTATCATGGACTCGATTGACTAATTTAGCCAACAATACTGCAGCATTGAGCTCTAGGCGTGGAACAGTCATGTCTTGTTTAATTGGATTTATGCGACTTTTTGAGCAGAGTAAAGAAACTTTTATACTACCAGTTTCATTGACAACTCGTAAATAAACACAGCAACCATAGGCAGTATTTTTTGATGCATCTGCATAACCTATGATCTGTATCAATTTTGTGTTGTGTAAATTTGTGTATCGTGGCACATTTATTGGTCTCATGTTAAGTAAACTATTATAAAACTCTCGCCATGAGTGCGAAATCTTATCATTGGGGGTACTGTCCCAATCAATCTTAGCTAGCCATAGCTGCTGCATAATTACCTTAGCGCATACTATGACTGGACCTACCAAACCTAGCGGATCATAGAATTTACTGATATAGCTTAAAATGCCGCGCTTCGTAACTGGAAAGTCTTCGATTGGTTTGGGACTTGAAATTATAAATGAATCGGTTTTAACATTAAAATTTATACCTAAGGTTTTAAAGGATAAGTTACTTTTCTGTAAATCAATGTCATCAAAATGTTGTCTTGATTTAGGAATATCATGTAATAATTCAGGCAGATTAGAAACCCATTTATGTAACTGAAAACCCCCTAATTCTAAAAGACTACAGAGTTGCTCCTTTGCCTTTATCAAAAGCTCTGGAGAACCTTGGGAACAAATGGCGTCATCTATATATGTACAGTTATTTATGATAAAAGCAGCCAGAGGGAATTTTTCTCCATACAGGCTTACTAGTTCCTTTAAACACCTTGTGGCTAAGTAAGAAGAAGACTTCATGCCATAAGTAACTGTATTCAACTGAACATATTGCAAACCTTGTTCTGGGCTGTCCCGCCATAGAATGTTTTGCAAGGGCCTATACTTTGGATCTAATTCTACACATCTGAACATACTTCTGATATCAGTCACAAAAATATATTCATCTACTCTAAACAACAACAAAATGTCTATAAGTTCCTTTTGAGTAACAGGGCCATTATGCAATAAATCATTTAGTGAAATCTTATTTGTAGTCTTCATAGATCCATCAAAGACAACTCTGCATTTAGTAGTCTTTCTATCAAGTTTTAAGACAGGATGATGTGGCAAAAAGAACACAGGATCTTTTTTGAGGTCATATTGATTTATGTCTATTATAGTTCCATGACCTTTTTCAATATATTCGTGAATAAATTCCTTATAAAGACTATGCAAAAGAGGATCTTTTTTGAATCTAACTTCTAAGTTGTGAAATCTCCTTGAAGCTAAATACAATGAGTCTCCAAGGGTCTCTCTGATAGAATCTAATGGCAGCCTTAAGGGCAAGGCTACTTGAAATTTCTTACTTTTTGTATCTAATTTGACAGTTTCACAGAAAAGTTTTTCACAAGTATCATGTTCACTAAGTTTTTCTGGAAAATACTCAGGGACCTTTTCTGCTTCAAAAAAGGTTTCAAAATTTTCATTCAATGTATGAAGGTAATCTTGGGATTTACAAAAAAGTGTTACCGGTATGTGTGAATGAGCAGTGTGGGTAGGTACGGTGCCAGCAACAATATGACCGAAGACAGTATTTAACACAGGTACTGTAGACTTAACATTTTCTCTTACATCTTTCCCGGAGTTGGACTGGAACCTATTTGGCTCAGTCGGTAGTAGCACCTGGAAGAAGATGTCAGCTCCTAATAGAATATGTATTGTACTAGGTTCATTAAAAGTGTTGTCAGCTAGTGTTATGTTTGCGGGAAGCAGCAGACCCTCCCCACTGAATTTAATCTGAGGCAGTTTAGTAGTGATAGAATCCAAAAGATAGCAATTCACATTTATTTTATAATCCTGGATTAAAGAGTGGATGTCTATGTTAACACATTTTGATAGCTTAGCTTTGCTATTACCTATGCCAGTTAAAGGTGTGTTAATTGATTTAGGCTGTAAGTCAAGTAGGCGTGCAAGTTCAGTTGTAATGAAAGACGCTTGAGAACCACTGTCAAGTAATGCCTTCACATGCACCTCAGTCCCATTCTTAGCAATAAGCTTTATTCTAGCCGTAGGTAATAATACCTGATTGCTTGCTTGAGAAGCCAAAATTACTGGTGATTGTGCCTTATCAACATGAAGTAGTGTGTTGTGACCTTGCTTGCAAATGTCACACTTAAAGTGAAACCTACATTTATTATTATGTTTATTGAGGCACACCTTACACAAACCATGCTCTTCTGTAAATTGAAGCCGTTCTGATGCATTTTTTGATTTAAATTGTGCACATAAAAAAAGCTTGTGAGCAGACTTACATATTAAGCAGGCAGGTTGAAATGAAGTGGATGTTGAAGCTTGAGGTTTTTCCTTCCTATCTTTTATCAATATATTAGCTACCCTTGGACGATCCGCCACTGGTTTCTCCACATTCTCCAATGCTTGGGCTCGCCTATCTAGAAAATCCAACAAATGTGCTACCTTTGTTTCCTTTTCCCTAATTAATTGAAATTCCCTATTGCAATAGGTGTCCAGCTTCCTTGTGAGTATGCATAACAGAATAGCATCCCACTGATCAACAGGCATATTTAAGTTTCTAAGAGCAGCTAGTTGTTGCTTAACAATTGACAAAAAGTTTCTAATATTATGTGCCGTTGACCTTGGTATGGGATTTATATCTAATAGTGAACTGATTAACTCATTTGTGATTTTATATTCATTGTCATATCTATCATGTAGAATAGACCTAGCTTCCATGTAATTTTCACTTGTAATGGTTAAATTTTTAATTAAATCTAAGGGTTCTCCCTGTAAATAACTCCTTAAATAAAAGAATCTTTGTACATTATCAAGTCTGGTACTATTATGTATTAAGCTATCAAATAGTCCAATAAAAGCCTTGAAATCTGAATATTTACCATCAAAATTAGGTATGGTTATATGAGGTAACTTAGTTTGTATATTTTGACAGGAGGGCTTATTTCCACATTCAATTTCTTGTTTATCTAATTTTTCGATTAATTCTATGATTAGTGAACGCGTATTTATGTATGTATTTTCTGTAGAATCAAAGTCTATGTCGGATTTACTAGCGTCTAAACCACAAATGTCTAAATTATAATTTTCATATTTATCGAAGGTGGATTTTAAGCGTTCCTGTTTTAATACTAATGTTTGTTTTGTATAAGCTAAATACACTGTTGGATCACTGAATGAAGAAGCAAATTTAGTTAGCGAACCTTTTAAAGCGCCACGTTTCCTTATGAGCGACTGCATGGCGTCGCCTTCCTTTTCTTCTAGTGTCATTTTTACAAGATTTAAACTTATATTACGCTGAAATTATACACACACTTAATATTAAGTGCAACAATATAATGCAGAGCACAGTTTACAAACTTTCGCTTCAATTTGTCGTCGGCACTCGGCGGTGTGGCAAGATGGCGTCCGTGGTCCGAGCCGCGCCAGCGCAGCGTACAGGAAATTTGCGTGCGTTATGTTGGCTATAGTGCGATGCTCGTCCAATCACGGTGCTGTGCTACATGCGTCATCCGCCCGGTGAACAAAATAAAAAAAAACCTTGCTTTGGAAATACGTGCAACCGATTATGGAAATGATATATTTTTACCTGAAAAGCTGAAAAAACAACAAGCTGAGATAAAATATACGTGCGGAATGCGTTGATTGCTCCACTGCAAATTCCCTTTGTCTTTCGTTTTACGAAAAAGTTGTCTTGCGCAAGGTGGATAAAATTATTGAACACGTGATTGCGTAGTTTACTGCAAATCTCGGTTTTTATCCTCTTCCTCTTTGACCCAATCCAAACTGAAATTCCTTTTTGTTGAGACAAGTTCTTCGCCGAAATGTCGTTCAAAATGGCTGCTTCTTGAAAATTGGTCGAAACAAAATACTCTCGACACGTCGAAATTTAGAACTGTCACGGTAACACTCGCGATACTAGCGGTGAGATAGGACCATGTTTTGAAGCGGACTGTATATAGGTATTTTGCTGGTCATCTACCTTAAAGGAAACCACGAGTAGAAATTATGCTTGTTTATTGTAGATCGGATGGAACGCAAGTGAATGTTACATTGGTATATTGTCGTTGGCAGCTAAAGGATACACAATGCAGCCAACATAATTAAACTAAGATGTTGTGTTACCAACACCCGCCGCGAGATGCTGGAGACACTGGAGCGGGATCCGTGGGGACGCCCCTACCGTATGGTTAGGGGCAAGATGCGCCCATGAGCCCCGCCGCTCACACGGTGTCTTCAGCCAGAGCTGCTTGAGAGGGTCGTTGGCTCTCTGTTCCCAACGCGAGTGGTGGAGCATACTCCGCCACAGATGGCTCCGCCTCCGGCGCTTGAGGCGCCTAACGTGGATGACCACGACGTGCCTAAGGTCACTGGGGTGGAACTAAGGCCCCGGGACCCGATGGCATTCCTGGCCCCCGATGGCATTCCTGGCCGAGCGTGGGTCCTGGCCTTAGTCGACGAGGCTCTCGAGCCCCGACTGCGAGGGTTCTTCAGCGCATGCCTCGAGCGGGGCCAGTTTCCGAAATTGTGGAGGACGGGGAAACTGGTCCTCATCCGAAAGGAGGGGCGCCCGGCGGACTCACCGTCCGCCTACCGGCCCATAGTGTTGCTTGACGAGGTGTGCAAGCTCTTTGAAAGAGTGATTGCAAGGCGCCTCGTCAAGCATCTCGTGATGGTTGGGCCGGATCTGGCGGACAACCAGTACGGTTTCCGTCAGGGGCGCTCCACCGTGGATGCGATCATGCGCGTGAAGGCTCTGGCGAAGGAAGCGGTCTCCCGGGGTGCAAAGTGGTGTTGGCGGTGTCCTTGGACATCGCCAACGCGTTCAACACTATGCCCTGGAGCTGCATCAGGGTGGCGCTCGTGTATCACGAAGTGCCTCTCTACCTCCGCCGCATAGTCGGGGCATATTTGTCGGAGAGAGCCGTCGTCTACCCCAGTAGGACCGGTCTCGGTAGGCGTGAAATGTCGTGCGGTGTTCCGCAGGGGTCGGTGTTAGGGCCACTCTTGTGGAAAATCGGCTACGACTGGGTGCTTCGTGGTGCCTTCTTGGATGGTATCGCCGTCGTGTGCTACGCGGACGGCAAGACGCACCACGAGGCAACCCTGAGGGCCACGGCCGAGGTTGCCCAAGTCGTTGAGCGTATCCGGCGGCTGGGTCTCGAGGTGGCTCTGCACAAGTCCGAGGCCCTGTTCTTCCACGGGCTTCTTAGGAAGCCGCCTGAGGGATCTAGCCTCACGGTTGGAGGCACTCGCATCGGCATCGAGCCCTCTATCAGGTATCTGGGGCTCGTACTCGATGGCCGATGGGACTTCGGATATCATTTCCGAGGTCTGGTACCCAAGTTGGTTGGGGCAGCACGTGCGTTGGCGCGGCTGCTGCCCAACATGAAGGGACCCGATGACTACTGCAGGAGACTCTACTCGGGGGTTGTGCGGTCCAGGGCCTTTACGGGTGCCCAGTATGGGCGGGGGCCCTGAAGGCCAGCAACGTCGCAATACTGCGACGACCGCAGCGAGTGCTGGCCATCAGGATCATAAGTTGGTACCGCACGATCTCCTTTGCCTTGACTCTCAAGCATCTCCTCTCTACTCACATCCTTGGCGCTTCGCTTGGCAGATGGCCAGCCTCAGAGTTTTCCGAGCTTCTCAGTTCTCCTCATGAAGCCGGTCCACCTCTTAACCGACCCCGAGGTGACGTCGCCGACTACGGGTGAGGGACCTCCGGGCACGTACACAGGCCGCACGGAGGTCCGCCAACTCCGGGGACCACCAGTAGACCTCCTTCCTTGGAGGCCGACAACCACGAACGCAGGGCATGGCCGCATCGCAAATCTGCGTAATCGCATCGCAGAAGCGACCAGCCCCCATGTCGACCTCCTCGGTCGGGACCTGCGGAGACAGCCAAGAGTGAATAATGGCCGCCTCCTCTAGTAAGTCCCTGTCGAGCTTGGCGACAGCCCACCGCGGGAAGCGGGAAGGGCGCCGCGCCGCGTGACCCCTACTTTGGTCCTGGGACCGGGAGAGCTCGAATCGGATGTACAAATGATCCGAGAGCGTCTCGACCTCTTCCAGGACACACCAGTTCCTTACTCGTGCGGCGACTGCAGGGGTAGCGAACGAAAGGTCCACTATCGACCCCCCCTGCTGTCGCACGCACGTGTTGGTGGAGCCTCTGTTCAGCAAACAGAGGCCCAACGACGCCGCCCACTTCTTGACGGCTTCGCCCCTGGCGTCCGTCGCAGGGGAACCCCACGCAATGGACTTTGTGTTGAAGTCCCCCAGCACGAGGACGTGCCCAGATACTAGTCGCCGCATCGAGGCCTCCAAGTTGTTAAGGAAGACCTCGAAGTCGTTCAAACTCCGGTTGGGGGAGAAATATACACCATAAATGGTGATTCCCCCCCAATCGGCGGCAACATATCCCGTACCCTTGGAGGTGGTGGAGCCGACGACTGCCACGGAGCCGTCGCTCAGTACTTTGGCCGACGCCACGGGACAGCTCACCCACACCGCACCGAGGCCTCCCGGGCCCGGACGGACGGTGCCGACTCTGATGGTGTCCGCGGTGCACCCAGTCTTCTCCATGACTGCATCGCGGACATCCTCCGACGTGATGGAGTCGTAAAGGCCCGAGATGCTCAGTTCTGCGCATTTGGTGGGCCTGGCGATCTTCACACCGTCCGTGGTGACGAAAATTCCCCGCAGCTTCTCGGCGAATTTGTCGGCCGTCGCCGCGCCTTCAGCCCCAGGGAACTCGAATACCCGAGCTCCCATCTGGGCGCAACGCAGCCTCATCCCCGCCGTCCCGAATTCAGTGGCGAGAACAGGCCGGGCCCCCTTGAAGAGGGCCGCATACGTGAGCCCGCCACTGGCCGCCTCCGGCGACAAGGTAACCACTACAGCCGCGGTTTTGGGCGGCTGCAGCTTCCGCGGCCTCCTTTTAGAGGCCGTTGCCACCGGTGGCGAAGGCTGGGCTTGAGCTGCTTTCTGAGCAGCCCTTCTAGCCCGCCTTCGGGACTTCTTTGAGCCCCTCACCTCCTGCCAACCCTCGTTGGAGGGGGCAGGTGCGGAGGGGCCCGGCAGGGGTGTCGGAGTAGGGAGCGGAGGGAACTCCACTCCACTCCTCGGCGCCGTTTTGGGCCCCGTCTTGGCCGGCTTCTGGGCCGGCGCCTTGACTGGCGCCTGGGCCGGTGCCTTGGCCGCTCTCCTCGGCCCCTGGGGAGCCGGTGGTGGAGTCGGGGCCGACGCCGACGCCGCCGCCGCGTATGACACGCGGCCTCCCACAACAGGGAGCGCAGTCTTAGCAGCGGCCTTAGGCCGCTGCGACGACGAGAGCGGGGGGCGCACGACCGTCGCAGGAGGCAGTCTCGCCTCCAGACCGGCCAGACGGCCGTCCAGCATACGCCCAACTGCGTCAAGAATTGACCGCAGTTGGGCGTCAGGCACCCCTAAGGTCGCGGTAGGTACAGGCTGGGGCGTGGACGGGGCCCCCCCGCTCGGGGAGGTTCACCCGGAAGCGGGCGAACTGAGCGCTCAGCTCGTTCACCCGCTCCGTCAGCCTGTCATTGGCCACCTGTAGGCGAGACACATCGCCTACTAGGCCCTCCACGACCTCCGACACAGCGGAGGAGGAGTCCTTAAGGGCCCTCACAAAAGAGCCCTTAAGATTTACCGACTTGGTGGCCTTTTTTTATTATGTCCACCGCGGCTCTCGCCCTCTCCTGCACAGACACGGGAGCCCGAGGGGCATCTCCCTCCACCGGCTCCCGAATCTTGAGCAGGAGATCCGCGATCTCTCCGGAGCGTCCACGCTTGCGACTCCCAGTGTCGCGGAACTCAACATCCATAGCGTCCAGTGCGTCAATCGACACACTGGAGCCACCGTCTGATGAAGCAGCGGACCGGGAACGAAGACGCTCCGATGTTCTTAGGCTCCCAGCAGTCAGTCTACTACAGACTACTACTGGGAGCCCAACCGAGATAGGTGTTCTCGACACCACCTCGCCTTCAGTGGACGCCAAATCCACTTCACCACTCTTCTTCTTCTCCTTCTTTCTTCCCACCGTTTCCTAATCCATTTTGCTCGCCTTTGTCGTTGTTTGTTTTAATCCATTGTTTCTATTAATTTTTGTTTCATCTTCCATATTTAAACCCACGAGTGGGGGAGAACTAAAGGTCCACCCGGGCAGAGATCCCCCAATACCCGGGTAAGCGTAAATTTATGCCCAACCGAGGGGTCCGCAAGTGCCCCGGCTGGGAGTGCGCTTACGACTGAACCACCCATCAACCATGCATCCCCTGGCCACGCACCAGAACACGGGATTCGGGGAATTTTTTAGAGAGGTTTACATCCTCGCGGCCCGGGCGGTTAAGCCGAGACCCTCGCCCCCGATCAGAGCCGCGAGACTTGACCACAGCGCTCTTCTCGGGATTACGATATGACGACGGTGACAAGGAGACTACGTCCCCCTGCCTGCTCGGTGGTAGTGTCAGTACACGCCGAGCCCGTCCTCCTTTCTCCACCGCTAACAGCAGAGAAACTGGCCCCTATAGGGCCCCACCTTCTGGTTCTTTACCGAGGTTTCCTCCTCCATGCTCCGAAGAGCGAAGAGCCAGAGGGTCAACCGGCAGACACGCCCACCCTGCTGGACCAGGCCTTGCCCGAGAGCCGATGAACGGCTTCCTCTTCTGCTTGAATATTAGCCGCTGGCGATAATCCTCTCCTCCAAGTGGACAAGGAGGAAACAGTGCCATCACCAGCGTTTCAGCGGACTCGAACCGACTAAAACCACACGGTGTGTCCTCTTTGCGCTTCCAGTTTAGGAGGGGTCCAGGTAGTTATCGCCTTCTGTACACCTCCCAGCGCCAGCCCGCTCCTGGTGCGGGCTCCGTCTCCAGGACCTCTCTTTTTTTTAGGCGACGTCCGGCACACGCGGACGCCGCCCCCTCGCAGCTGGCCAACTAATGCGGGTGGAGGGGAGAACCCATCCCGTCCACCCGCGGCCACACTCAGGGCGGCATGAGGCGCAGGTAAGCGCGCCTCCGCCGCCCGGTTCGCCGGCGGCGGAGGCGCGCTTACCTGCGGGCCTGTCCTCCTCCCGGGCCTTCTCCGCCGCCTCCTTCTACGAGATTACCTCCTCGCAGAAGGTTGCGACCGCGGTAAAACAACTGTCGCTACCGGCCATGGAGCGAATTACGGCCGGTAGCGAGAGATCTGCTCCGATGACTGCAGTGAGGGCCCGGCGCTGCGTCGCCCATGCGGAGCAAACTGCCAGCGTGTGCTGGGCCGAATCCTCACTGCAGTCCACTGCAGAAGGAAAGGGTCCCGTGCTGCCGCCCTGCCCACTCGGCGATGACCGGCTGGAGAGCCTCCACGACGGCGAAGCCAGCGCGTGGAGTCTCCAGCCGGAACGACCATCTGACTATGGTGGCTCGGCGAGCGGCTTCGCGCCACTCGCGCACGTCTTCGGGCGGAGGGCGAAATCCGCTCTCCGCTCGGAAGTCAGCCACTCGCCGATAAACTTCTGCGAGCACCCCCGCCTCCAAATCCCACGGGGGTGTTCCGGCCAAGGCGCAAGCCGCCTCGGTGGACACCGTGCGGTATCCGCGTATGGCTCTGACCGCCAATATCCTCTGGGGGACGCCACGAGGACCGAGCCGACCTCGATTGAGGCGCCGGCGGGTGGACCACGACGGGGCCATGAAATAATAGGGCCTCCGTCTTATCCAGGGCCACCCGTAATCCCAACGCCTCAATGCGCCCGACCACCTGGGAAACTCCCGTGGCGGCCAGGCGCGCCGCCTCCTGGAAGTTAGCCCCCCCCGGGCCGTGAGTAAGGTGTCATCCGCGTAGCAGATTACACCCAGCCCGGGGGGGAGACGCCCTCGTAGGGCCCAGTCGTACCCGATGTTCCACAGGAGAGGTCCTAGGACAGACCCCTGCGGAACACCGCACGACATGGCCCTGCGTCTCAAGACGCCATCTCGGTCCTCGTACATGACGGTTCGCTCCTCAAGATAGTCTGCCACCAGCTGCCTCAGGTACTCCGGCACTCCGTGTTAGCGGAGCGCTTCGCTGATGCAGCTGAATGGCAGACTATTGACGGCGTTGGCGATGTCCAAGGACACCGCCAACACCACTCCGCCGCAGCTCACGGCCTCCTCGGTCACGACCCTAAGGCGCATCACGGCATCGATCGTCGAACGCCCCTCTCGGAAACCGAATTGGGCGTCCGACAGATCGGGGCCAACCTCGCAGAGGTGCCGGACGATGCGGGCAGAGAGCACCCTCTCGAAAAGTTTACCCACCTCGTCCAGCAACACGATAGGCCTATGGGCCGCGACCGAATCGGTAGGCCGTCCCGGCTTCCTCAGCAGGACCAGCTTTCCGCACTTCCAGCGCTCAGGGAAGCGTCCGGACGCCAGGCTAGCGTCCAACACCTCCCTGAGGTGGTCCGACATGTAGTCGAGGGCTCGGGCCATCACTCGGGCTGGAACCCCGTCCGGCCCGGGGGCAGTGTTCTTGGATCTAATCCGTAGAACAGCCGCCCCCAACTCCGATTCCCTGACGGGCGGAACATCACCCTCGCTGCCCCCGTCGGCTCCGGCTGATGCAGCCATCGACGGGGGTGTGTGCTCCGCCCGCTGCGGGAATAGGCCCTCGACCACTTCCTGCAGGAAGCTGGGCTGGAGAGTCTCCGTAAGGGGGGGGGGGCCCGACATGCGGAGCTTTTGACGTACCGCACGATAAGGGCGACCCCAGGGGTCACGCTCGAGACTCTCCAGCATCACCTCTCTACTAACATCTTTGGCGCGGCAGATGGCCAGCCTCAGAGTTTTCCGAGCTTCTCGGTACTCCTCATGAAGCCGGTCCACCTCCTCACCGACCCCGCGGTGACGTCGCCGACTACGGGTGAGGGACCTCCGGGCACGTACACAGGCCGCACGGAGGTCCGCCAACTCCTGGGACATATTTCATTGCCTTTTTTTTTTTTTTACGTGTGGAAATCCCCTCGGACCGTCACCCCGCCGGGGCTCTCGTTCAGCGGGGCGGTGTGTCGGACTCGAACCGACTAAAACCATACGGTGTGCCCTCTTTGCGCTTCCAGTTTAGGAGGGGTCCAGGTAGCTATCTCCTTCTGGATCCCTCCCAGCGCCGGCCCGCTCCTGATGCGGGCTCCGTCTCAGTGGACCCTCTCTTTAGGCGACGTCCGGCACACGCGGACGCCGCCCCCTCGCGGCTGGCCAACTAATGCGGGTGGAGGGGAGAACCCATCCCGTCCACCCGCGGCCACACTCAGGGCGGCATGAGGCGCAGGTAAGCGCGCCTCCGCCGCCCGGTTCGCCGGCGGCGGATCAGGTCCGAGTGGAGGTCGTCCTCCCGGGCCTTCTCCGCCACCTCCTTCTGCAAGATTACCTCCTCGCAGAAGGTTGCGACCGCGGTAAAACAACTGTCGCTACCGGCCATGGAGCGAATTACGGCCGGTAGCGAGAGATCTGCTCCGATGACTGCAGTGAGGGCCCGGCGCTGTGTCACCCATGCGGGGCAAGCCGCCAGCGTGTGCTGGGCCGAATCCTCACTGCAGTCGCAGTGGTGGCAGGCGGGACTCGATTCCCTCCTAGCGACCGAGTACAGGTACTTTCCGAAGCAACCGTGCCCGGAAAGCACCTGCGTCAGCCGGAAGGAAAGGGTCCCGTGCTGCCGCCCTGCCCACTCAGCGATGAGCGGCTGGAGAGCCTAAACGGCGGCGAAACCAGCGCGTGGAGTCCCCAACCGGAGCGACCATCTGACCATGGTGGCTCGGCGAGAGGCTTCGCGCCACTCGCGCACGTCTTCGGGCGGAGGGCGAAATCCGCTCTCCGCCCGGAAGTCAGCCACTCGCCGATAAACTTCGGCGAGCACCTCCGCCTCCAAATCCCACGGGGGTGTTCCGGCCAAGGCGCAAGCCGCCTCGGTGGACACCGTGCGGTATCCGCGTATGGCTCTGACCGCCAATATCCTCTGGGGGCGCCAGAGATGCGCCCTATTCGGGGCGGTCAGAGCCGCCACCCACACCGGTGAACCATAAAGCGCCATGGACCGGACAACCCCTGCGTACAGCCGCCTCGTGGGAACACTGGCTCCGCCCAAATTGGGCAAAAGTCGCCCTAGGGCGGAGGCAGTTTATGTAAGCGTACGCGTGCAAACCGCGTTCGGCAATGTCATCATATTTATAAAATGAATACAAGACGTCAGTCACACTCCGGCCCTCTCCCCGGGTTAACATGTCTTAATAGACATTCGCGTAATTGGTTTTATACCACTGTATAACTGTGTATCTACCTATGTAATTCTATTGGACTCTAAATACATAACAATCAAAGACATTTACAAGTTTCCATTTAAACCTCAAACCCACTTAGCTTAACACCAATAACAAATATCCCTTAAATAAATACATCTCAAAATTGGTGAACCCGACGTGATTTGTTTAACGGTGTCGTTTGCGGTGCGGTACGAACAATAGTGGAGGTGACTCAATTTTAAGTTCCTGGGAGAGTGAGACAATATCGTTCATAGTATACAAAGATGGTAGACACTACAGCTTCGAAACTAAACTTAGTTATTGACGAGGAATCGATCGACGCGATTTCAATAACTACTAAGATTCCTGATTTTTGGCAAGATCAACCACGACTATGGTTTATTCAAGCGGAGGCAGTCCTTAAGCCTCAGAAATCGTCCGACGAGGCCAGATATCACATGGTTATTGCGAAACTTGGGAAGGATGTCATCACCCAAGTGACGGACATTTTGATAAATCCACCGGAGACCGGGAAATATGAAGTACTTAAGGCGCGACTTCTACAGATATTTGAAGAATCCCAAGGTCGTCAAATACAGAAACTCATTGGTGAAATGGAGTTGGGAGACCAAAAAACCATCTCAACTTCTACGGAAGATGCGCGACTTAGCGAGAGACAAGGTATCTGACGAAACTCTTTTGATATTATGGCGTAATCACTTGCCTATTACCGTAAGAGGAGTGTTAGCAGTTTCAGACTCAAAAGAGATGAATACCTTAGCTTTGATCGCCGATAAAGTTATGGAGACTTCAAAACCGATGGGAGCAGTATCTCAGATTGAGCAAGTCAGCTCAAAGCAGCCAATGGGAGATTTTAGCCAGATCGTAGCGGAAATACGGACGCTAGGAGAAAGAATGTCGAGGTTGGAGACCAATCGAGGAAGATCGAGATCGAGAAAACAGTCGTACCAGTACAGCGGTAGATCGACATTACGAGGACGCCGTTCCTTTTCGCGGAATGGGCTTAGCCCGTCGCATCCAAACTGGCTGTGTAGTTATCACTTTCGCTATAAGCACAATGCATTGCAATGCGAGATAACTCTAGAACTAAGGATAACCTACAAGGACAGCGGAACCAGCCGGAAAACTAGGTTCGGTGCAGGCGACGGCGGACGAGTGCACCGGCAGTGTCAACTACCGCCTCAGCGTGATGGACTACAAAACAGGGTTACAATTTTTAGTAGACAGTGGTGCAAATGTTTCAGTCTTTCCGCGTAGACTTATTAACAAGTGCGAGTTTAAAGAAAATGAATAACATAGACTATATGCAGCAAAGGGAACCGAGATAAAGACTTATGGTGTACACATTTTAGACTTAGACTTAAATTTAAGACGATGTTTTAGATGGATGTTTATTATAGCTGACGTTCGACAACCTATTATAGGTGCAGATTTTTTGGTTAAATATAAATTGTTAATTGATTTGAGTGGACGTAAAACAGTGTTTCAAGCGTTTCTCAACCCACTCTAAAGACTGTAGATGATGCACACCCTTATTTTGATTTATTGCAGAAGTACCCTGATATATCTAAGCCTTATTTCTTCAAGGAAAATGCCAAGCACAATGTTTTTCATACGATTGAGACCACTGGAGCACCAGTACATGCGCGCGTTCGACCTTTACCACCGGACAGGACAAGCTTGAGTTTTTAGGATTCGAGGTATCGACGGACGGCATAAGGCCGTTGGACCACAAGGTGCAGGCTATCGTGAATTTCCCGAGACCCACCACCGTAGAAAAGTTAAGAAGATACCTAGGTATGATAATTTTTTATAGGTCTCACATACCCAAAGCTGCTGATGAACTAGCTGAATTACATAAATATCATAAGTCAAAGATCGAGTGGACGGTGAAGGCCGATCAAGAATTTTTGCAGACCAAAGTAAGTATAAAGAATGCAGTCTTGTTATCGCACCCAGCCACAGATTGTCCAATGATATTGATGACTGACGCGAGTAATACCAACGTTGGCGCGTCACTTCAACAACAAGAAGGTAATTCATGGAAACCATTAGGTTTTTTCTCAAAACGGTTAACTGACGCTCAGAAAAAGTATAGTACATACGATAGAGAACTCTTAGCGATTTATTTAGCGATAGTTCACTATCGATATTTAATTGAAGGCAGAGAATTAGTAATCACGACTGATCACAAACCATTGATTAATTTATTTAGTAAAATAGGTACTAACAAAGAGACTCCACGTAGAACAAGACAGATTATGTTTATTAGTGAATTTACTATTCGTTTTATTGAAGGTAAAGAAAATACTGTAGCTGATTGTTTGTCAAGAATAGAATCAATTTCGTGCCCTACAGTCATACATTTTTCAGAACTCTCAGTAGCACAGGAAACGGATGAACGGCTTGCAAAATTATTCAAAGACACTGATTGCAACATTGTGTTGAAACATATTACATTACCAAGTTCTACGAAGTCCATCCACGTTTGTTAAATGTCAGCAGATCGAGCGAGACCGTATTTAACAAAGGCATTTAGACGCGTAGCTTTTGATGCAGTTCATAATTTAAGTCATCCAGGCATTCTAGCAAAGTCATGTGTACGATGCCAGAGATCAAAGGTTTTGAAACACACAGTTTCAGATTTAGAACAGTTTCAAAATGCAGATCGTTTTTAGCACGTTTACATTGATATTATAGGATGGTCCTATTACTTCAGATGATTATAGATATTGCGTTACTATGATAGACAGGTATACAAAGTGGCCAGAGGCAATTCCGGCTAAAGATATAACAGCAGCGACCATAGCTAAAGTTTTTTATGAAAATTGGATTACTCGTTTTGGGTGTCCTGAAAGGTTAACTAGTGATCAAGGCCGACAATTTGAAAGTAGTTTAATTAAACAGTTAATGTCATTGCTAGGAATTCATAGGATTAGAAGTAGTCCGTACCATCCACAAAGTAACGGTGCCGTAGAGCGTTGGCATCGCACGTTAAAATCAGCCTTAATGGCACGCCTTAATAATAATAAGTCATGGATAGACGAATTACCAACCGTAATGTTAGGCTTACGAGCAGCGTCACGTGTTGATACAAGAGTGAGTTCGGCAGAATTAGTTTACGGAACAACCATTAGATTACCTGGTGATTTTTATCATGTTACAAATAAAGTTCAAGTAGATTCAGAAACTTACGTTTATAGATTGAGACAGATAATAAATAGTTATAAACCAGAAACTCGTGAAAATAAAGATTCGAGAAAAGTTTTTGTACACAGAGATTTAAATGATTGTCAATTTGTTTCTGTTAGGAGTGATATGGTACGCAGATCTTTACAACCACCGTATGATGGTCCGTTCAAAGTAATTAGTAGAAAAGATAAAGTTTTTACCATTAAAATCAAAGATAGAACAGTTTCAATTTCTATAGATCGTTTAAAGCCAGCATACATTTTAGATGAAAATCAAACTTGTGAACAAAATATTTCAAAGAATGACTATGAAACCAGTAATCAAACCCGCAACTTAGTTAATGATAGTTCCACTAATCCCGAGAAGCGAACTCGAGACATTGCGCAATCGAATAATGAAACATGCGATACTAAGCGGACCACATTTAGTGGTCGCGTCAGCAAATTGCCAGTCCGATTTAGATTATAAAGTAAGTTACGTAGTTAGGTACTCACTTGGTAAATTCAAAGAACGTTTAATGTTGTTTGTTTTCGCGTGATTTGTAGACCAGGCAAATCCGCACACAGATTTTTGTTGGCATTGTCAAATAGGGTGGAGATTTTAATTATTGCAGGTGATAATTACCCTTAATAAGTAGGATATATGTTACGTAAATGAACCAAGTATGAAACCATATTTTAATGACTTAAGTTAGTCAGTATAGTTATTAGATAAAATCGTATAAAAAAAAAACCACTGCGAATGATTGAACCCCAATTTTAAACTGACTTGAAATTTTTTAAAGTGTTGAGTATACAATTTTACTGTATTGTTGTTATTAGGTTAAAGTACTTTGAACTATTGATTTTATTTTGATGATATATATAATGTACAATTGTATTTAAAACTTTACCTCCTCGTTTAGCTTCATTTTAGAGCGAGAGTTGGTAATGTTATTACCATGGGCAAGAATCAAAGCAAAGAACAGAAAGAACAAATCATTATTGCACAATCAGGTGCAAATGCTTCTGGTGTAGAAGCTCGGTTAAGTCAGTTCAGTATCACCATTTCAGTTATATTGGTAATTTTAGCAATAATCATTGCGTACTTCGTTTGTAAAAAGTGTCATAAACGCACCAAGAGTTGGGTACAACGACAGGTGATGGCTATCACGTCACAGCAACGTGAACAAGGTACTATTACGCCTTCTTTACCATCGGTACATTCAGTACCCAAAGTTAAAATTGTAAGTGTATAAAAAACACATTATTTTTTCCCATGTAACGTAATTTATTTGTATTTTTTATTGTATTTTGATTTCATACCAGTGTTTTTACTATATATATGTCGGGTGTTGCATATTTTTTAGTTTTTATTTTGTATCGCCTACTTTACTTACATATGTTTCTGAACGTAAACTAGCTGTCATCAAGGAGTTGTCAAAAAGAAGGTGAGAAGAAAAAAGATCGTTAAAAGTGCTCCTAAGGTATAATTAAAAATATAATTGAGACAGTTTACGAAAAAAAAAAAAAACTCGCAGACCAGAATGTACGAGGTTGGAGACAAACGATGAGTTCTCCCATAAAGCAGCATGGGAAAATTTAGCAGATCGTACCGAAATACAGCGCTAGAGAAATCGAGACAATGTCAACGTGACGACACGGTAGATCCATTACATGCGCCGTTCGGAATGGGCTTAGCCCGTCGCATCCAAACTGGCTGTGTAGTTATCACTTTCGCTATAAGCACAATGCATTGCAATGCGAGATAACTCTAGAACTAAGGATAACCTACAAGGACAGCGGAACCAGCCGGAAAACTAGGTTCGGTGCAGGCGACGGCGGACGAGTGCACCGGCAGTGTCAACTACCGCCTCAGCGTGATGGACTACAAAACAGGGTTACAATTTTTAGTAGACAGTGGTGCAAATGTTTCAGTCTTTCCGCGTAGACTTATTAACAAGTGCGAGTTTAAAGAAAATGAATAACATAGACTATATGCAGCAAAGGGAACCGAGATAAAGACTTATGGTGTACACATTTTAGACTTAGACTTAAATTTAAGACGATGTTTTAGATGGATGTTTATTATAGCTGACGTTCGACAACCTATTATAGGTGCAGATTTTTTGGTTAAATATAAATTGTTAATTGATTTGAGTGGACGTAAAACAGTGTTTCAAGCGTTTCTCAACCCACTCTAAAGACTGTAGATGATGCACACCCTTATTTTGATTTATTGCAGAAGTACCCTGATATATCTAAGCCTTATTTCTTCAAGGAAAATGCCAAGCACAATGTTTTTCATACGATTGAGACCACTGGAGCACCAGTACATGCGCGCGTTCGACCTTTACCACCGGACAGGACAAGCTTGAGTTCTTAGGATTCGAGGTATCGACGGACGGCATAAGGCCGTTGGACCACAAGGTGCAGGCTATCGTGAATTTCCCGAGACCCACCACCGTGGAAGAGTTAAGAAGATACCTAGGTATGATAAATTTTTATAGGTCTCACATACCCAAAGCTGCTGATGAACTAGCTGAATTACATAAATATCATAAGTCAAAGATCGAGTGGACGGTGAAGGCCGATCAAGAATTTTTGCAGACCAAAGTAAGTATAAAGAATGCAGTCTTGTTATCGCACCCAGCCACAGATTGTCCAATGATATTGATGACTGACGCGAGTAATACCAACGTTGGCGCGTCACTTCAACAACAAGAAGGTAATTCATGGAAACCATTAGGTTTTTTCTCAAAACGGTTAACTGACGCTCAGAAAAAGTATAGTACATACAATAGAGAACTCTTAGCGATTTATTAAGCGATAGTTCACTTTCGATATTTAATTGAAGGCAGAGAATTAGTAATCATGACTAATCACAAACCATTGATTCATTTATTTAGTAAAATAGGTACTAACAAAGAGACTCCACGTAGAACAAGACAGATTATGTTTATTAGTGAATTTACTACTGAGATTCGTTTTATTGAAGGTAAAGAAAATACTGTAGCTGATTGTTTGTCAAGAATAGAATCAATTTCGTGCCCTACAGTCATACATTTTTCAGAACTCTCAGTAGCACAGGAAACGGATGAACGGCTTGCAAAATTATTCAAAGACACTGATTGCAACATTGTGTTGAAACATATTACATTACCAAGTTCTACGAAGTCCATCCACGTTTGTTAAATGTCAGCAGATCGAGCGAGACCGTA
Source organism: Arctia plantaginis (assembly GCA_902825455.1). NCBI lineage: Eukaryota > Metazoa > Arthropoda > Insecta > Lepidoptera > Erebidae > Arctia > Arctia plantaginis. Next base: position 330,260 of record CADEBD010000358.1, on the reverse strand, counting down.
TTTAACAAAGGCATTTAGACGCGTAGCTTTTGATGCAGTTCATAATTTAAGTCATCCAGGCATTCTAGCAAAGTCATGTGTACGATGCCAGAGATCAAAGGTTTTGAAACACACAGTTTCAGATTTAGAACAGTTTCAAAATGCAGATCGTTTTTAGCACGTTTACATTGATATTATAGGATGGTCCTATTACTTCAGATGATTATAGATATTGCGTTACTATGATAGACAGGTATACAAAGTGGCCAGAGGCAATTCCGGCTAAAGATATAACAGCAGCGACCATAGCTAAAGTTTTTTATGAAAATTGGATTACTCGTTTTGGGTGTCCTGAAAGGTTAACTAGTGATCAAGGCCGACAATTTGAAAGTAGTTTAATTAAACAGTTAATGTCATTGCTAGGAATTCATAGGATTAGAAGTAGTCCGTACCATCCACAAAGTAACGGTGCCGTAGAGCGTTGGCATCGCACGTTAAAATCAGCCTTAATGGCACGCCTTAATAATAATAAGTCATGGATGGACGAATTACCAATCGTAATGTTAGGCTTATGAGCAGCGTCACGTGTTGATACAAGAGTGAGTTCGGCAGAATTAGTTTACGGAACAACCATTAGATTACCTGGTGATTTTTATCACGTTACAAATAAAGTTCAAGTAGATTCAGAAACTTACGTTTATAGATTGAGACAGATAATAAATAGTTATAAACCAGAAACTCGTGAAAATAAAGATTCGAGAAAAGTTTTTGTACACAGAGATTTAAATGATTGTCAATTTGTTTCTGTTAGGAGTGATATGGTACGCAGATCTTTACAACCACCGTATGATGGTCCATTCAAAGTAATTAGTAGAAAAGATAAAGTTTTTACCATTAAAATCAAAGATAGAACAGTTTCAATTTCTATAGATCGCTTAAAGCCAGCATACATTTTAGATGAAAATCAAACTTGTGAACAAAATATTTCAAAGAATGACTATGAAACCAGTAATCAAACCCGCAACTTAGTTAATGATAGTTCCACTAATCCCGAGAAGCGAACTCGAGACATTGCGCAATCGAATAATGAAACATGCGATACTAAGCGGACCACATTCAGTGGTCGTGTCAGCAAATTGCCAGTCCGATTTAGATTATAAAGTAAGTTAATTAGTTAGGTACTTACTTGGTTAATTCAAAGAACGTATAATATTTTTTTGGTTTTCGCGTGATTTGTAGACCAGGCAAATCCGCACACAGAATTTTGTTGGCATTGTCACATATGGTGGAGATTTTAATTATTGCAGGTGATAATTACCCTTAATAAGTAGAATATATGTTACGTAAATGAACCAAGTATGAAACCATATTTTAATGACTTAAGTTAGTCAATATAATTATTAGATAAAATCGTATAAAAAAAAAACCACTGCGAATGATTGAACCCCAATTTTAAACTGACTTGAAATTTTTAAAGTGTTGAGTATACAATTTTACTGTATTGTTGTTATTAGGTTAAAGTACTTTGAACTATTGATTTTATTTTGATGATATATATAATGTACAATTGTATTTAAAACTTTACCTCCTCGTTTAGCTTCATTTTAGAGCGAGAGTTGGTAATGTTATTACCATGGGCAAGAATCAAAGCAAAGAACAGAAAGAACAAATCATTATTGCACAATCAGGTGCAAATGCTTCTGGTGTAGAAGCTCGGTTAAGTCAGTTCAGTATCACCATTTCAGTTATATTGGTAATTTTAGCAATAATCATTGCGTACTTCGTTTGTAAAAAGTGTCATAAACGCACCAAGAGTTGGGTACAACGACAGGTGATGGCTATCACGTCACAGCAACGTGAACAAGGTACTATTACGCCTTCTTTACCATCGGTACATTCAGTACCCAAAGTTAAAATTGTAAGTGTATAAAAAACACATTATTTTTTCCCATGTAACGTAATTTATTTGTATTTTTTATTGTATTTTGATTTCATACCAGTGTTTTTACTATATATATGTCGGGTGTTGCATATTTTTTAGTTTTTATTTTGTATCGCCTACTTTACTTACATATGTTTCTGAACGTAAACTAGCTGTCATCAAGGAGTTGTCAAAAAGAAGGTGAGAAGAAAAAAGATCGTTAAAAGTGCTCCTAAGGTATAATTAAAAATATAAGTTTAAATCCGCTTCGAATCATTTGTAACCATCCCCACATCTTTTGGGGGCTCGTCCGGGATCTAACAAGTATTGGTTTGAAGAGGATTGAAGAAAGATGTATAATTACAAGAAGTAAGTCATTCGAAATCATAATAACTCAAACCGTATGACAGTTGAAAAATACAGTGTCTGTTTTACCGACCGATCTATGATTCAAAATATTGCCATACTACAAAATACAGATGACAGTGGTAGAATAGTAGAAAATGTTGCCACTTTATGATACTGGATCGGACTTGGTAGTTTTTTTTTTGATGATTCTTGGGGAACTATTATAAGTTGCATTTTTTTAAAAGAATATTATTTGATGACTTTAAGAAGATTATCGTTTTGTACTATAACAAAGAAAAATATTCGAAGTCGTAAAAGTAACCCTAAAAGTATTACCAGTATCACCATGCCGCCGAAAAAAGACGCTCAGGACGAACAGGCTGAAGATGAAGAACTAGAAAGCGTACAAATTTCATTTAAAGATTTAGAGAAGTCCATGACAATTTTCACCGGCGATGATACGTATCCAGTGGACACATTTATTGATGAATTTGAAGACACCGCACAAATTATGAATTGAACAAAAGTAAAAAAGCTGATTTATGCGAAGAGACTTTTAGATGGAACTGCTAAACTATTTTTGAGGTCTTTCGGAAGAGTAAAGGATTATGCGACTTTAAAGAAGGCACTTAAAGAAGAATTTGGCCCTAAGATAAATAGTGCAGTGATCCATAAGAAACTTAGTTCGCGTAAAATGAAGAATGATGAAACGTTTCAACAGTATTTCCTTTCTATGAAAGAATTAGCACTACATGGTAAAGTTGAAGATGCGGCTCTCATAGAATATGTTATTGATGGTATTCGAGACTTGGATACTAATAAAGCTATCCTTTACGGTGCATCAGATATAAAAGATTTTCGTAAGAAGTTAGATATCTACAGCGAGTTTAGAAAGAAGATGGTTTCTAGACCCACACACTCTAACCATTCATCGACTAGCCATTTAGCTCGCAAGACAACTAATGCGAACCGATGTTACAATTGTGGTGAATTGGACCATAAATCTCCTGCCTGCACGAAAGGAATAAAGTGTTTCAAGTGCAATAAATTTGGACACAAATCTACGGATTGTCCGAGCAAAGCTAATAAGACTCTTAATATTAACGTTGAAGATAAAGAAGAAAAGGTGCCGTTTAAAAAAGTAAAGGTGAATGGAATAGAAATGATAGCATTGATAGATACCGGGAGTGACGCAAACTTAATTACCAAATCAGAATTTGAGAAAATCAAAAAAGAAATCAAGAACTATAACGGGGATTTTAAAACTTGTTTAACAGGAATAGCTGAGAAAAAGGTATACACTGAAGGAACCTTTACGATAAATGTAGAGATTGATTGTTACTTTACAGACATTATGTTTCATGTTGTTGGAGACAACGCGATACCCGTTAACCTGATAATTGGAAACCCAATATTGAAAGATTTTCAGGTAAATTTTACTCCTAATGGTATTTACTTGGAAAGGATTATGCATTTCACACTTTTGATAGAAGACGAAGGAGAGTTTAACATAGAGGATTCCGAATATAAAGATGAGATTATCAAACTGTGTCAAGAGTATAAGCCTAATGAAAAGACGAAAGAAAGTAATGTGGAGCTGAAACTAAGTCTTACAGATGAAACCCCTGTTTTTCAAAGCCCAAGACGCCTGTCTAGATTAGAAATGAATTTAGTTAATGACCAAATAAAATAATGAATGAATAAAGGAATAATAAAACCGAGCAAATCAAACTTCGCAAGTCCAATAGTATTGGCAAAGAAGAAGAATGGTACTTATCGTCTTTGCGTTGATTTTAGGCGACTGAATAAGAAGATTATCAAAGAGAGATTCCCTCTTCCACTAATAGAAGACCAGATTGACCGCTTGAAGCGGGCACGTTTTTTCACTTCGCTTGATCTAAAGAATGGTTTCTTACATGTTAGTGTAAATGAAGGAAGTCAGAAATACACTTCGTTTATCACTCCCCAAGGCCAGTTTGAGTTTTTGAAAATGCCTTTTGGACTGAGCTCGGCTCCCTCAGTATTTCAAAGATTCATCAATGACGTATTTCAAGACATTATTCAAGATGGCACAGCTCTAGCGTATCTCGATGATCTCATCATACCATCTATTACAGAAGGAGAAGGTATAATCAAACTAAAAAGGGTATTAAAAAGAGCTGAAGATTATGGCTTACAACTAAATTGGAAGAAATGTCAATTCTTGAAAAAAGAAGTTACTTATCTTGGCTATGTTGTTCGAGAAGGTGAAGTAGGACCATCTCAAGAGAAGATAGCTGCAGTAGCAAATTTTAAAAGACCACAGAACATAAAGTCTTTGCAATCATTCCTGGGTCTCACAGGTTACTTTAGAAAGTTCATTAAGAGTTACTCCCTTATAGCTAAGCCTTTAACAGATTTACTCAAAAAAGAAGCTGTTTATGACTTTGATGACAACTGTGAAAAGGCCTTTATTGAATTAAAGAAAATTTTGTGCCAAACACCTGTGTTGAGAATTTATGATCCTGAATTAGAGACCGAGGTCCATACAGACGCAAGTTGTGAAGGATATGGAGCTGTACTATTACAGAGAAACCCAAGAGATAATAAAATGCATCCAGTACAATACATGAGCAAGAAAACAACACCGGCAGAAAAGAAATATCATAGCTACCATTTGGAAATTCTAGCTATCGTTCAAGCCATTAAGAAGTTTAGAGTCTACTTACTTGGAATCAGTTTTAAGATTGTGACTGATTGCTCAGCTCTAACAATGACACTTCAAAAAAAGGAACTACCTCCAAGAGTCGCACGATGGGCCTTGATGTTAGAAGAATATAATTACACCATTGAGCACACCCGGGCATAAGGATGAAACACGCTGACGCATTAAGTAGATATCCGGCATGCTTGATCATCACCGAAACCGTAGCACGCATGAAGAAAGCACAAGACGAAGATACTCATATAAAATTAATTAAAAAGATTCTAGAGACAAGCGATTATGAAGACTATGTTATGCAGCAAGGAATACTTTATAAACAGAAAGAAGGTCAGAAATGTATCGTTGTACCTAAAAAGATGCAATTTGAGATAATTCGGAAAAATCACGAGAGAGGACATTTTGGGATTACTAAAACACAAGAATTGATTAGAAGAGAATATTTCATTGAGAATCTCCACGAAAAGATTAGAAAAGTAATTAATAACTGTGTTGAATGTATCCTCATTTCACACAAGCGAGGTAAAAAGGAAGGATTTCTACACCCAATTGACAAAGGAGACGTTCCGTTATCGACATACCATGTTGATCATCTTGGACCGTTATCATCAACGAGTAAAAACTACAAGTACATACTCACAGTTGTAGATGCCTACACGAAATTTACTTGGATTTACCCAGTTAAGACTTTAACTACTGAAGAAGTATTAGAAAAGTTAAGACTGCAACAACAAACTTTTGGCTCACCTGAAAGAATCATAACAGATAGAAATGCTGCATTTACATCTAATAATTTTCAAGAGTACTGTTCTGATGAAAATGTTATACACTATACGATAACAACTGGACAACCTCGAGGAAATGGACAGGTAGAAAGGGTCCATCAGATAATAATTGCCGCACTAAGCAAGCTTAGCGCTGATGATCCCACCAAATGGTATCGCCGAGTGTCGAGTTTACAGCGATGTTTAAATGGGACTTATCAAAGAAGTATCGGCATGACACCGTTTGAACTTCTTTTCGGAACTAAAATTAGAGATAAAGACGATGAACTACTTAAATTAATAGAAGAAGAAAATATACAGATTTTTAATCATAGACGGCAAGAACTTAGACAGCAGGCAAAAGAATCTATACAAAAGATTCAAGAAGAGAACGTAAGAAATTACAACAGGAAGAGAAAAGAAGCCGCTTCGTACGATATTGGTGACTTGGTAGCCATCAAAAAGACACAGTTCTCGCAAGGACGTAAATTATTTCCTAAGTTCCTTGGACCTTACGAAATAATCAAAAGGAAAGGAAACGACAGATACGCTGTAAAGAAAGTTGGAAACACAGAGGGTCCAATTAGTACAACCAGCTCAGCTGATTTGATGAAAACCTGGGTTGCACCGGAGGATGATTCATCTGAGGCAGATGAATGAACAGGACGGCCGTGTCGTTGCATATTTTTTAGTTTTTATTTTGTATCGCCTACTTTACTTACATATGTTTCTGAACGTAAACTAGCTGTCATCAAGGAGTTGTCAAAAAGAAGGTGAGAAGAAAAAAGATCGTTAAAAGTGCTCCTAAGATATAATTAAAAATATAAGTTTAAATCCGCTTCGAATCATTTGTAACCATCCCCACAAATATATTAATGTGTTGTATTGTCGTATAAAGTACATTCTAATGGATATTTTATAAAAAAAATTGTTCTTGTGAAATTTTAAATGTACCTATCAGGAAGTTCTAAATAAATTAAACCAAATTGTATGTTAAAGTTTGTATTTCAAGTAACAAAGGTTAAATATGTAAAATAATAACAATTTTATTTCAATATAATTTTAAGTTGGCTAAATTCATACATGCTTATTCTGTTAAAAGTTTTAAAAGTTATTCTGTAATAATTTTGTCGAAGACATTTTGTTGTTAAAAAAAAAAAATTGAATTTTTTTGTAAAAGGGGAGGATTGATGTGGTGACACAGTTTATGTAAGCGTACGCGTGCAAACCGCGTTCGGCAATGTCATTACATTTATATAATGAATACAAGACGTCAGTCACACTCCGGCCCTCTCCCCGGGTTAACATGTCTTAATAGACATTCGCGTAATTGGTTTTATACCACTGTATAACTGTGTACCTACCTGTTGTAATTCTATTGGACTCTAAACACATAACAATCAAAGACATTTACAAGTTTCCATTTAAACCTCAAACCCACTTAGCTTAACACCAATAACAAATATCACTTAAATAAATACATCTCAAACGACTCACTAATGGATAATAATTTGGTTTTACTAAACGACGGTAGTCATACATACATCAAACTAGTGAATAATATGTTACAACAGTCATCCCCAGATATTTCTATTGCTACGTCGGATATAGCGGTATACTTTAACTGGATTTGTGTGAATAAGACATTGGGCAGCGATCATTTTGTAATAAAAAAAGTATGTGCTACGATAATAGTTATACTAACTTTTAAACTTTCGCGTTCCATGATAATTAATATTATTTAACGGGAATTTGGTTGCACCGGCCGTGGTCACAGGCAACCTGGTCGAAACGTCAGGCAAACCAGAGGTATGTAATACCCTAAATAAGAGATCGCGTTAATTCCCGTTAAATAATATTAATTACGATAATAGTTGTTTTCAAATTATTAAGAAAATAAATTATAAGAAAGCTAACTGGCCGCTATACAAAGAATATATAGATATTAAACTTATTTACTAAAATTTACCAGATGATCCGCAATAGAATAGAATAGAATAATCTTTATTGTACACCAATTCAGGATATTATACATACAATAGTAATCAAAGTTAATGACCATGTACAAATGGCGGCCTTATTGCTAAAAAGCAATATCTTACAGGCAACCTTTGGATGGACAAATAGACTGTAAATAGGTAATTTCATGGGCAGATTTGGTGAGAAAAAAGTGTAAAGGAAACTAAAAACAAAAAGAAAAATATTTATACAGCACAACGGCATTCCTTTGACAATTACAAAACAAAGTAGTGTCAATTATATACAGCAGTCAGTCCTAGCAATACCTACCTATATAAATACAAGTAAATACACAAGGAATCTGTAATACATACACAAATACATTATACTCTACCATTCATTTGCAGAGGAATGCAGCAGACAGGATATGTTTTGTAAATAATAAATTAAAATGACAGGTAATGTTCTTTGACCATTTTTTTAAAGGTGGGTAAAGTTTTTGCACGTTTTATAGGCATTGGCAAAGCAAGTCGACTTATCGTAAAACGTGGTACAGTGTGATGGTACTGCCAGTTCCAGAGATTCAGATGACCTCAGGGACCTTGAATGTGTGTCACCAAGGAAAACAAATCGTTCCTTTAAATAAGTTGGAGTAAACGGAAGAAATAGAATACTATAAAGTGAGGAAAGAATATGAGCATTCCGTCGAAGGCGAATTGGGAGCCACTTAAGCTGACTGCGATATTTGCAATCCAAATATAAATCTTATACAAAAGTTTTGAAGGCGCTCAAGTTTATCGAGTTGCTCCTCCGTGATATCGAGATAACTGACATCAGCATAGTCGAGTATAGGAAGGAGGAGGGATTGCGCAAGTGCAATTTTAGTTGCCGTTGGGAGAAAATTGCGTAGTCTTCGCAAGGACCCCCCGATGCAAACATCCTGTAGTGATCACCGCTTAATCGTGTACGAATTCATACCAAGGGTTGCACGGGATCCACAAAGGGCTCCTTATAATTTTAGATATAAAACTAAAGGTGCGAACTAGGCTTTGTTTGGTTCACTATTTGCGACTCATACCAAAGACTTCAGTCGCAGTAGTTTATCAGCTGAGGAAAGCGCAGAAATACTATCAGAAACTTTCACATACTGCGCTGATGTATCTATTGGTCGCGGATCTATCACTAAGACTCGTAGATGTGATTGGTGGAATGATAGATTAGCCGAACTACGTAGAAGCTACCGGAAAGCTCGTAGAAAATTAAACAATTTTAAAAAACATAACGTAACAGGAGATTTGTACAATAACGCTCTCATTGCTCTTAGAGTTGCCAGGTCCCACTACAGAGCTGCAGTGGAAAAATCGAAGGGAAACTTAATTCAGAAACTTGTCGATAAACTCGATAAAGAGGGCCCGTGGTCACCTTTGTATCACGAATTTAAGGCAAATAGATCAATAGACCTTGCATAGATACAGAACATCAGAATTAATAACAGATATACTACAGGAGTAGAAGAAACAGCAGAATATCTTTTAGACTCACTCGTACCTGACGATCGGCCGGAAAACGACACTGATCATCACCGACAGATCAGGCAGTGGGCCATCGAACCACCACTGTCTCCAATGTCTGATTTACCATCTTCAGACGAATTTCTCGGTATCATTAGATCCTTGCCACTAAATAAGGCTTCGGGCGATGATAAAATATCTAACAAAATGATCAAAGAAGCTTGTAAACTTTCGGGCGACACGATTTTCACCGTCTTTAAACGTTGCATTGCTGAAGGAATATTTCCTCGTATATGGCGGTGCGGTAATATTCGTATAATACCAAAAAGTGGCGACAAGCCACCGGATGATCCTAAATCCTACCGACTAATCACATTGTTACCATCGCTAGGAAAGCTTTTAGAACGTCTTGTAGTGCCCCGGCTTCTGCCAGGTGGAGTCAAATTTCATGATAGACAATTTGGATTTACGTTGGGTAAATCGACAACTGACGCTGTTATATCGGTTAGAAAGTTTGTCACAGAGTCAAAATTTCAATACGTGCTGGCTATTTTCTTAGATATATCTGGCGCCTTCGATAACGCATGGTGGCCCATGCTGTTGCTGAAATTAAAATCACGGGGGTGCTTTAAAAATATTTATTCCCTGACATCTTCGTACTTTTCACAAGGTACTACTAAACTAAGACTTGGTCATCATTCTGTGTCGAAGGCGCTTACAATGGGATGTCCTCAGGGATCGGTGCTAGGTCCATACTTGTGGAATATCGGCTTCGACGATTTTCTTGCGATACCAATACCATCCGGATGTACTCTGAACGCGTATGCTGATGACGGCTTATTACTGGTGGAATCTGATACTAGGGCGGGGCTTGAGAGAATAGCCAATAGATGTTTGAACTTGATATCTCAATGGGGTGAACGTAATCGCTTAACTTTTACACCCAACAAAACCTTCCAGCTACTTTTAAAAGGTAACCTCAAATCACCGCCGAGCATTAGATTTGACAATGTTACTGTAAAAAATAAAACCTCAGTGTGTTATCTAGGATTAGTTTTAGAAAGAAACTTCTTATTTATCGAATATATTAAAATAGTTAATTAAAAGTCTAAAAAGAGTTTCTGTGCATTGACAAGGATATCAACTGCGACATGGGGTCTATCATTTAATACATTAAAGATCATATACGGAGCTACTTATTTAGGTTCTATGTGCTATGGTGCACCTGTATGGGCTGATAGGGCGACCGTAGGCGCTGTCTGTCGCAAAACTGTTACAAGGCCAACGACTTGCACTGATATTTTTGTGCAAGGCATATAGAACGGTTAGCACTGAGGCTTTGCCGGTGTTGGCGGGTGTGCTTCCGGTCGATCTCGAGGTGCAGAGACGTGCAGCCATGTACTATTCAAGACAAAACATGAAATGCGATTTTTTGGGCGCGCGGGATCGCGGTAAAATTACAAGACTGCTTCAACAGCAGCCCGATGTCTATAATGACCTCATGGACGAATGGCAGTAACGCTTGGACGAATCATCCAAGGGGCGCCATCTTTACCAATTCTTTTCATCTGTTCGCGAACGGTTGTCGAGGACATGGCTTGAGGTGGATCACTGTGTCGCTCAATTTCTTACGGGTCATGGTAACTTTAAGAGCAAGCTTTATTCATTTAAATTAGTCGAGTCACCATTGTGTCAATGCTCAACACCTAACTCTCACTATGAACAGTCTGCTCATCATATCCTCTGGGAATGTAGTCTTTGGTATAATGAACGTAATATAATGCTGAATACCTTGCAGGTGACATCTGGGGCGGTATACTATGGGGATCTTGTGTCAACTAGGGTGAATTTCCGTGCGTTTAGGCGATTCTGCCATACATATTATAGAAATCAAATATAGCTCACGTAGGACCCGTAATATTTCGTGGCCGTGGTGCTTCCCTGTTTAAAAGGGTGTATGCCCATTTTACTTCATTTTGTCTCCCGCTTTGCTAAGGAGGGAAGTGGATTTACTGTATTTCCAACTCCTCCAATTTTCTTCTGATTAATTTCGTTGCGGGTTCCAAGACAGTTTAATTTCTTCCTGGGACTTCCCGAGTGTCATAACTCGGTGCGTTCGTGGGTCACTGCTGTGGATCCTGGTGTACAGGAGTTACAGTGGTGGGCGTGTGGGCGGGATTAGTGACCTCTCGCAATTGGGGGCCCCAGGATAAGGTATTATCAATGTAAATCCCTAGATTTTTAACACAGGTACTCATTGGTAGTGCAGTACCGATAAACATTATATTCGGTAATTGTGACCAGTCTATTCTTGATACCATCCCGGGACTGCCCACAACAATAAGTTGGGTCTTAGACGGATTCACTACAACTCTATACTCATTGCTTCAGTCACACACGCGCGCCAGGTCTAGACTAATAGTTGAAAAGGCTTTCTAAAATTTAAACGAAATTCTTCTTTTTAGGTAGTGGGATAAGTAGTGCTTCTTTCCATGCCTCCGGAAAAGTACTGGCAAAAAGGGAGTAATTTAGGATATGGCATATTGTAGGTAATAGTTCATCAAGAATTGGTTGGATCATGTTACGGCCTATGCAATCGCTTCCAACAGCATTGGAATTTATGGACATAATACACTCTTTAACACCACAAGCAGTTAATTGATTAAAACGGAACGGTGGGTAATTAGGAGCTAGAAGCGTGGAAAGATATTGTAAGGTATTTGCCTTACTGGTCTGGTTAAATTGAACCGAAGAAGAGAAATGTTGATTTAGCAACCCGATGTCGATTTGGTTGGAAACGAGTATAAGATCTAGAAGGGCCGGAGTAGAATTAGGAAAGTGGTGAGTAGAATTCAAAGGGAGAATAGACATATTATAAGACTCGACTGTACTGGTAAGGGAGGAAGAGCGATGGTCATTTTTTATCAGACATGTGTTAAAATCTCCCATGATGATACAGTGATGGTAAGTGGGTGTAAAACAATCTAATAATGATTCAAAGGAGGGCAGAAAATTTATACGAGAGGAGGGAGAATAGTACACACCAAGTAGTAATTTGATGCGAAAGAGCTCCAATTCTAAGAACAGATGCTCACCTGCGTTTTGGTGATGGTGGTTGGGGTGACAAATCTATGATACGATAAGGAATATTATGACGTAGGTATATGGCAACACCTCCACCCACACCATTCGCCCGATCATTTTTTATCAATTGGAAGCCAGGAAGGGAATAAGACGTAGAGGGAAGACATGGTTTTAACCATGACTCCGAAATAAGGATTGCATGAATACTTTTACAATCAAAGGTAGTCAGCATCTCTGGGAAATGGGCCGGAATACTCTGTGCAATAATGTGGACATTAAAGTTCCTGAGAACATCCGAAATATGTGCCTGTATTGAGTCAGAAAGTGAAGGCATACTCACGAAGCTTCCATTGTGACTGCTGGCTGATTGATAACTATCGTCATCACTACTGTTGCTTGAGCTTATCATCGTAGCTGCTGTAAATCTATCGATTTATGTATATATATATATATCCACAAATAAATATACTTACAGGATAACGATAAATGTTATAAGTCTTTTTGACTATTTTGTCCACCCGCCAGTTGTGTTACTCAGTAAAGTAAAATTTCAAAATATTTACAAATCCAAGCCTCAACATTAAGAAAGTTAAAACAAAAAATAAATAAAATAAAAATTAAACATTCAAATAAAATAAACAAGAGTGGGAGATTTATCACGCATTATGCTGCACCTGGTAGTTAATTCTACTGATATGGGGGGATACTGGGTCAGGGGTACCACTGCAACTTCTATCGATAGTTGTATTGTGGTATACGGGTATGCGACCCCGGCTTCCCGAGCTGCTACTGTCTCTGGCCCCCTCCCGCAGAGACAGAAGTATCCCACTCAAAGTCTGTTTCGGCGAGGGTGGCAACCCAATGCAGATATTGCGAAAGGGCTTGGTACACTCGGCGACTCAGCAAGGCAAGGTGGACGACCTAGGGTGACGGTAGAGGGCGTACAGTTACCGTCGGTCAGACACATCATCCGACCTCTTCTTCAGTCGTAGCGGCTCACCGTTCCACTGAATCGGGAAGGGGGAGGACGAGTGTGTGCGCCTGCGTAGGCGCGAACGCTTGCGCACCTTAATATATCCTGCGCAATTGACCTATGGCGATGGGCTGAGGTAGAGAGGTCCGGCTCGATGCAAGCCGGGCTTTGTCTGATGCCTGCACATAAGCGGCCCCAGGGGCGTGAGTACACGTCGTGGTCGTTTTCGCATTGCAAGCTTGGGACGACAATGCGAATTCGGCAGCACCTGGGGTGACAGAGCAGCCCTATTTAGGGAGGCACTGCTCTCCTCGCTCAGCCGAGGAGGGGGCTAGAAAAGGTGCCCTAAAAAAATGCTCGTCCCGACCCGGAGGGTGGTAGTAACCGCGGCTGCCACTGCATCAATCTAATTCGTGGTAGACGTATCAGAAATAATAAAACCATCATGAAACCACCTATCACGACATTTGGCGCGTGGAACGTAAGAACGCTGATTGACCGAGATGGCAACGTCTGCCCCGAGCGCAAAACCGCTATAGTAGCTCGGGAACTTCATCGCTATAATGTGGATGTGGCTGCACTCAGCGAAACACATCTCGCTGATGAAGGAGAGCTGGTGGAAGTTGGAGGTGGCTACACTTTCTACTGGAAAGGTACCCCATCATCCGAACCTCGTAGATCTGGGGTAGGATTTGCCATCAAAACTCAATTAACAAAGCGACTCCATGAATGCCCTGCGCACATCTCGGACCACGTTACCACACTGCGCCTTCACCTGGACTCGGATAACTACCTTAATGTCATCAGTGTTTATGCCCCAACGTTGGACAAGTCTGATGACATCAAGGACAAATTTTATGAGGAATTATCTCAATGCCACAAATCAAAGTCACAAATTATTATGGAAAACGAACAAATAAGTACAAGGTACCCGAAGTATTTAACAAAATAGACTTATTGAGGGAAAATCCTAAAATAAGTACCGGGAAATTAAAGAGAAGTCTGAAGGATATTCTGTTTGAGGTTACTGAAGCGGTTGGGTTATGACTGCATATTGTGATATATAAATTGTTCTCATGGGGTTGTCTTAAGTATGTAATACTATTTTTCATAGTTTAGTTTAATTAATTAATTGTTATAAGTAGTTAAGTTGTTACGTTTTTTTTGTAATTTTCGCTATGTGTGATGTACACACAGTGTAGCATGGATTACTTAATTGATTAACAAGCGCGTCTCGCCGTTAAACATACGTTTGGCGAGTATAAAGTTTAAGTCATAGATCTAAGTTACTACTGTGAATTACTTAAATAAAAAAAAAAAAAAAAAAACATCAACAGCAAAAAGCAGATACTGCTGCTAGGTGATTTCAATGCCAGAGTTGGCCGGGACTATGAGGCTTGGACTGGAGTTCTGGGTGGACACGGAGTCGGCAACATGAACAGCAATGGTCAGTTGCTGCTCAGTCTTTGTGCTCAACGCGACCTTGCGATATCAAACACTATGTTCCGGCTTGCCGCCAAGCACAAGACAACGTGGATGCACCCGCGGTCCAAACACTGGCATTTGATAGACTACGCTATCATACGGCAACGAGACATCAGTCAAGTGCAAGTCACCCGCGCGCGGTGCGCAGTGTTGGACTGACCATCGACTCATTGTCACTAAGTTAAGACTCCGCCTCCGCCAGCCCCGTAGATCCATAGAGAAAAAGCCTGCGTGTTTAAACGTGGATAGGCTAGAAAAGAATATGCCGAAGCCTTAACGGGAAAGCTGTTGCCTGCAGATGAGACGGATGATGTCGGTGCTGCTTGGAGAGCTTTGTCTAATCACATTCTGGAAACCGCTTCAGCTGCATTGGGTACAAAATACCGGCGTAGCGATGACAGGTTCGATGACAACAATGAGACTCTCAAGGCAGCATTCGGCAAACACCGAGACCAAGAATTGCGCAAGCTGTCTCGCCAGATAAAAGATAAGTGGTGGCAGGAAAAAGCTTGTCAAATGCAGTGGCTTGCTGACACTAAACAGCTTGGGGAGTTTTACCGCGAGGTGCGAAAGCTGATTGGTATTTCCTACCGAGCAAAAGTACCGTTGAGGTCTTTAGACAATTCACACCTCCTTAATAGCAAGGAGGAAGTACTAAAACGTTGGGCTGAACACTTCAATACTCTGCTCAACGTGGATCGATCAGCCGATCTGCAAAACATCAGCTTAATGCCTCAACTCCCTTTATCTATCGAGCTGGATGAGCCACTAACGCTCGACGAGGTTATCACTGCCATCAGACAGCAGAAAAACAAGCGGGCAGCTGGCATTGACCATATACCAAGCGAGCTATTGAAATGCGGCGGCAACGATTTGCACACGTCGGTGTGGAAACTGTTTGTTCGAATGTGGGAGGAGGTGCGAGTCCCAGACGATTTTAAACTGTCTCGTATTAGTGCCCTCTACAAGAACAGGGGGACCGATCCGACTGTAACTCGTATCGTAGTATTTCACTACTATCAGCTCCTGGAAAGGTCTTTGCACGAGTTCTACTGAACCGCCTAACGGACCTATCAGAAAGGATACTGCCTGAAACCCAGTTCGGCTTCCGACCAAACCGAGGCACATGTGAAGCTATTTTCTCGGTGCCTCAACTTCAGGAGAAAAGCAGAGAACAGGGACGTCAGCTGTACCTCTGCTTTGTTGACTTGGAGAAAGCATTCGACAGTGTGCCTCGCGAAGCCCTCTGGATGGTACTGGGAAAGCTAGGATGCACAGAGGGGTTTGTGAGACTTCTGCGACTCCTGCATGACAACATGCAGTGCTGCGTCTCCGTAGACGGCGAACAGTCCGACAACTCCTCAGATATAAGGATGTTCTGCGTCGTCACATGAAAAAATGCAACATAGAGCCCTCTCGCAGGGAGAGTTTGGCAGCACAGCGACCGGAATGGCGCGAGATTACGAAGAAGCGAATCCGCGAATTTGAGGAACAGCGTTTAGCTGAACTCGATGCTAAGCGCGATGATCTCAAAGCCCGTCCACTCGCCGCTATAATTATGAGAGCGGCAAGCTCACCTGCCCACTCTGTGCAAGGGAGTTTACTGCGAAAATCGGCTATATAAGCCATCTCCGGGCGCATCAGCGCCAGGTCCCATAAGGGGTCGACGTGGTCGCCATGGCTGAAATCGGTCGGATTACATCATTACATCATGATAAATCAATCAAAAAAAATACAAAACAAACTAAACGAGAATGTCAGTAGCAGAAAGAATAACTAACTGCGTGAACGCAGCGGATAATGTGTCACAAATCGTATTCTGTCAAACTGTCAAGTTAATCAAAACAAATCGACCTTGAGTTTGTTCATTTTGAATCAATTTAGATAAGAAAAGTTGAGGTATTTCTATATTATAATAGTTTTTATAACTTAACAGCTTATACACTAAAACAAAAGAAAACTTTAAATTCAGGTAGCAATAAAACTATTGACTAAGTTAATACCTGAACGTAATGCAATAATCGAAACAACAGGATTTCACCGCAGCTTTTTCGGCTGGAACTGCCTTCTGCGTCTCACAATCAAGCCGATTAAGTTCACTGAGGGAGACTATGCGATGCCGTGTCCCCTTAGGGTCGAGGACATAGATAAGACCCTCACGTGTCCAGCACTTGGAGACACCAAACCGCTCACGTGCAGCCATAAAAACCTCATTTCTGGTTCTAGTTATGAATTCAGACAAGGTGACGCCAGACCCCTTGAGTTTGGTTTTAGCGAACCATAATTTGTCCCGAACGGTTGTAAGTTGGAGTTTGACTAGGTATAGGTATAGGTCTTGGTTTCTTAGCAGCAGTAGGCCTGCCCATTCTGTGGCATCGCTTTATGTCACTTTTTGAGAAACCCTCTGCGTTAAGATGGCCTGTCACAACATTCACAACCGATTGTGCCGTGTCTTCATCATTATCCTCAGGAACTCCATGCAACAACAACATTTTCCGACGAGTACGCATCTCCATGCTATCCACCTGATGAGCCAAAAGCTCAATTTGACTGCGTAAGCCAGAAAAGGTGCTCATGACAAAGGCTTTGAAACCTGTGAAATCAGATGTCAGTGATGCCACAGTTGGTGTGCTGCTAGGGTTTTTGGCACTCCTCTGCAGCTCTGTTTCGAAGGCAGCCATGCGTTCTTCAATACCCGCCATGATTGTCGCAAAAGAGTCCTTTATGTTGTTCATTTCAATGTGCACGGTAGTTGTTGTGATTATATTTTATAAGAAGTATATTTGAGAGGAGATAACACTTCACTGGTAAGTGTATTATATCAACATTTAAATTGTTATTCAAAAATATTAATAACAACTACTTATATATTTAAATTAAAATAAAATGGAGACACTTAAAATTTTTGCTGTCTCAACTACCCACCAATTGTCAATCAGCCTACGATATGTTTTTAAATATTATAAATGAGTCAGGCGATATGCATATAAATGTAAATATACCTTAAATAAAATTTAATCAAGGTCCTTTACAGCAATTTACCCCAAAACCTTACTGGAAAACTGAACTATCAAAGGCGATAGCAGAGCGTCGGTTGGCGTTATTTTTTTTTAGAAAGAATCCCACCCCTAACAATTTAATTACTCTAAAAGTTAAGATCAGTAATAGCCAGCGATTGATAAGTAAAGCCGTGTCGTGTTATCCGTGTGGTGACGGATTAAGAGTACAGAGTGTCCCCACCCCTATTGATCCCGTGGGTATCGTAAGAGACGACTAAGGGAGAAAACTACGCAGAACAACAGCACTGCAGAGAGAGGGAAAACTTCAAACCCTTTTTTTTTTTTTTTTAACGTGTGGAAATCCCCTCGGACCGTCACCCCACCGGGGTTTGCGGCGGGGTAGTGTGTCGGACTCGGACCGACTAAAACCACACGGTGTGCCACTCTGGGCCTGTAATAGGAGGGATCCGGGAACAGCTGTTATTAAGACATCCGGACCCCTCCTAGCGCCGGCCCGCTCCTGTTGCGGGCCCCGTCTCAAAATTTTCCACTCTTTAGGCGACGTCCGGCACACGCGGATGCCGTCCCCTCGCGGCTGGCCAAACTGATGCGGGTGGAGGGGAAACCCACCCCGTCCACCCGCGGCCACACTCAGGGCGGCATGAGGCGGTGATAGGCGCGCCTCCGCCGCCCGGTTCGCCGGCGGCGGATCGGGTCCGAGTGGAGGTCGTCCTCCCGGGCCTTCTCCGCCGCCTCCTTCTGCGAGATTACTTCCTCGCAGAAGGTTGCGACCGCGGTAAAACAACTGTCGCTACCGGCCATGGAGCGTACTACGGCCGGTAGCGAGAGATCCACTCCGATGACTGCAGTGAGGGCCCGGCGCTGCGTCGCCCATGCGGGGCAGACCGCCAGCGTGTGCTGGGCCGAGTCCTCACTGCAGTCGCAGTGACTCAGTTCCCTCCTAGCGACCGAGTGCAGGTACTTTCCGAAGCAACCGTGCCCGGAAAGCACCTGCGCCAGCCGGAAGGTAAGGGTCCCGTGCTGCCGCCCTGCCCATTCGGCGATGACCGGCTGGAGAGCCTCCACGGCGGCGAAGCCAGCGCGCCAGAGGCGTGCCCTATTCTGGGCGGTCAGAGCCGCCGTCCAAACCGGTGCACCGTATAGTGCCATTGACCGGACAACCCCCGTGTACAGCCGTCTTGTCGCGACGCTGGGTCCACCCAAATTGGGCAAAAGTCGCCCTAGGGCAGACGCAGCCCCGACCAGCTTTGGAGCAAGCTGTCGGAAGTACTCGTCGAAGAGCCACCTCCCGTCGAGGATCAGGCCCAGATATTTCATCTGGGCCCGAACCGGTACGAGGACCGAGTTGACCACGATTGAGGCGCCAGGGGGTGGACCACGACGGGGCCCATGAAGTAACAGGGCCTAAGTCTTATCTAGGGCCACCCGTAAGCCCAGCGCCTCAATGCGCCCGACCACCAGGGAGACTCCCCTTGTGGCCAGGCGCGCCGCCTCTTGGAAGTTCGCCCCCCGGGCTGTCACCAGAGTGTCATCAGCGTAACAAATTACACCTAGCCCGGGGGGGAAATCGGCTCGAAGGGCCCAGTCGTACCCTATGTTCCACAAGAGGGGTCCAAGAAAAGACCCCTGTGGAACTCCGCACGACATGGGCCGACACCTCGAATTACCCTCTCGGTCCTCGTACACGACGGTACGCTCCTCTAAATAGTCTGCCACTAGCCGCCTCAGGTACTTTGGCACCCCATGATGATGATGTTGAACAGCACGCCGCCACAGCTCACGGCCTCTTCGGTCACGCCCTCAGGCGCCAAACAGCGTCGACTGTCGAACGCCCCGCACGAAAACCAAATTGGGAGTCCGACAGATCGGGGCCCACCTCGTAGAGGTGCCGGACGATGCGGGCAGAGAGAACCCTCTCAAACAATTTACCCGCCTCGTCCAGCAGCACGATGGGCCTGTAGGCCGCGACCGAATCGGCAGGCCGTCCCGGCTTCCTTAATAGGACCATCTTCCCGCTCTTCCAGCACTCAGGGAAACGTCCCGACGCCAAGCTAGCGTCGAACACCTCCCCGAGGCGGTCTGCCATGTGGTTGAGGGCTAGGGCCAGCACTCGGGCCGGTACCCCGTCTGGCCCAGGGGCGGTGTTCTTGGAACGGATCCGTAGAACAGCCGCCCCTACCTCCGAATCCCGGACGGGTGAAACATCATCCTCCTCGAGCTCCCCGTCGTCTCCGGCCAAGGAGGCCATCGCCGGGGAAGTGTGTTCCGCTCGTTGCGGGAAAAGGCCCTCAACCACTTCTCGCAGGAAACTGGGCTAGAGAGTCTCCGTAAGGGGGGGGGGGCCCGACGCGCGGAGCTTTTGTCGCGCCGCGCGGTAAGGGCGACCCCAGGGGTCACGATTAAGACCCTCCAGCATCTCCTCTCTCTTTTCTTCTTTGGCGCGGCTAATGGCCAGCTTCAGAGTTTTCCGAGCCTGTCGGTACTCCTCATGAAGCCGGTCCTCCTCACCGTCTCCACGACCACGACCACGACCTCCGGGCACGTGTACAGGCCGCACGGAGGTCCGCCAGCTCCTGGGACCACCAGTAGACCTCCTTCCTTGGAGGCCGACGAACTCGAATGCGGGGCATAGCCGCATCGCAGATATGCGTAATCGCATCGCGAAAGCGACCAGACCCCACGTCGACCTCCTCGGTCGGAGCCTGAGGAGACAGCCACGAGTGAATTATGGCTGCCTCCTCTAGTAGGTCCCGGTTCACTCTGGCAACAGCCCACCGCGGAAAGCGGGATAAACGCCGCGCCACGTGATCCCTACTGGAGTCCTGGGTCCGGGAGAGCTCAAATCGGATATAGAGATGATCCGAGAGCGTCTCAACCTCTTCCAGGACACGCCAGTTCCTTACTCGTGCGGCGAGGGTAGGGGTAGCGAACGAAAGGTCCACTATCGACCCCCCCTGCTGTCGCACGCACGTGTTGGTGGAGCCTCTGTTGAGAAGACAGAGGCCCACCGAGGCCGCCCACTCCTCTACGGCCTCGCCCCTTGCGTCCGTCCTGGGGGAACCCCACGCAGTGGATTTTGCGTTAAAGTCTCCCAGAACAAGGACGTGCCCAGACGCTAGTCGCTGCATCGAGGCCTCCAGGTTGTTGAGGAAAACCTCGAAGTCGCTCAAACTCCGGTTGGGGGAGAAATAAACACCATATATGGTGATCCCCCCCCCACTCGGCGGCAACATATCCAGTGCCCTTGTCTCTTAGCGACAAGGGCGGGGAATGAGTCGCCGTGGAGCCGACGACTGCCACGGAGCCGTCCCGGTCACTCATCCAGTTTCAACGTGGAGGGACAAAATAGGGCTCCGCGACTACGGCAACACCTATCGACCACTGTGCCATGGTTTGCAGGAAGAGATCCTGCGCCGCGGCACAGTGGTTCAGGTTCGTCTGGACCAGGAGGCTGGAGACTTGATCCATTACTGGGTCGTCTCTACAACCTCCTCCTCCATGGGCGACGACGTCGACGCACGAACTACATCGGAGGCAGCCTGGGTCGACTGGCTAGCCCCCGATGCTTGCTGAGAGTTGCGGGGAGGCTTGCAGCCCCCCATCTGCCCTACCCCATCTGGTGATTGGCGGGCTTGTTACCCGCCGCACACACCGGGCAGTGAGGGGCGGCAGAGCATTCCACCGCCACATGCCCCGGTCGACCACAGCGGAAACATAGTCCGCTGCAGTCGAAGCAGCTTTGGCACTTGACGCGCGTGTGCCCCGATGCTAGGCATTTGTAACACCTCATCGGTCTCTCCGCCAGGACTGTGATCCTAGCGCTCACGAAACCGATGAGCAGCCTGCCGGCGTCGACCAATACTTTGGCCGACGCTACGGGACAGCTGACCCACACGGCGCCAAGCCCTCCTGGACCGGGGCGGATGGTGCCGACCCTGACTTTGTCCGCGCTGCACCCCGTCTTCTCCCGGATTACAGCGCGGACATCTTCGGCCGTCACAGAGGAAAAAAAAAAGGAAAAATTCAAACCCTAAACCAACCCGTCTGGCCAGCGTGGTATAGTAGGCCAAAACCTCCTTTCTAAGGAAAGGCTTATGTCCAGCAGTGGACTGTTAAAGGCTGTTGATGTGTGATGTGATGTGATAAGAAAAGCTAAACGTGAGGGTTGGTTAGATTTTTGTTCATCTATTAACGAATCGTCAAAGTTGACTGACATGTGGCGAAAAATGAAGTGGCTTAAAGGTTATAAATCCCCAAGTTCACATGTCGACAAAACGAATGCTTTCAATTTTCTGCAAAGTTTAACACCTGACTATGTTATTCCGAAATCACCGATCTTTTGTTCATATAATGAACATTTAGAGCAAACAATAACATTATGTGAATTGGATAAATGCATTAAATTAAAAGATACGTCATCTGGCCAAGATAACATATCATATTGTAGCGGCTGTGCGTGACTGTACCTACAGAATAAAGTGCACACGCAGCTTAATGTACTGTAGACTAGATATAGAGTTTCTGTAAGACATTCCGTGTATAGATACGAGACAATAAACACGTTATAACCAGCACGCCATCTTTATATTTATCCGTCGCCTAAGCACCCCCTTCAATATACAATGATTAAAAACCTATCTACTAGTGCCAAGGACATACTTGTTAATATTTATAATAAAATTATGTGTAATGGATATGCTCCTCCACAATATCGCAACGTACGTGTGATTTCGATTCCAAAACCGGGGCGCGATATTTCGGCGGGCGCAGCGCTCAGACCAATATCTCTTATCTATGTAAAATATTTCATTAAATAATAAACAATAGAATCGAGTGATACATAGAACATAATAATTTACCACTTATATCCTGCACAGTTCGGTTGTCTTATATAGTGAAAAAGTTAAAAACTTGGGGATCTATATGGAGTTAGTCGCAAACTATTTGCAGCAGCGGGATCTCTGCGAAGGCTACGGAACTTCCTTCCAACCAATACTAAAATTGCGCTCGCACAATCTCTTCTTCTTCCCGTCCTTGACTATGGCGATGTCAGCTACCTGGCAGCACCTTTAACTCTGTTGATTTCGACATCCTCTTGGGTATCCTTTCCTTTCTGAATATCTCTGATTCTGTAATCGCATGTGGATCCGTCCCGTCGAGGATCAGGCGTAACCAATTACACCCAGCCGGGGGGGAAAACCAGCTCGAAGGGCCTCCTCATGAAGCCGGTTCTCCTCACCGTCTCCGCGGTGGCATCGCCGACTGCGGGTGTAGGACCTCCGAGCACGTGTACAGGCCGCACGGAGGTCTGCCAACTCCTGGAACCACCAGTAGACCTCCTTTTTTTGGAGGCCGATGACCTCGGATGCGGGGTATGGCCACATCGCAGATCTGCGTGATTGCATCGCGAAAGCGTCAAGCCCCCGTGTCGAACTCCTCGGTCAGAGCCTGAGGAGACAACTAAGAGTGTATTATGACTGCCTCCTCTAGTAGGTCCCTTTTCAGTCTGGTAACAGCCCACCGCGGAAAGCGGATGGAACGCCGCGCCACGTGACCCCTACTGTGGTCCTGGGTCCGGGAGAGCTCAAATCGGATATATAAGTGATCCGAGAGCGTCTCAACCTCTTCCAGGACACACCAGTTCCTTGCTCGTGCGGCAAGGGCAGGGGTAGCGAACGAAAGGTCCACTATCGACCTCCCTGCTGTCGCACGCACATGTTGGTGGAGCCTCTGTTCAAAAGATAGAGGCCCAACGCAGCCGCCCACTCCTCTACGACCTCGCCCGCTCCGCATCCGCTCCGTCCATGGGGAACCTCACACAATGGATTTAGCGTTGAAGTCCCCCAGCACAAGGACGTGCCCAGACGCTAGTCGCCGCATCGAGATCTCCAAGCTGTTGAGGAAAACCTCGAAGTCGCTCAAACTCCGATTGGGGGAGAAGTATACACCGTATATAGTGATCTCCCCCCACTCGGCAGCAACATATCCGGGGAATGAGTCGCCGTAGAGCCGACTGCCACGGAGCCGTCCCGGTCACCCAACCAGTTTGGACGGGGAGGAACATAATAGGACTTCGCGGCTACGGCCACACCGATCGATCACTGCGCCATGGTTTGTAGGAGGAAATCCTGAAGGTTCGTCTGGACAAGGAGGTTGGAGACTTGGTCCATTACTGGATCGTCTCTTCAACCTCCTCCATGGGCGACGGTGACGACGCACAAACGACGCCGGAGGTAGCCTGGGTCGACTAGCTAGCCCCCAACGTCTGCCGAGAATCGCGGAGAGGTTTGCAGCCCCAAGGCAGCAGAGCATTCTGCTGCCTTGTGCCCCGGTCGACCTCAGCGGAAACATAGTCCGCTGCAGTCAAAACAACTTACACACTTGGAGTGTGTGTGTCCCGATGCCAAGCATTTAAAACACCTCATCGGTCTCGCCGGTCTAGCGTTCACGAAACCGCTGAGCAGTTTCCCTGCGTCACCCAAAATTTTGGCCGACGCTACGGGACAACTGACCCACACAGCGCCAAGTCCGCGTTGCACCCCGTCTTCTCCCGGATTGCAACGCGGACATCTTCGGCCGTTACAGAGTCGTCCAGGCCCGAGATACGAAGCTCTGGGCACATGGTAGGCCTGGCGATCCTGATATTCCCCGCAACTTCTCGGCCAACGTGTACTCCGTTTTTGCGCCTTCAGCCCCAGGGAACTCGAGAACTCGAGCTCCCGTCTGGGCCAGGCGCATCCTGACCCCTAGGCCCCCTTGCCTTCTTAAATACGGCCGCGTACGACAGTCCGCCGTTAACCGCCTCCGGAGATATGGTGACTACTACAGCTGTGGTTTTAGGCGGCTGCAGTTTCTAGTCTAGTGTTTAAAGTCACACACCTAGATGTGATGCCTGTTTTTGTAGCTCGTAACCTGGAAATGTTACCACCTTCGAACTGTTAAAGGATTTCATGATAGTTCAGGCAAAGATCAAGAATATGAAGGACACGAACGCTAATCTGAAGCATTCAGAGAATCTCAGAAAAGACTTCCAGGATACAAAATTCACCCTAACAACTTTCTCCAGGAGTAGGCTCAATACAAAGAGTGGGCGGACTATTAGTCATAGTCATAGTCATAGTCATTTATTCATCAACAATCATCATCATCATCATCATCATCAACAGCCTATACTAGTCCACTGCTGGACATAGGCCTCTCCTTAGAAAGGAGGTTTTGGCCTACTATACCACGCTGGCCAGACGGGTTGGTATAGGGTTTGTTGGGGTGCTAGCTAGAAAACCTCCCCGTGGTGCACCCTGGAAACGCTGGCGATGGTACTGTTCCCTCCTTGTCCTCTTGGAGGAGAGGATTATCGCCAGCGGCCAATATTCTAGCAGAAGAGGTAGCCGTTCATCGGCTCTCGGGCAAGGCCTGGTCCATCAGGGTGGGCGTGTCTGCCGGTTGCCCTGCTGGCTCTTCGCTCTTCGGAGCATGGAGGAGGAAACCTCGGTAAAAAACCTGATGGCGGGGCCCTGTAGGGGCCACAGTTTCTCCGCTGATAGCGGTGGAGAAAGGAGGACGGGCTCGGCGTGTACTGACACTACCACCGAGCAGGCAGGGGGACGTAGTCTCCCTGTCAACCGTCGGCATATCGCAATCCCGAGAAGAGCGCTGTGGTTAAGTCTCGCGGCTCTGATCGGGGGCGAGGGTCTTGGCTTAACCGCCCGGACCGAGAGGAAGATAACCTCTCTAAAAAATTCCCCGAATCCCGTGTTCTGGTGCGTGACCAGGGGATGCATGGCTGATGGGAAGTTCAGTCTCGAGCGCACTCCAAGCCGAGGTACCTGCGGACCCCTCGGTTGGGTTAAAAACTTACGCTTGCCCGGGTAATGGGGGATCTCTGCCCGGGTGGACCTTTAGTTCTCCCCCACTCGTGGGATTATTATGGAAAATATTAATTTGAACAAACAGAAAACGATCGGAAAAAAAAAACACACAGACAAAGGCAAGCCTAACGGACAAGGAGACGAAGAGGAGGAACAGTGGAGTGGATGGGTCGTCCACTGAGGGTGAGGTGGCGTCGGGAACGCCTATCTCGATGGGGCTCCCAGAGGTCAGTCTGACTCTGGTCTCTGGGAGCCGAAGAGCATCGGACCGTATTCGTTCCGGATCCGCCGTTTCGTCGGATGGCGCGGAGGCCATGGAGGCGGAACGAAGCGACAGCCGGAAACGCGGACGCTCCAGGGAAGAGGAGACCGACACGTCCGGCGAAATGATGCCACCCAAAGTGGCAAGCAGCCGCCGAGGGAGGGCACGCAAACCGGCCCGCAACCGTGTCCGTGCAGGAGAGGGCGAAAGCGGCGGTGGCCGTCATCCACAAGGTGGCCACCAAGTCCGTGAACCTTAAGGGCTCATTTGTGAGGGCCCTCAAGGACTCCTCCTCCGCTTTGTCGGAGGTCGTGGAGGGCCTAGTGGGCGACGTCTCGCGCCTACAGGTGGCCAACGAGAGGCTGACGGAGCGGGTGAACGAGCTGAGCGCTCAGTTCGCCCGCTTCCAGGCGAACCTCCCCGAGCGGGAAGCCCCGTCCGCGTCCCAGCCTGCCCCTACCACCAACTCAGGGGCATTTGACTCCCAACTGCGAGAAATCCTCATCGCAGTTGGGAATATGCTGGACGGACGCCTGGCTGGCCTGGAGGCGAGACTGCCCCCTGCGCCGATTATGCGCCCCCCCGCTCGCGTCGGCACAGCGGCCTAAGGCCGCCGCTCCGGCCGCGCTCCCCGTGGTGGGAGGCCGCGTTTCTTACGCGGCGGCGGCGTCTGTACCTACTCCATCGGCTCCACAAAAGCCGAGGAGGGGGGCCAAGGCACCGGCCCAGGCGCCGGCCAAGGCACCGGCTAAGGCGCCGGCCAAGGCACATCCCCAGGCGCCGGCCAAGACGGGGCCTAAAACGGCGTCGAGGAGCGGAGTGGCATTCCCTCCGCTCCCCACTCCGACACCCCTGCCGGGCCCCTCCGCACCTGCCCCCTCCAACGAGGGTTGGCAGGAGGCGAGGGGCTCCCGAAGGCGGGCCAAAAGGGCTGCCAAAAAAGCAGCCCAAGCCCAGCCTTCGCCACCGGTGGCAACGGCCTCTGCAAAGAGGCCGCGGAATCTGCAGCTGTAGTTGTGACCGTGTCCCCGGAGGCGGCTGACGGCGGGCTGTCCTATGCGGCCGTCTTCAAAAAGGCCCGGGACAGCCTCGCCAACGAGTTTGGGACGGTGGGGGTCAGGATGCGCCTCGCCCAGACGGGAGCTCGAGTCCTCGAGTTCCCTGGGGCTGAAGGCGCAAAGACGGCGGACTCCTTCGCTGAGAGGCTGCGGGGAATATTTGCGGCCACAGATGGTGTCAGGGTCGCCAGGCCTACCAAGTGCGCGGAACTGCGCATCTCGGGCCTGGACGACTCAGTGACGGCCGAAGATGTCCGCGCTGTAATCCGGGAGAAGACGGAGTGCAGCGCGGACAACGTCAGGGTCGGCACCATCCGCCCCGGTCCAGGAGGGCTTGGCGCCGTGTGGGTCAGCTGTCCCGTAGCGTCGGCCAAAGTATTGGCCAACGCCGGCAGGCTGCTCATCGGTTTCGTGAGCGCCAGGATCACAGTCCTGGCGGCGAGACCGATGAGGTGTTTTAATGCCTGGCCACGGGACACACGAGCGTCAAGGGCGACAGTTGTTTTGACTGCGGCGGACTGTGTTTCCGCTGCGGTCAACCGGGGCATAAGGCGGCAGAATGCTCTGCCGCCCCTCACTGCCCAGCGTGTGCGGCGGGCAATAAGCCCGCCAATCACCAGATGGGGCAGAGAGGCTGCAAGCC
Organism: Arctia plantaginis; assembly: GCA_902825455.1. Taxonomy (NCBI): domain Eukaryota; kingdom Metazoa; phylum Arthropoda; class Insecta; order Lepidoptera; family Erebidae; genus Arctia; species Arctia plantaginis. The sequence continues at coordinate 302,684 of CADEBD010000358.1, read as the reverse complement.
TCCCCGCAGTTCTTGGCAGACGTCAGGGGCTAGCCAGTCGACCCAGGCTGCCTCCGATGTAGTACGTGCGTCGTCGTCGTCGCCCATGGAGGAGGTTGTAGAGACGATCCAGTAATGGATCAAGTCTCCAACCTCCTGGTCCAGACGAACCTGAACCACTAACCAGCTTGGAGACCTCGATACGGCGACTAGCGTCTGGGCACGTCCTTGTGCTGGGGGACTTCAACGCAAAGTCCATTGCGTGGGGTTCCCCCAGGACGGACGCAAGGGGCGAGGCCGTAGAGGAGTGGGCGGCCTCGGTGGGCCTCTGTCTTCTAAACAGAGGCTCCACCAACACGTGCGTGCGACAGCAGGGGGGGTCGATAGTGGACCTCTCGTTCGCTACCCCTGCCCTCGCCGCACGAGTAAGGAACTGGCGTGTCCTGGAAGAGGTTGAGACGCTCTCGGATCACCTGTATATCCGATTTGAGCTCTCCCGGACCCAGGACTCCAGTAGGGGTCACGTGGCGCGGCGTTTATCCCGCTTTCCGCGGTGGGCTGTTGCCAAACTGAACCGGGACCTACTAGAGGAGGCAGCCATAATTCACTCGTGGCTGTCTCCTCAGGCTCCGACCGAGGAGGTCGACGTGGGGGCTGGTCGCTTTCGCGATGCGATTACGCATATATGCGATGCGGCCATGCCCCGCATTCGAGGTCGTCGGCCTCCAAGGACGGAGGTCTACTGGTGGTCCCAGGAGCTGGCGGACCTCCGTGCGGCCTGTACACGTGCCCGGAGGTCCTACACGCGCAGACGGCGGCGTCACCGTGGAGACGGTGAGGAGGACCGGCTTCATGAGGAGTACCGACGGGCGCGGAAAACTCTGAAGCTGGCCATTAGCCGCGCCAAAGAAGAAAAGAGACAGGAGATGCTGGAGGGTCTCAATCGTGACCCCTGGGGTCGCCCTTACCGCGCGGTGCGACAAAAGCTCCGCGCGTTGGGCCCCCCCCTTACGGAGACTCTCCAGCCCAGCTTCCTGCGAGAAGTGGTTGAGGGCCTTTTCCCACAACGAGCGGAACACACTCCCCCGGCGATGGCCTCCTTGGCCGGAGACGACGGGGAGCACGGGGAGAATAATGTTCCGCCCGTCCGGGATTCGGAGGTGGGGGCGGCTGTTCTACGGATCCGTTCCAAGAACACCGCCCCTGGGCCAGACGGGGTACCGGCCCGAGTGCTGGCCCTGGCCCTCAACCACATGGCAGACCGCCTTGGGGAGGTGTTCGACGCTAGCTTGGCGTCGGGACGTTTCCCTGAGTGCTGGAAGAGCGGGAAGCTGGTCCTATTGAGGAAGCCGGGACGGCCTGCCGATTCGGTCGCGGCCTATAGGCCCATCGTGCTGCTGGACGAGGCGGGCAAATTGTTTGAGAGGGTTCTTTCTGCCCGCATCGTCCGGCACCTCTGCGAGGTGGGCCCCGATCTGTCGGACGCCCAATTTGGTTTTCGGGCGGGGCGTTCGACAGTCGACGCCGTGTTGCGCCTGAGGGCCGTGACCGAAGAGGCCGTGAGCTGTGGCGGCGTGCTGTTGGCGGTGTCATTAGACATCGCCAACGCATTCAATAGTCTGCCATTCAGTTGCATCAGGGAAGCACTCCACTATCATGGGGTGCCAAAGTACCTGAGGCGGCTAGTGGCAGACTATTTAGAGGAGCGTACCGTCGTGTACGAGGACCGAGAAGGTAATTTGAGGAGTCGGCCCATGTCGTGCGGTGTTCCACAGGGGTCTGTTCTTGGACCCCTCTTGTGGAACATAGGGTACGACTGGGCCCTTCGCGCCGATTTCCCCCCCGGGCTGGGTGTAATCTGTTACGCAGACGATACCCTGGTGACAGCCCGGGGGGCAAACTTCCAAGAGGCGGCGCGCCTGGCCACAGGGGGAGTCTCCCTGGTGGTCGGGCGCATTGAGGCGCTGGGCTTACGGGTGGCCCTAGATAAGACGGAGGCCCTGTTATTTCATGGGCCCCGTCGTGGTCCACCCCCTAGCGCCTCAATCGTGGTCAACTCGGTCCTCGTACCGGTTCGGGCCCAGATGAAATATCTGGGCCTGATCCTCGACGGGAGGTGGCTCTTCGACGAGCACTTCCGACAGCTTGCTCCAAAGCTGGTCGGCGCTGCGTCTGCCCTAGGGCGACTTTTGCCCAATATGGGTGGACCCAGCGTCGCGACAAGACGGCTGTACACGGGGGTTGTCCGGTCAATGGCACTGTACGGTGCACCGGTGTGGGCGGCGGCTCTGACCGCCCAGAATAGGGTACGCCTCTGGCGCCCTCAGAGGGTAATGGCGGTCAGAGCCATACGCGGTTACCGCACCGTTTCGACGGAGGTGGCGTGCGCGTTGGCCGGAACTCCCCCGTGGGATTTGGAGGCGGAAGTGCTCGCCGAAGTTTATCGGCGAGTGGCTGACTCCCGGGCGGAGAGCGGATTTCGCCCTCCGCCCGAGGATGTGCGCGAGTGGCGCGAAGCCGCTCGCCGAGCCACGATGGCTCGTTGGTCGTTCCGGCTGGAGACTCCACGCGCTGGCTTCGCCGCCGTGGAGGCTCTCCAGCCGGTCATCGCCGAGTGGGCAGGGCGGCAGCACGGGACCCTTTCCTTCCGGCTGACGCAGGTGCTTTCCGGGCACGGTTGCTTCGGAAAGTACCTGCACTCGGTCGCTAGGAGGGAACTGAGTCCCGCCTGCCACCACTGCGACTGCAGTGAGGACTCGGCCCAGCACACGCTGGCGGTCTGCCCCGCATGGGCGGCGCAGCGCCGGGCCCTCACTGCAGTCATCGGAGTGGATCTCTCGCTACCGGCCGTAGTACGCTCCATGGCCGGTAGCGACAGTTGTTTTACCGCGGTCGCAACCTTCTGCGAGGTAGTAATCTCGCGGAAGGAGGCGGCGGAGAGGGCCCTAAGTGTGGCCCTCATGCCGCCCTAAGTGTAGCCGCGGGTGGACGGGGTGGGTTTCCCCTCCACCCGCATTAGTTTGGCCAGCCGCGAGGGGGCGGCGTCCGCGTGTGCCGGACGTCGCCTAAAGAGAGGAAAATATATTGAGACGGAGCCCGCACCAGGAGCGGGCTGGCGCTAGGAGGGGTCCGGATGTCTTAACAACAGCTGTTCCCGGATCCCTCCTGTTACAGGCGCAGAGTGGCACACCGTGTGGTTTTAGTCGGTCCGAGTCCGACACACCACCCCGCCGCAAACCCCGGAGGGGTGACGGTCCGAGGGGATTTCCACACGTTAAAAAAAAAAAAAAAAAGGGTTTGTTTCAAGTTTTCCTTCTCTTTGCAGTGCTGTTGTCCTGCTTATTCATCAACAAATTAGATTGTATTTAAAATTAAAATAATTAATAAAATAACAGTAATAATATTATTATGATAAATATCACCCGGCTTTATTAGTTAGTATATCCTTTCTTAACATACCTATTCTACATTGTGCGCCTCGGATGCGGTAAAATCCATAGATTGGTAACATAAATTCTCGATACTGTCGATAAATGATTCAGTAGAGTATTTCAATGGTTGTATGACTGATTTGCAAAATAAATACATACCTCGAAAGTCCATCCTTAACAAGACGTATCGACCATGGTATACCACCTCGCTCATTAAAGCTATTCGCGAAAAGTATAAATACCTACGCAAATTCAAAGCCTATGGTAATAAATCTGATGAGTATACGTTTAAATTGTTACGTGACATAGTAAAAACCATGGAATCTGCTTGTTATAAGAATTACCTTAAGTTAACCGAACAATCAATAAAAGACAACACAAAACACTTCTGGACCTTTGTTAAAAGCCGTTATAAATCCAATGTGATTCCTAGTGTAATGAACTAAAACGGTGACTTCTTACATACTGGCGACCATATTTGCGAGGCATTCCCTTCTTACTTTCACTCAACCTTTCTAAGCTCGTGCGACGGAAGTACTCGGTCCAAACCAATTAATGTCCCGAACTACTGGCCCTCAGACTCTCCATCCCATATTGTTCGTATACAGATCAAAGAATCTGACGTTGCTGAGTTACTTAGTACTCGTAACTTGGATACGACTAAAGGCATTATATTTTGTTTTTACTAAGTATTTATTCTATTAAATATTTACTTTATTTTAAAATATTAAACGTTTGTATTTTATATTTTTGTTTTGTTTTTTATTTTATTTTTTCTAAATTGAGTATTTATATAAATACAAGGCACCTTTTTTTTTTTTTTTTATTACTTGTTTATCATTAATTTTTTGTCTCTTCTACTATGTGTGCTGGTTAACTTACGTGTTACTTTGCAGGATATAATATTTGAGCTTCTTTTTGAATAAAGCCATTGATTGGATTTCTTTTAAGTCGTTCGGTAGTTTATTGTAAAGTTGGGCACCTTCGTATTTAATATTTCTTAAGCCGTAGTTGGTTCGCGGTATAGGGAGACATATATTATTAGCGTTTCGCAACATACGGTGCTGTACTTGTGACTTTTTGGTAAATGTTATTTGTGTATGAATAGTTTTCCTAATTACTTTTCTTATAAGAATGCATGTATTATATCTGTATAGTTGATTGATTGACATTATTTTGGTATTACTGTAAACATCTCTTGATTTAGTTAAATAATTCATATGAAATAGTAGTTTTACGACTTTATTTTGAGTGATTTGTAAATCTCTTAGGTTGGTCTTAGCAGCTGATCCCCAGAGTTCGATTAAATAAGATAGGTGAGATTTTATTAATGAATTATATATTATGTAACTCACGGATTTAGGAAAACATCGCGCTGTGCCCCTGAGTATGCCTATTAAACTCGACAGCTTAGATTGTATTACATTTATATGTGGTTTCCAAGTGAGGTGACTGTCAAGTACGAGGCCCAGATATTTTTCAGACTTTACTTTTGTTAGGGCTTCACCATTTATGTTTAGTAGTTGGAATTGTGGTATGATTTTGTTTTTTGAAGTAAAGATAATTTATTTTGTTTTAATTACATTAATAGTTAGTCGGTTATAGTGAAACTGTTAAGGGTCCAGAGGACGCAAATAAAATGGCAGTGGACTGTATTTTAATCGCCAGGTCCTTATACGTCATGTAGTGTGAGGTTGAAGTCGGACCGTCCACGGTGATGTCCCAAGGCGGCTCTTTTATATGTCCTCTGCTCCTCCCGGCTCGGTCCCCCACTCGTCGCACACGTCCGTTTAGTCCCCCCGCACGCCGCGCTGTTGCCCGTTATAGTGCGTTTAGTTAACTCGCAGTCGCAACAGAAACCATGTATTTAATATGTTTAAATCCTCTTGTGCTCGTTTTGCAATTAGTTGGATGTCATTACCAAAGTAGAAGATACTAGTATCATCAGCATACAATGTCACATCTCCTGATAGATTCAGGTCGTTAATGTTATTAATGTAGACGAGGAAAAGGAGAGGTCCAAGAATCAAACCCTGCGGTACCCCGTACGTAATAGGTTCCGGTCTACTTGAGGTATTGCCAATTCTAACTTGTTCCTAACTAACTAATCTTGTTCCTCTTTTCTGGGCAGTATTTGTCAATTTCCAGATATAGGTGCTTATGATCTGACATCGCTGATTCAACCACAGCTATAATGCTATAAATTATAGCTATAAATTCAGTGTTATTTGTTCTTTCAGGTTTCTAAATGACACCTATGTCGATTGAGAATCTGTTAAGATGGATCCACATGTAATGATTATCATTTTTGCAAAGATCTTCTATAAAGTTGTGCTTTAGCGTGCAGTGGACATATATAGACACTCCTCCGCCTCTTCCAGTGCTTCTAAAGTTGTAATAGTGTACGTAATTTGATATAGATAGACTTTCGGCTTCATAGTTAGACTTGATCCAGGTCTCTGTAAGAACGATGATATGTAATACCTTAGGTATCGATCGTATTATAAATTTCAGTTCGTCTAATTTGCCTGGGCATACTATGCTACGCACATTTGCATAAAGACATTTTAGAGATTTTTTGGTAAACATAATATCGGAATGAGATTTAGATAGTTGGTATGTAATGTTGTTGCATTTCAGATTTGCTGTTTTGATGTCGATGCCGAGTAGTTTTTTGCATGCGGTTGTGTAATTGTCGAAATTTTTGGTACTCCACTGGAATACTTAATCGATACATCCAGCTCACCTTCATCTTGACGTCTCTTGAGCTCCCGCCTAAGGTTTTGTCGATATTTTTGTTGAGCACTAGTCTCGTCAGAGAAGATTTTTATTGTTTCTGGTTTTATCTTAGCCTTGTTACGCAAGATAGACTTAGCCATCTCTGCAGACTTGAAGATGCACTTAATAGGTCTGGATTGTCCTAGGTTATATTTACCTAGACGAATAGTTTTAATTGGATCTTCACACGTTGGTACAGGCATTTTCGTTATTTTCTTGATTTCAGTTATATCATGATTGCGTCTCTCCTCGGGGCTGCTTGATTTAATTTCGTCGATACCATGTATGATTAGGTTTCTCTCTCGTTGTGCTCGCTTACGAGTTTCAGCTATGACATCTTCATAGGTCAAGGGATAAGCCAAATTGACCGTATCAGATTTAAATGATATAATTTCTTTCTCTAGTGATACCACCTTATGTTCAATTCTGGCCTTGAAGTCTGAAAAATTTGCTAACTCTGATTTGATTTTTTCCTGCTCCAATAATAGATGATCAGACGTAACCATAATCTGTTTTATCTGGTCCTTAATGGAAGAAACATCTTGTGATATTTTGGTCAATTTATCATTTTGGGTTTTGGCCATATCCATCAAAAGTGACTTCATGGTAGACTCAAAGGTGTCAAATTTGGACGCAAGGTCATCATCTGGCTGCTTTCTTTTCTGGCGAAGCGTTACTTGATGTTTTGCTTCAGGATCGAGATTGAACTGGTCAAATGTCCTCAGGTCGGGGAAAGATCCGCCAACTCTGTCGGACTTACTATTATCACTTGCTATCGGCAATAAATCTTTATTGCTATCCGAACACGTACCAGAAGACTTCGGTGGTGTTCGTCGCACACTCATGTTGAAAATCACAGTAGATGCTATTGTATAAGTATATGTATTTGGGTACCTTGTGTTGAGTTTTCAGGTTAAATGATGAAGTCCACCATAGCCAGTAAGTATGTCTTTATTTTCATAAGTTATATTACAATGCAATACGCATGTCCGCCATAGCTAAGTCTAAGTGTAGTGACGTACCACTGACAAGTATCGAGAGACGATAGTAGTGTTGTACTACCTAACATCTCCCTTTTTTTTTTATAAAAAAGATTAACTTTAACATCTTAAATGTATTATAATAATTAAAATGAATTTTTACATATTACCTACAAGATTCCATGGCTATCATTAATTAATTTTTTTTTTCTATAATTAAAACCAATATGTAATGTTTTCTTCAAGCCATGAAAACTTTTACAAATCTATATTTACTTTTCTCTTGCCTGTAATAAAAATAAAAAAAAATAAACAAGAATCTATGGATATCAAAATACACTATATGACTGTCAACATGACAATAGACAGTTCTGACATTGACACATATCTATTAGCTTAATTATAACAAAATTACTGGATAATTACACAAGACAACATTAACAATAACGCTTTGGCTTTTTAATTACACGCCCTGAACGGGTTGTTATTTGTGTATTATTCGTACTAGGCTTAGAGTTAGTAGTATTATCCTGTGTGCTAATTTGACTTTCAGTTTCAGGTACAGTATCAGTCATGGAATCGGTTGAGTTGGAAGTAGAAGGCTTTAAAATGTGTTCACGGCTTCTACGGAAGATGCCTTGAGGTGACTTGATAATGTAACTGCGTGGATGAACATCTTTTTGTGATACTACACCCGGAATCCAAGTATCTTGTGGTTTGTGCTTAAAGTAAATTTTGTCATCATGTTTGAGTGCTGATAGTGACTTTGAATCCTTATTGTAATAAAGTGATGATTTGAATTGTAGTTTTTTAATGTTTTCCTTTAAGCTTCTGATATCAGCAGTGCAAGGTGTGAGTGAATGTTCTGATGTAGGCAGTTTTGTACGCAACTGTCTTGACATACATAACTGTGATGGAGAATAACCGGTCTGTTTTGGTGTATTCCTATACATTAAAAGTGCTAAATAAGGGTTTGTATTATCTGCTTTGCATTTCTTTAGTAGGGTTTTAATAGTACCTATTGCCCTTTCTATCATTCCATTAGATCTGCTTAGGTATGGACTGGAAGTTGTGTGTTCTATTCCCCATGTTGTAATAAAATTTTTAAATTCTTTACTGTTAAAAGGAGGTCCATTGTCTGAATGCATAACTTCTGGGATTCCGTGACGGGCAAAAATAGATTTTAAGTGAGTTATGACTGTCTTTGAATTTGAATCTGACGTTAATAATGCAAGCTCTATATACTTTGAAAAATAGTCTATTAATATTAAGTACTTATTACCATTTATTTCAAAAATATCTATACCTACTTTACTGAAAGGTAGCATTTTATAGTCATGGTGTATCAATGGCTCCTTTGAATTATTTCTTCGAAAAGTTAGACAAACATGACATTGGTTTATATATTTCTCAATATCATTGTTCATTTGAGGCCAATAAACTGTAGATTTTGCCAGGCGTATGCAACTATTGATACCTTGGTGACCTTCATGAACTAATTTTATGACATACTCTCTCATATTCTCTGGAATCACAATGTTATTGCCTTTGAATAATATATTGTTTACAACATGTAACTGATCTTTTATAGTAAAATATTGTTTGACCAACTGACTGACTGACTTTTTATGTTCTGGCCAACCATTTTGACAAAGTGAAATAATTTGACTTAAAGTTGAATCGTTTTTTGTATTTTCCTGAATTTCTAATAACTTTTCTGGACTAACTGCTAGATTTCTAAATAAAAGATTGACATGAAGATCAAGGTCTTCGTCTAAATCTGTAAGTGTACCTGCTGGAAGGGCTGACCTTGAAAGTGTGTCTGCAATGTATAGGTACTTACCAGGTTTGTATAGCACATTTAAATCGTATGGTTGCAGCCTCAGCATGATTCTTTGTAACCTTGCTGGAATATCGAAAAGTGGTTTTTTGAATAAGGTAATTAGTGGTTTATGGTCTGTTTCAACAGTTACTTTTCTACCATATATATATTGGTGAAATTTGGTACAGCCATATAGAACCGCTAGAAGTTCCTTTTCGATTTGAGCATAATTTTGCTGACAAGTACTTAGTGATGCTGATGCATAAGCTATGGGCTGTTGCTCATGTAAAATTACAGCTCCTAGAGCATCTTTGGATGCATCAACCGACAGTATTATTTCTTTTTTAGGATCGTAATATGTGAGAACTGGTGATGAACTTATTAGACTCTTGACTTTAGTGAATTCTAGTTCATGCTTTTGTGTCCAAATCCATTCATTTTTGTTGCCTAACAGTTGTCGAAGATGTGAAATTTCTTGTGATAAATTTTTAATAAAAGGACCTAAGTAATTCACCATTCCTAAAAATCTTTGGAGTTCTGTAATATTAGTTGGACTTGGCATGTTTACAATTGCATCAACTTTGGAAGGATCGACTCGAACTCCGTCCTGACTGAAAATGTGACCTAAATATTTGACTTCAGTACAGCATATTTTGGACTTTTCATTATTAAATTTTAAGTTTATAGACCGTGCTCTTTCTATGACTTTATTAAATATGGCATTATGCTCATTGATGTCTTTAGCATGAATTAAAAAATCGTCCATCATAATCTTAACACCCTGAATGTCATTGAAACGTTTAACCATCTCATTATGGAAGATTTCTGGTGCTGAAGTAATACCAAAAGGTAAGCGTGTGAACCTGTACCGACCAAATGGGGTTATGAATGTACACAGCTTTGAGGACTCTTCTGATAATCTCAACATCCAGAAGCCTTTGTTGGCGTCTAAAGTTGTAAAATACTTTGACCCAGACAGTTCTGTTTTTATTTCATCTAAAGTTGGTAATGGATAATGGGGTCTCATGATAGCTTCATTGAGTTTGTTTGGATCTATACAGAGTCTAATTTTACCATCTTTCTTAGTAGTTAAAACAATAGGACTTACCCACTCCGTTGGCTCGTCAACCCTTTGTATGATATTTTGTTTTTCCATCTCCTGAAGTTCCTTTTTGAGTGGTTCCCGGAGTTGAAATGGAATTCGTCTGCAGGCTGCGACGTTTGGAGTGGCATCTGGCTTCAGCTTGAGCTTTACTTCTAGATCTGTGATACACCCTATACCATTTATCAAATCATGAGGAAGCTGTGGAACCAAATCAATGTTGTGCACCCTTTTAATTAAGTTCAGTGTTTGACATGTGTCCCTGCCTATGATATTTTTACAATTTAGGTCAGCAACATGAAAATTGACTGTATAACTATTGTTATTATATTTAACAGGTAAGTTGCATTGACCAATAGTCGGTATGATGTCACCACTAAATGAAGATAACCTATGAGTACTTTTATGTATCATGTTGGTTTGAATGTGTAGAGTTTCAAATGTATGCACCGAAAGAATGTTAGTGTCTGCACCAGTATCTAGAACAAAATCTATGTTTACATTGTTTATTGAGAGTACCATTTTCCATGACTGAGTATTGACTGAATTTACACTAATTGTGCCTAGAAAAAAGTTGTTATTGTTACAATCATTACTATTATGAGCCTCATCTATGTTAATGTTGTTAACACTTTTACATACTTGAGCAAAATGGTTATACTTTCCACACTTCCTACATTTAACGCCTTCTGCCGGGCATCTGAACCTGTGGGTCTGACCACATCTGGAGCAAATGCTGTTCTTACTTGATGACTGCGACTGAGGACGTTTTGATTCCGACTTCGGATATTCTTTTATGCTACGTGAAAATTTGGAGACCTGGCCTATGATTGGTTCTTCCAGTGTTTTCACCTGTATCCTTGTTGCTTCCATGCTTTTAGCTAGCATTACTGCTTTGTCCAAAGATGTTGGCTTGTCTGTCAGTATTCTCTCCTTGATGTACTGATTGTTAGCATTCAAGTTTAAACTAAAGATGTCACGTAAGATGCTGTCTTCTAGTGTACTCAATTCACATTGTTTTGCGATATTTCTCAAGTCTGTTGTGTACATATCAATGGATTCATCTAAGCCTTGTCGTCTGTTAAATAGTTTGTGGCGTTCCATTGTTACATTTACTTGCGGCATGAAATGTAGGTTGAACCTCTCTGTCAGTTCTGCAAAACTTACAGTGTCGATGTCCAGGTTAAAAGAATAGAATGTCGTGAGTGCGTCTGTGCCCAAGAAATGTAGAAGTATGGCGACTTTTCTAGCGTCGTTTTCCTGTTCTAAATTATTAGCCCGCATATAAATTTTGAGCTGTGTGAGCCAGTTTTTCCATGCCAATGGCATATTTGAATTATTTATGTCCAATGGCTGGATGAAGCTACTGATTACTTTCGATGTCGTTGTCGGCGTTGGCGGCTTCTTGTCGTCGGTCATTTTTTACCTTTTTTCTCTAGTAGAATGTGCGCACGACTGGAATGTGGAGCGTGTTACGCGTTGTTCACTACTTCTGACACCATGTTGAGTTTTCAGGTTAAATGATGAAGTCCACCATAGCCAGTAAGTATGTCTTTATTTTCATAAGTTATATTACAATGCAATACGCATGTCCGCCATAGCTAAGTCTAAGTGTAGTGACGTACCACTGACAAGTATCGAGAGACGATAGTAGTGTTGTACTACCTAACACCTTGCAGATCCCGCGGTGCTGTCTCTGTCTAAAAAGAGTGGTCAGCGCCAGCCGCAGCTAGTAGAAACACGTCCGCTCCGCACGTTTGCTTCCATACGTCTCTTTCGTAATATGCCTCGCTTATATGGAGCCCACACTACCAGGTGTATATAAACCGTTTGGAAAATATACAGAAACGTTCTATCAAATACCTTTGTTACAGCACAGTTTTACAGTTACAGTTACAGTTACAGTTACAGTTACAGTTAAAGCTTCCATATCACTCAACTTTGTAAACAGTTTCACATATTACCGCTCTCTGACCGACAGGAAATTGCTGACTACTTATTTATTTTAAACTACTAAATAATGATATAGATTGCTCTGAGCTTTTAGGCAAAATATATTTTAATATTCCATGCAAATCAACTCGTTTCAATCCACCACCAAGAGTACCTAGAACTACAACGTATTATAGGCAAAATAGTTATATTGTGCGGGCAAGCCGAAAATTCAACAGATTATGCAAAACAGCACGACATTGACCCCTTTGCTATAAGTATTCCTTCGGCTAGAAGGTGCTTGAGTCGTTCCTTTTATCAGTTAACAATGCTTAAAACCTAAAATGCATACATAACCCAAGAGGCTAGTTGAGACGAAAGAACAATGGCAGAAACATATTTACCTAAAACTCAAGCGTTTAAAAAATTGACTCACAGTAAACTTAATAAATATTTTTTCTATGATTTATCATTACACCACCATGTGCTGTATAAGTCTTATAAGAGATCGGATATTTTTGAAGATTTTATTTGACTAAGTACGTAATGTCAGATTCGCCATCACGTATTACCGAATAGGGATGCGTGATGACATTATTATATTATCAAACGTTTTATCGATAATCGATTTTTATAGCTTTGGCTGAAATATCTACCGAAGGGTCACCTTTTATGATTATGCGTTCTTCTGCCCATGAGTTCACTCGCACGGTAGAGTAATTAAATCAACATAATTAGAAACAATTTAGAACATTTTTGACTACGAGTATTACACCTGCTTGGTGAGCGAAGATTTTTTCTATTGTTTTGCTATGTATTGGTAAAATAACCTGCACCCTTTTAGAGAGTCGGCTAACACTTTCAACAGCAAAATAGGGTTGTTTATGAGTAATAATAATGAGAATAATGTTTTCGGTTATCTGACACACAACGCCATCTAGTTTCAAACAAAACATTGACAATATGTTAGTACTTAACCTCGAAACATTCAAAATACAATATCTTTTTTCCTAGACTTCTTTCGCTAGTAATTTTGTTATGAAAATGGTCAAGAATAAATTCTTAAGTGTTTTAGGCATTTTTGAAATTTAAACGCTACCATTTCAGTTCAAATAAAATTATGTATGGGGACCTGCCATTGTCCTTTTTATACTGTTTCTTTTTTTTTATTGCACCTCAAATGATTAATATAGTGCTAGTTGTAAGTGAAGACTTGTAATTGGCTATCAGGCAACTATTGTAATTTGTAACGTTTTGAATAATTGTAGCTGTAAGTCTTCCATGCTCTAATGAAATAAATAAACAAAAAAAAAACATAACTGTGTCATCATTAGTTATCATTCATGCAGTATCATTAGTATTTTAAAACAGTCATTTTCATATAATAGTAATAATAAAAAAAATTCTAAATAATATAATGTCACTTGTTATCTTACGCATACATATTTTGGATAATTTAATTCACATAAGTTCACTCTATGTTACAATTCATCAATAGTATAAAGGCATCTGTTCAAAAGGAAAGCTTTTAATTTTATTTTAAAGTAACCTGTATATAACGCTCTCTTTATTACCTTTTTTTTTTACGTGTGGAAATCCCCTCGGACCGTCACCCCACCGGGGTTTGCGGCGGGGTGGTGTGTCGGACTCGGACCGACTAAAACCACACGGTGTGCCACTCTGCGCCTGTAATAGGAGGGATCCGGGAACAGCTGTTATTAAGACATCCGGACCCCTCCTAGCGCCGGCCCGCTCCTGTTGCGGGCTCCGTCTCAAAATTTTCCTCTCTTTTTATAGGCGACGTCCGGCACACGCGGACGCCGCCCCCTCGCGGCTGGCCAAACTAATGCGGGTGGAGGGGAAACCCACCCCGTCCACCCACGGCCACACTCAGGGCGGCATGAGGCGCAGGTGAGCGCGCCTCCTCCGCTCGGTTCGCCGGCGGCGGATCGGGTCCGAGTGGAGGTCGTCCTCCCGGGCCTTCTCCGCCGCCTCCTTCTGCGAGATTACTTCCTCGCAGAAGGTTGCGACCGCGGTAAAACAACTGTCGCTACCGGCCATGGAGCGTACTACGGCCGGTAGCGAGAGATCCACTCCGATGACTGCAGTGAGGGCAGACCGCCAGCGTGTGCTGAGCCAAGTCCTCACTGCAGTCGCAGTGGTGGCAGGCGGGACTCAGTTCCCTCCTAGCGACCGAGTGCAGGTACTTTTCGAAGCAACCGTGCCCGGAAAGCACCTGCGTCAGCCGGAAGGTAAGGGTCCCGTGCTGCCGCCCTGCCCACTCAGAGATGACCGGCTGGGGAGCCTCCACGGCGGCGAAGCCAGCGCGTGGAGTCTCCAGCCGGAACGACCAACGAGCCATCGTGGCTCGGCGAGCGGCTTCGCGCCACTAGCGCACGTCTTCGGGCGGAGGGTGAAATCCGCTCTCCGACCGGGAGTCCGCCACTCGCCGATAAACTTCGGCGAGCACTTCCGCCTCCAAATCCCACGGGGGAGTTCCGGCCAACGCGCAAGCCACCTCCGTCGAAACGGTGCGGTAACCGCGTATGGCTCTAACCGCCAATACCCTCTGAGGGCGCCAGAGGCGTGCCCTACTCTGGGCGGTCATAGCCGCCGCCCACACCGGTGCACCGTATAGTGCCATTGACCGGACAACCCCTGTATACAGCCGTCTTGTCGCGAAGCTGGGTCCACCTAAATTGGGTAAAAGTCGCCCTAGGGCAGACGCAGCGCCGACCAGCTTTGGAGCAAGCTGTCGGAAGTGCTCGTCGAAGAGCCACCTCTCGTCGAGGATCAGACCCAGATACTTCATCTGGGCCTGAGCCGGTACGAGGACCGAGTTGACCACGATTGAGGCGCCAGGGGGTGGACCACGACGGGGCCCATTAAATAAGAGAGCCTCCGTCTTATCTAGGGCCACCCGTAAGCCCAGCGCCTCAATGCGCCCGACCACCAGGGAAACTCCCCTTGTGGCCGGGCGCGCCGCCTCTTGGAAGTTCGCCCCCCGGGCTGTCACCAGAGTATCATCTGCGTAACAAATTACACCCCGCCCGGGGGGGAAATCGGCTCGAAGGGCCCAGTCGTACCCTATGTTCCACAAGAGGGGTCCAAGAACAGACCCCTGTGGAACACCGCACGACATGGGACGACACCTCGAATTACCATCTCGGTTCTCGTACACGACGGTACGCTCCTCTAAGTAGTCTGCCACTAGCCGCCTCAGGTACTTTGGCACCCCATAATAGTGGAGTGCTTCCCTGATGCAGCTGAATGGCAGACTATTGAATGCGTTGGCGATGTCCAATGACACTGCCAACAGCACGCCGCCACAGCTCACGGCCTCTTCGGTCACGGCCCTCAGGCGCAAAACAGCGTCGACTGTCGAACGCCCCGCCCGAAAACCAAATTGGGCGTCCGATAGATCGGGGCCCACTTCGTAGAGGTGCCGGACGATGCGGGCAGAGAGAACCCTCTCAAACAATTTACCCGCCTCGTCCAGCAGCACGATGGGCCTGTAGGCCGCGACCGAATCGGCAGGCCGTCCCGGCTTCCTTAATAGGACCAGCTTCCCGCTCTTCCAGCACTCAGGGAAACGTCCCGACGCTAAGCTAGCGTCGAACACCTCCCCGAGGTGGTCTGCCATGTGGTTGAGGGCTAGGGCCAGCACTCGGGCCGGTACCCCGTCTGGCCCAGGGGCGGTGTTCTTGGAACGGATCCGTAGAACAGCCGCGCCTACCTCCGAATCCCGGACGGGCGGAAGATCATCCTCCTCGTGCGGAACACACTCCCCGTCGTCGGGGCTAATAATCGGGGCGACGCGCGGAGCTTTTGTCCACGATCAAGACCCTCCAGCATCTCCTTTCTCTTTTCTTCCTTGGCCCGGCTAATGGCCAGCTTCAAAGTTTTCCGCGCCTGTCGGTACTCCTCATGAAGCCGGTCCTCCTCACCGCTCTC
Organism: Arctia plantaginis; assembly: GCA_902825455.1. Classification (NCBI taxonomy): domain Eukaryota; kingdom Metazoa; phylum Arthropoda; class Insecta; order Lepidoptera; family Erebidae; genus Arctia; species Arctia plantaginis. The sequence goes on along the minus strand of CADEBD010000358.1, from coordinate 286,706 downwards.
TTTATTACCTCAAGCAACCTATTATACAGCTATACCGCTTGATATCCAGCGTTGTGTTTTACGACATTTAATTGGGGAATAATATCCGTTTTAAAATCTTTTTTACGTGTCTTTTCCCTAGCTTTTCTTTCAGTGCTATTCTCAAAACTACCTATATGTTTTGCAAAATTACTTAATACCACTAAAATATAGAGGCTAAGAACTGTAAGAATTTCTAGGTGAAGTATAGTCGACAACTTTCTCTTTGTGGCAAGCGAATCACAGTGCGATTAACTAGTTTTTGTAAAATGAAATCTCTTTGCATATTATAACCATAACTATTACCCCCCCCCAACATTGGATGCTGTACCTTAATTTTGATTCCACAAGCGCATAGTACACCATTTTTAGTCTTTCTATATCTAGTTCGTCTCTAAGGGATCTTATATCGTACATGACGATGTAGAGGCAGTTACTGCATTCAATTCAGCTTTCCAATTCAGCAAGTCATCTATCTTTATACCTAAAAATATGACTTCTTTAACCATTTCAATTTTATTACCATTTAATTTTATTTCCATAGTGTCGGTATTTCGTGACGTACTCTTAAATAATATAATTTGAGCTTTTGCGGTATTTATTAAAAGTTTATTTACGGTAAACCATTGCGAAAAACCTTCTAATAGTTTGCTAAGTTTATTGGACAAAACTTCCATGTTATTTCCCTCTATAATTGCGTTGGTGTCATCAGCAAATACCACTAATTTGGAGTCAGGAATAATTGTATTAATAAAATTAAAAATGTCATTTGTAAAAATTATAAACAAGATCGGACCTAGGATAGACCCTTGTGGTACCCCAGTCTTAACATTTGCCATTGCTGATTTATGTACGGATATATGTCCTTTTTTATCTCTACAATTAGATTCCACGTACATTTTCCTGTTTGTAATATAGGATGTTAACAGCTGTAATGGTTTCCCTCTTACACCGTAATGCTCTAGCTTAACAATTAAAAATTCGTTATCTAATGTATCAAAAGCTCAACTAAGGTCCAAGAATATTCCAGCTACCCTCACTCTATTAATAATTCCCTCCAAGACATCATTCATTTTATCTTCCACCCGAACCGCGCTAGCGATCAGTCGTGTGCACTCTGTTACGCTCCATAAGATTTCTTTTAAAAATAGTTAATTAACCGGTCGCAGTAATCCACGACTGCAACTGTGAACCTAAATTGTTCAATAAAAATAAATATACCATGGCAGCATTGAGAACACCTGCGGGGAAACCAAATGTTTCACAACATGTATCATCAGAAAGTGATATTGAAACTCCATTGAGCTTTGTTGGGCGAAGACCAAAGAGACCCAGGAAGGAAGATAGGAAGAGGTCCGAAGATTCTACGCTAAAGGAGGAGTTACTTTCATTGATGACAAATTGGAAGAAAGATCAAGATGCCACCTTAAGTAAATTGTGCGCAGACATGGCCGAACTAAAATAACAAAATTGTAACATTCAGGCTACCAGTGGTGAACTAGAAAAGTCTATTAAGTTTATGTCTTCTCAATACGAAGACATTAGAGGTAAACTTCTCGAAATGGAACGCGAACGCACGGAAAACTTATCCTACATTACTACACTTGAGAATAAAATAGAGGATATGCAAAAAAAGCTTAAGTCCACAGTTATCGAGTTCAATGCAATTTACCTCAACAGGATGAGATACAACAAGACCTCTGTGAACTTGTACAAAAGACTTGCAGTTCAGTCAATACTTCAATCGAGTCTTCCGAGATAAGAGACATATTTAGACTTACCACTAAGTTGGGCACTTCTACAGTTGTAACTGATTTAACCACTGTTCTGACTAAAAACAGGATATTGAGTGGCGTAAGAGAATTTAACCAGACACACCCCAATAACAAATTATCTTCACTAACAATCGGACTCTCAGGTCCCACAAAACCGATTTATGTCGTAAAGTCTCACAAATAAAAACAGAAAATTGTATTCCATGGCTCGTGAAACGGCAAAAACCCTCTTCTATAAGTATTGCTGGAATAAAAGTGGTAATATCTATATGAGGAAGAATGACGGTGATACACGATTGGTGATTAGAAAGGAAAGTGATTTAACCATTCTAAAGAAAAAATGACTGGGTGAAATCTTTTTATACCATTGCATGTTGTTTACATTATTACAATACCGTAAGACTGAGTGTACCGCTTGCCTTATGTTCTCACTAGTAGTAGTACGACCGCTTATCTATTGTATGTTACGGTCGTTTGTATATTTACCCACATTTTACTTTTATATTTTCATATTTAAGTTGAATCTGTATAATTACACTAAAATACTAAACAGTTACACTTCTCACATTTATTTATTCACACAACTACAAATGCGATGGTTGATATGGTCAGGTCTACTTCAGTCTAGTGAAACTCCCTATATATTAGGTGCACATATCTTACATATTTTAGATGTACACACTTTAATTACTATAATCGTTCTTTTTCTGCTTAAGTCCAGTGAAACACCTTATGTATTGGGGGTCCATATCGGTGGGATGTGTTCCGGTAAGTTATTTCGTAAACTATACTATAACGACAGATCTGCGTTATTGAGTAACGGGTATCAAATGTGCCCAGACTAAAATATGACCATGCTGAGTTAGTCGCATTATTTGTTAAATAATACGATAGCAACTAGCTTTAGTCAACAAAATATGTATTTTTTATCACCTGCTGGTATTCGGCTTGTACGTTATCCTTTGATTAATTTATAGATATGTTTTTGCCACCTTATAGTAATTATAATTAACATTCGATGCAATTAATGATTTATTGGGTAACTTGGATAGTGTTTCATTCTGTGACTCCATGACATGCGATCTTAGTGATTTTAGAAACTTATTACCTACCTTCTATCCGTGTATCAATATATTATCGCAAAACATACGTAGTGCAAACGCAAATTTCTCGGAACTCTTGATTTTATTAACGAGACTAGAGAGATCTGTGGATCTTATTGCGCTGTCTGAATGAGCTGGCTTTCATGCAACCCGGACATTCCCCAACTCGACGGGTATATCGCACACAAAACTTTATTAGTACATAACAAAAATGATGGGGTCATTGTTTACATTAAGTCAACTTTATCTAATATTAAAGTAAGTGAACCGGGTCTGTCAGACGCGAGTGGTTTATTAATCACTGTTGGCTCGGAATTAGCCATAATTGCAATTTATAGACCACACACCTTTAAAGACCCTACTATATTTTTGCAATCCTTGGACTGCCTTCTTAATAATATTAAACGTTATAGAAACATTATTCTTGTGGGAGACATTTATATCAACATTGCCCAAGGTCACGTATCTTCGTACATAATTGATTATTTTTATTTATTTATTTATTTATCTTTATGCACTTTTGTACATCGGCGGACTTAATGCCCAGGGCATTCTCTTCCAGTCAACCTTTGGGTGATGCAGAAATCTTGTAAGGTAGGTGCACAGAGGTTACATCATAATATCAAATGTATAATGAAAATATATACGGTTCACTACATATATAAATATATACACACATACTACACTTACACATCATAAATACGCATAGATACACATACATATATATACAAGTATATTTATACCTGTAAAAACCTGAATATGAGGTATACTTAACTATGGATTAGACCGTTCTGCCATTTCTTTAAGAAGGAGAGCATGTACCTTCTTTTTGAATATAAAGCGGTTTGTAGACATCCTGATTTCGAGCGGGAGCGCATTCCAAAGTAGTACTGCTTGAACAAAGAACGAAGAGTTCACGAAGTCGGAGTTGTGAGAGGGACATAAGAGAAGCAGATTGTTATCTGAGCGAAGATTTCTGTCATGATTGCTAGACAGGTAACGTAAGTAGGGAGCAAGGTAAGTAGGTGAGGACGGTGAATTTAAAAATGCAAATAGAGAGGTAAGTGCGCGCTGTTTGCGGCGGAGGCGAATAGGCAACCAGTTTAATTGGGAACGCAAAGCAGACACATGGTCATACTTCCGAAGATTGAAGATGTATCGAATGCAGTTATTGAGAAGACGGTCAAGCTTATTTAGAAGGTCTGCATTCAGGTCGAAATAACACACATCACCATAGTCAATTTTGGCATTATTAAGGACTGCATGAGCGTAATTTTAGTTTTCGGAGGTAGGAAATTTTTGAGACGATACAATGTTCGCAAATTGCCAGTTACTGTCTGGCTCACGCTAGTAATTTGAGCTCGCCAATCGAGGAATGAATCGATAAGTAAGCCCAGGTCTTTGACTACCGGGCTGAATGGAATAATTAAACCATTGTAGACGACCGGTGGGATAGAGGCAGTATCCAATCTGCTCATAATCCGTTTGCTGCCTATCATGATTGCCTGACATTTGGTCGGATTAACTGACAGTCCAAATCTCATCGAAAAGGATTCTATGACCTCCAGGTCCCGATTGACCTCGTCAATAGCCCGCGTTACGTCCTCTACCCTTGCCTGTGAGTACAACTGCAGGTTATCAGCATACAGGTGATACGCACACTGAAGATGTTGAGTTACGAGGTTAATAAATATAGAGAATAAGAGAGGAGATAAAATTTCGCCTTGTGGGACGCCAGCGTGGAGGTCGCACCAACTTGATGATAAGTCATCAACACGAACACATTGCTGTCGCCCCTGAAGGTAGGTGGAGAACCATTCCAGTGTCTCAGAAGGAACCATAAGATGGGATAGGATAGATAACAGGATTTCGTGATTGACGGTATTAAAGGCATTAGAGAAGTCAACTAGGACTAATACTGTGACTTTGATGTCTTCCATGCCCTTCCTAATATCGCCAGTCACTTTAAGGAGAGCGGTAACTGTGCTGTGGCCGGGTCTGAAGCCGGATTGTAGAGGGCTTAAAAGTTGGTTTCTGTATACAAACTGTGAGAGTTGCTTGTGTACACAGGCCTCGAGTACTTTAGATAAAAATGGAAGAATAGAAATAGGCCGAAAGTGTTCAGGAAGTGAAGGGTTATTATTTTTTGGGAGAGGAATAATATAGGCCTTACGCCACAAGGAGGGGAAGGTACCGGAGTCAAGACAGAAGTTGATTATATGAGTAATTACTAAGAGAATACAGTCGAGGATGGTGACAATCATGCGACGGCTAATGCCATCACACCCCACAGCATTAGAACGGATAGAAAGAACAATCTTCTTGATATCCTCGGGAGACACCGGAGAAAATACAAACGAGTCATAAGTGAAACTGGTTAGACTAGATATGTAATGTAGCGTTTGACATTTGGTTTGAAGATCCAGCGTAGCTGTGAATGAGAAATGACGGTTGATATCATACAAACCAATTTTATTGTTAAACACGTGATGCTGTTGTTTACCAATTCCTAGAGTACCAAGAAATTTCCAGATACTGAATGAAGAAGAAGACTCTATGTTTTGAAGAATATGTCGGCGTTTAGCGTTGCGTATCACCTGGTTGCACCGATTCCTTGCAGCCTTATAAAGGTTCCATTTGTCCTCGCAGCGATCTTTCTTGAAACGAAGAAAGGACTGGTCCCTTCGTCTCATAGCAGTTCGAACCTCCTTCGTCATCCAAGGCGCCGGGGCACGTTTTAGTTTAACTCTCCTGATAGGAGCGTGGACGTCATACAATTTCACAATGGTGTCATTGAAAATACGAATTTTGTTGTCCACGTCGGTGGCAGCTGCCATATCCTCCCAATCGATCTTAGCAGCATCTGCGTGTAATTTGTCAACATCTATGCGTCGTAAACTGCGGATCTGTAAAAGTTTAGGAGGTGGCTTAGGAGGTTTCAGAATATAGGAGAGGAAGATAAGGTCATGATGGGAAAAACCAGGGGCAAGGAGTTGGCCATGGGAAGAGACAAGGTGTGGGGCAGAGGTGAGCATTAGATCTAGCCAGGTATCCTGGTAGTCTAAATTGTGGTGAGTGGCTTGAAGGGGCAGGATATGAAGGCCGGTTGCTTGGATGATCTGAAGGAGATTGCGTGTACGAGGAGTGTTTGGGGCTAGTAGGTCAGTGTTGAAATCTCCCATGATGATGTGATGTGAGTGTTCCGACCCTAAAGATTCCAGAACTGTTTCCAGACTAGAGAAGTAGTTAACGGTTGGGGGGCAGTAGACTACACCTAGAATTACGTTGACTCCCTTGACACAAACTTCGAGGAATAGGTATTCTGCGTAGGTGGTATGGTTGGAGGAGGAAGAGGCGAGGATTTTATAAGGTAAGTAACTACGAAGGTAGATAGCGACGCCACCACCTCTTTTATCTAAACGGTCATTGCGGATAAGTAAAAAGCCAGAGAGAGGATCTGAGGTGGAGGGTAGGTGGGGCTTCGGGCACGCCGTCATCGTGGCTGTAAGACCCGTTATGGAGGATTGGCTCGAGAGGCGTCACGGGACCCTCTAATACCGATTGACGCAGGTGATCACTGGGAAGGGATGTTTCGGGGATCACCTGTGTCTGATCCGCAAGGAGCCAACGCCTGAGTGCCACCACTGCGATGGCCAGACCGTGGACACGGCTCTCCACAGCTGGCAGAGTGCCCGGCGTGGGTTGAGCAGAGGCGAGACCTCGTGGCGGCCATCGGAGTGGGAGTTCTCTCGCTCGATAGCCTGATTGCGGCTATCGTGCGGAGCGAGAGTGCGTGGAACTCTGCCGTCTCCTTCTGCGAGCAATTTATGCTCGCGAAGGAGACGGCGGAGCGGGACCGTGAGAGGTTTAGGACTCTCCCGGCCCGCCAGGCCCGGGAACGGGCCAGGTACCGCAGGCGACTCAGGCGCCGGAGGTCGCAGAACGACCTCCGTCCTCCATAAGCGCAGGCCTGGGGGTGACAGGTGAGGCCATCTGTCACCCTAGCAGAAGCAGGCCGGGGTGGCGGCGAGCGCGTTGCGAAGCGCGCTCGCTTCCAGGGAGTACAGGGAACATGGGGTTCCCACACGGGGGGGGGGGTCGTCTACTCGTCTGTAGATGACCCGAGGTATGTCGGGGCACCAGGGACTTCCTTTCTAGGGTATACCTGGTTCCCCGGCTATTAGTACCCGAGACGGCGTGCGGTTTTAGTCGGTTCGAGTCCGACATGCCACCGACAGGTGGTATCCGAGGGGATTTCCGCACGGAAAAAAAAAAAAAAAAAAAAAAAAAAGGGTAGGTGGGGCTTGAGAAAGTCTCGGTTAAATCGCTAAAATGACTTGCTACACTCTGCGCATTTATATGGCTAACATTTAGAGAAGGACAAGATTGAACGAGAAATGTTTGACGTAATTGGTCACCCAGAGTCTCTGTCAAGGAACCATAACTGGCATCTTCGGAAGAATCATCGGCAGAAAAATAAATGTCAGCTTCATCATCGGTCATCATCATAAGTGTATAAAATATTATAAAAAAAAAAAATGTACCTACTAAAATACTGTATGAAGTATATAATAAATGTGTACTAAAAACAAAAATTATAATATATATATGTAGGTTTTAGGATACATAGGCTGGAGTGGGCAAATTGCATTTAGTTGGCGGACCTCCGTGCGGCCTGTGTACGTGCCCGGAGGTCCCTCACCCGTAGTCGGCGACGTCACCGCGTGGTCGGTGAGGAGGTGGACCGGCTTCATGAGGAGTACCGAGAAGCTCGGAAAACTCTGAGGCTGGCCATCTGCCGCGCCAAGGATGTGAGTAGAGAGGAGATGCTGGAGAGTCTCGAGCGTGACCCCTGGGGTCGCCCTTATCGTGCGGTGCGTCAAAAGCTCCGCACGTCGGGCCCCCCCCCTTACGGAGACTTTCCAGCCCAGCTTCCTGCAGGAAGTGGTCGAGGGCCTATTCCCGCAACGGGCGGAGCACACACCCCCGTCGATGGCTGCATCAGCCGGAGACGACGGGGGCAGCGAGGTTGATGTTCCGCCCGTCAGGGAATCGGAGTTGGGGGCGGCTGTTTTACGGATTCGATCCAAGAACACCGCCCCCGGGCCGGACGGGGTTCCAGCCCGAGTGATGGCCCGAGCCCTCGACTACATGTCGGACCACCTCAGGGGGGTGTTGGACGCTAGCCTGGCGTCCGGACGCTTCCCTGAGCGCTGGAAGTGCGGGAAGCTGGTCCTGCTGAGGAAGCCGGGACGGCCTACCGATTCGGTCGCGGCCCATAGGCCTATCGTGTTGCTGGACGAGGCGGGTAAACTTTTTGAGAGGGTGCTCTCTGCCCGCATCGTCCGGCACCTTTGCGAGGTTGGCCCCGATCTGTCGGACGCCCAATTCGGTTTCTGAGAGGGGCGTTTGACGATCGATGCCGTGATGCGCCTTAGGGCCGTGACCGAGGAGGCTGTGAGCTGCGGCGGAGTGGTGTTGGCGGTGTCTTTGGACATCGCCAACGCCTTCAATAGTCTGCCATTCAGCTGCATCAGGGAAGCGCTCCGCTACCACGGAGTGCCGGAGTACCTGAGGCGGCTGGTGGCAAACTATCTTGAGGAGCGAACCGTCATGTACGAGGACCGAGATGGCGTCTTGAGACGCAGGGCCATGTCGTGCGGTGTTCCGCAGGGGTCTGTCCTAGGACCACTCCTGTGGAACATTGGATACGACTGGGCCCTACGAGGGCCCGGTCTCCCCCCCGGGCTGGGTGTACTCTGCTACGCAGATGACACTTTAGTCACGGCCCGGGGGGCTAACTTCCAGGAGGCGGAGGCTTGCGCCTTGGCCGGAACACCCCCGTGGGATTTGGAGGCGGAAGTGCTCGCCGAAGTTTATCGGCGAGTGGCTGACTTCCGGGCGGAGAGCGGATTTCGCCCTCCGGCCGAAGACGTGCGCGAGTGGCGCAAAGCCGCTCGCCGTGCCACCATGGTCAGATGGTCACTCCGGTTGGAGACTCCACGCGCTGGCTTCGCCGCCGTGGAGGCTCTCCAGCCGGTCATCGCTGAGTGGGCAGGGCGGCAGCACGCGACCCTTTCCTTCCGGCTGAAGCAGGTGCTTTCCGGGCACGGTTGCTTCGGAAAGTACCTGTACTCGGTCGCTAGGAGGGAATCGAGTCCCGCCTGCCACCACTGCGACTGCAGTGAGGATTCGGCCCAGCACACGCTGGCGGTTTGCCCCGCATGGGCGACGCAGCGCCGGGCCCTCACTGCAGTCATCGGAGCAGATCTCTCGCTACCGGCCGTAATCCGCTCCATGGCCGGTAGCGACAGTTGTTTTACCGCGGTCGCAACCTTCTGCGAGGAGGTAATCTCGCAGAAGGATGCGGCGGAGAAGGCCCGGGAGGACGACCTCCACTCGGACCTGATCCGCCGCCGGGGAACCGGGCGGCGGAGGCGCGCTTACCTGCGCCTCATGCCGCCCTGAGTGTGGCCGCGGGTGGACGGGATGGGTTCTCCCCTCCACCCGCATTAGTTGGCCAGCCGCAAGGGGGCGGCGTCCGCGTGTGCTGGACGTCGCCTAAAGAGAGGGTCCACTGAGACGGAGCCCGCATCAGGAGCGGGCCGGCGCTGGGAGGGGTCCAGAAGGCGATAACTACCTGGACCCCTCCTAAACTGCTTAAAATGACCAGCGATATTAGGAATGGTGTGGAAGACGCAAAAGTTACTATTCTAATCCTGATTGACTTCTCCAACGCCTTTAACACAGTCAACCACGATATCCTCATATCTATCCTCACCCATTACATGGTCTCCACCGAAGCACTGGAATGGTTTTCATCTTATCTTCGTGGACGTCGGCAGTCGGTCCGCATTGATGAAGCATCATCAAGTTGGTGTGATCTTGCTGCTGGCGTTCCGCAAGGTGGTATTTTATCTCCTCTCCTATTCTCGATGTTTATCAATCTTATTACTCTCGATCTTCGGTGTGCGTATCATTTGTATGCGGATGACCTTCAAATCTACGCACAGACCAGCCTCGATAATATAGTGGCAGCAATTCAAAACATTAACAGTGATTTAGTAGCAATCAAAAACTGGTCTGAGCGTTTCGGCGTAAGTGTGAATAACACTTGGAGGGCAAGTGTCAGTCCATAATTATAGGTAGCCCCAGAATGATGAGCAGATTAAACACATCAAACCTGCCGGCGATCGTTTACAACGGATCCGACATACCGATCAGTCCATTTGTGAAAGATCTTGGCTTATGGATTGACTCCAGCCTCACTTGGCAACAGCAGGTTGCAAACGTAAGTCAAAAAGTCACTGGAACCTTGCGATCACTGTATCGGCTAAAAAACTTTCTTCCACATACTACTAAGTTAATGCTTGTACAGGCTTTGATCTTTCCAATCATCGATTATGGTGATGTATGCTATCTCGACCTGAATGCAGATCTACTCAACAAACTTGATCGACTTCTCAATAATTGCATTCGATTCATCTTCAACCTCCGCAAGTATGACCATGTGTCTGCCTATCGATCCCAGCTGTCATGGTTACCTATACGTCAGCGCCGTAGCTTGCGCGCCTTGACTACCCTTTATTCTCTTCTTAATAATCCTACAGCTCCCACTTATCTCACTTCACAGCTTAAACCGCTATGCTCCAACCATGACAGAGATCTTCGGTCCACTAATAATCATTTACTCTTGAATCCAATCCACACTTCTTCTCTTGTTCATTCTTCATTTGCTGTCCAGTCTATCCTACTATGGAATGCGCTCCCGCTTGAGATCAGGATGTCAGGAAGTCGTGACACGTTCAAAGCTAAAGTCCGCGAATTGTACAGGAAACAGCTAGCAGAAATATCCTCATGATATCGTCACCCAAACTTTATTGTATTTATTATATTCCGTATGTATAATATATTAATAGTTATCTATGTATTCGTCTATCTTTTTCAAATAGTATTATCAAATTAATGTTATATTTTCATAGCTTCTCTTCTTATTACATAATATATGTGCACCTGCCATGCCCCTTACTGAGTTATCTCGTAGGCGACGCCCTATTAAACCATGGATTACCCCGGGGCTACTCAAGTGTATTCGACACAGGGATAACTTATACAAAAAACTAAAAAAACAACCAACGAATTAAATATTGTCTATTAGTTATAAACGATACCGCAATTACTGCACAAATATATTAAGAAAGGCTAAAAGAGATTACGAGAGGTTGGAATTTAAGAAAGCTGGCAACAACTGTAAGCAATTATGGCAGGTGATTCGAACTGCCACTAATAGAAGTATTCCTAAATCGAGCGCGATAGACCTAATTGAGAATGGTAAAGATAATCAGCAGTCAATAAAGAGCATTAACGCCTATTTCACAGGTATAGGTAGGCAACTTGCAGAGAGCATACACAGGGCTTCTTCCTCTTCTTCTACTTACGTCCAATTCAACTCCAAGGAATCTTTTGTCCTACTTGAAACTGTCGAATGTGAGGTGGAATGGTTGATTATGTCTCTAAAAATCAACTGTACAGTGGAATGGGACGGTATATCATCCGGCTTTTTAAAGATATACAGTACTATTCTCGTTACCCCACTCACATATATCTTCAACCTGAGCATTACAACAGGCAAATTTCCGGTGTCCTTTAAGAGAGCACTTCTCCATCCAATTCACAAATCAGGCGATCGAGACTATGACGTAAACTATAGACCCATTTCGGTACTACCAGCAATGTAAAAAAATTTAGAAAAAATTGCTAGGCTCATTAATTATTTAGAAAATCGTAACCTACTATCTGTTAACCAATTTGGTTTCAGGAAGAATCTATCCTCTGAAGATGCTGTACACAATCTGGTGGACTCTATAATCAGAAAACTTGACAAGGGTCAGAAATGCGGTGCATTATTTTTAGACCTCGCAAAAGCTTTCGACACGGTCTTGACAAAAATACTTGTGAATAAGCTTGAAGCTTTAGGTATTAGAGGGACTCAACTGTCTCTGTTTCGTAGTTATTTGACGGGCAGATCACAGTTAGTGAAAATCGGTTCCTGTACTAGTACTGAAACGCCCATAACTTATGGCGTGCCCCAAGGGAGCATTCTAGGCCCAAGTTTATTTCTGGTTTACATAAATGATTTGTGCAACATTGGACTTGACCATGGAGAAATTTTCGCGTATGCTGATGATACTGCACTGGTTTTCTCATCAGATGATTGGAGGGATACATACCGTTTCGCTCAAAAGGGTTTCGATGTGGTTAATAATTGGCTAAGAAATAATCTACTCACACTAAACAATACCAAAACCAAAGTAGTGGACTTCTCTATCCGCTCCCCTAATCCGTTAGACACTTCCCTACAAATAACCTTTAACCTACCTGATAATGCTCTTTGTAGTGACTCTTATTTCACAGAAAAAGTAACTTCTATTAAATATCTAGGTATCTATATTGATAATAACCTAACTTTCAAAAATCATATTAATTATATCTCAAGTAGAGTACGCAAACTTATCTATATGTTTAAAGAACTTCGACACTCTGCTGATGCTCATGTATTGAAAATGGTCTATACAGGTCTATGTCAATCCATCTTAAATTATTGCATTACCACATAGGGGGGTGCAGCTAAATCTCACGCCTTGCAGATTGAGCGTGCCCAAAGAGCTGTGTTAAAGGTTTGCCGTTTCAAGCCTCGGTTGTACCCAACTAAAAGGCTTTATGAAATTTGGCAAGTTCTCACAGTAAGGCAACTGTTTGTGAAAGCTAACGTTCTCAGACAGCACTCTCAAACTTATTACACCTCTTATAATAATCGCCATAATCGTTTGGAGGTCGTATCATTGCATGTTAAAAGTTCATTTAGATTCTTAATTTTTTTAGGGCCCTACTTGTATAAAAAGTTGCACAAAATTTTGTCCCTACATAGTCTTAATACGTACCAATGTAAAGCCATCATCTCAGAATAGCTCTTAAAGCAATCATATCAAGAGACGGAGGACCCATTAATGATCCTACAGTCATGGATATGTCATATGACTGATCCGATCCCAAGACCATGTCGTAGGGCTAGCAGACATAGCGCATATACTCCTTCACAACTCCAATCCCACTACACACACAAACATACATAAACACACACACACAGAGATATACAGACAGATACACACACACACACGCACACACACACCCACATACATACACACACACACACACACACACACACACAGACACCCTGTTTTTGTTAATGTTACAATTATTACTACTAACGCTCGTTTCTTTTTTTTTTTTTTTTTCTTATTAAATTTTGTACTCTTGCACAACTATATTGTAACCACCTCACTAAGGTATTCTGAAATGTCAAGACGAGGTCCGAGTGGGGACCTGGTGTCCTGTAACACAGGTTTTTATACCTACCTCAGGCACCAGCGATCCACTACTGAAATTGTCAAATGTTATAGCGTAATCGTATTTTCATTGTATGCATTTTAGTTTTGGTGAGAAATAAACGATTATTATTCAATAAAGTGTAAATGGCATCCGCAGTACCAACGCCTTTCTGATACCCAAATTGTCTAATATTTATAACTTTATTTTGATTTAAATGAGACAGTAAACGACTCTTTAAAACTTTTTCAAACAACTTTGAAAGCGTAAAGAGATCGGCCTAGAATTTTTTGGTTCTGTTTTACAACCCTTTTTTATAGATGGGAACAATTTTAGCTACTTTAAGTTGTTTGGGAAATACCGATTCATCTATGCATCTGTTAAAAAAACTACATAAAGGTAAGGCTAATAGTTCAGCATGCAAGCCAAACTTTTTGCAACCCAATGGATGAGTCTTCTATTGACGTGACGCTTACGCGCGGCGACGTCTCGATATCCGGATGGCGTGTCCTCCCGGACGCATCCTGTAGTGATCACCTCTTGATTGTGTCCGAATTCATACCAAGGGTTGCTCAGGATCCACAAAGGGCTCCCTATAATTTTAGATTTAAAACTAAAGGTGCGAACTGGGCTTTATTTGGTTCACTCTTTGCAACTCATACCAAAGACTTCAGTCGCAGTAGTTTATCAGCTGAGGGAAGCGCAGAAATACTATCAGAAACTTTCACATACTGCGCTGATGTACCTATTGGTCGCGGATCTATCACTAACACTCGTAGATGTGATTGGTGGAATGATAGATTAGCCGAACTACGTAGAAGCTACCGGAAAGCTAAGAAAATTAAACACTACTAAAAACATAACGTAACAGGAGATTTGTACAATAATGCTCTCATTGCTCTTAGAGTTGCCAGGTCCCACTACAGAGCTGCTGTGGAAAAATCCAAGGGAAACTTAATTCAGAAACTTGTTGATAAACTCGATAGAACATCAAAATTAATAACAGATATACCACAGGAGTAAGAGAAACAGCAGAATATCTTTAAGAATCACTCACACCTGACAATCGGCCGGAAAGCGACACTAATCATTACCGACAGATCAGGCAGTGGGCCCTCGAACCACCACTGTCTCCAATGTCTGATTTACCATCTTCAGACGAATTTCTCGGTATCATTAGATCCTTGCGGCTAAACAAGGCTTCGGGCGATGATAAAATATCTAATAAAATGATAAAAGAAGCTTGTAAACTTTCGATCGAAACACGATTTTCACTGTCTTTAAACTTTGCATTGCTGAAGGAATATTTCCTCGTATATGGCGGTGCGGTAATATTCGTATGATACCAAAAAGTGGCGACAAGCCACCGGATGATCCTAAATCCTACCGACCAATCACATTATTACCATCGTTAGGAAAGCTTTTAGAACGTCTTGTAGTGCCCCGGCTTCTGCCAGGTGCAGTCAAATTTCATGATAGACAATTTGGATTTACGTTGGGTAAATCGACAACTGACGCTGTTATATTGCTTAGAAAGTTTGTCACAGAGTCAAAATTTCAATACGTGCTGGCTATTTTCTTAGATAAATCTGGTGCCTTCGACAACGCATGGTGGCCCATGCTGTTGCTGAAATTAAAATCACGGGGGTGCTTTAAAAAGATTTATTCCCTTATCTCTTCGTACTTTTCACAAGGTACAACTAAACTAAGAATTGGTCATCATTCTGTGTCGAAGGCGCTTACAATGGGATGTCCTCAGGGATCGGTGCTAGGTCCATACTTGTGGAATATAGGCTTCGACGATTTTCTTGCGATACCAATACCATCCGGATGTACTCTGAACGCGTATGCTAATGACGGCTTAATCTGATACTAGGGCGGGGCTTGAGAGACTAGCCAATAGATGTTTGAACTTGATATCTCAATGGGGTGAACGTAATCGCTTAACTTTTGCACCCAACAAAACCTTCCAGCTACTTTTAAAAGGTAACCTCAAACCACCGCCGAGCATTAGATTTGAAAATGTCACTGTAAAAAATAAAACCTCAGTGTGTTATTTAGGATTAGTTTTAGAAAAAAACTTTTCATTTATCGAACATATTAAAATAGTTAATGAAAAGTCTAAAAAGAGTTTCTGTGCATTGACAAGGATATCAACTGCGATATGGGGTCTATCATTTAATAATAATATAATATAATATATTCTACCACATACACACAACGCCATCTAATCCCAAACTAAGCAGAGCTTGTACTATGGGTACTAGACAACTGTTATAAATACATACATACGAGTACATATTATACATAGAAACACCCAGACCAAATCAAACATCAAATGTTCATGCACACAAATGTTTGACTTAAGCGGGAATCGAACCCGCGACCTTTGGAATAGCAGTCCGTTACACAAACCACTACGCCATCCAGTTTAATACATTAAAGATCATATATTATACGGAGCTACTTATTTAGGTTCTATGTGCTATGGTGCACCTGTATGGGCCGATAGGGCAACCGTAGGCGCTGTCCGTCGCAAACTGTTAGAAGGCCAACGACTTGCACTAATATTCTTGTGCAAGGCATATAGGACGGTTAGCACTGAGGCTTTGCCGGTGTTGGCGGGTGTGCTTCCGGTCGATCTCTAGGTGCAGAGACGTGCAGCCATGTACTATTTAAGACAACAAAACATGGAATGCGATTTTTTGCGATCGTGGTAAAATTAAAAGATTGCTTCAACAGCAGTCCGATGTCTATAATGACATCATAGACGAATGGCAACAACGCGGGGACGAATCATCCAAAGAGCGCCATCTTTACCAATTCTTTCCATCTGTTCGCGAACGGTTGTCGAGGATATGGCTTGAGGTGGATCACTGTGTCGCTCAATTTTCTACGGGTCATGGCAACTTTAAGAGCAAGCTGTATTCATTTAAATTTGTCGAGTCGCCATTGTGTCAATGCTCAACACCTAACTCTCACTATGAACAGTCTGCTCATCATATCCTCTGGGAATGTACTCTTTGGTATGATGAACGTAACTGAATAGCTTGCAGGTGACATCTGGGGCGGTATACTATGGGGATCTTGTGTCAACTAGGGTGAATTTCCGTGCGTTTAGGCGATTCTCCAATACATATTATAGAAATCTAAGGAGGGAAGTGGATTTACTGTATTGAGGAGTTGGACTCCTCCAATTTTCTTGTGATTAATTTCGTTCCAAGTTTAATTTCTTCCTGGGACTTCCCCAGTGTCATAACTCGGTGTGTTCGTGGGTCACTGCTGTGGATCCTGGTGTACAGGAGTTAAAGTGGTGGGCGTGTGGGTGGGATTAGTCCCTATAAAAAAAAATAAGTTCAGCATGTTCTTTAATCATTCATACCAATGGGAATTTCATCAAAACCACATGAACGCTTATTTTTTATTGAGGTAAGTATTTTTCTTTTTCAGTTGTCTTTTTCAAAAAAAAAAAGATAAAAAAAAAAAAAGGAAGCAAAAAGTTGCGCCCTCACAATTACTACACACCAGCTGGCTAAGCTCATTAAGTTTATTAAGATTTAAATACCTATTTTTATAGACTTTGCACACTATAACATTAGTGTTTCTCAATTGACATAAAGTATAGTATAAAAACGACTGAAAATTTAAGGAATTTTTATCATTAGAACAGTCTAAAATTATAACATAGTCACGTTTAGTAAAGTCCTTATACATACTAATATTATAGCTTAAGACTTCTGCCAATGGAGCATCAGGCTTTATCACAGATGTCACAGCATAATTTACCCCCAGGGTGTTCTGTAACCATTTTCTTAATCCATACCCAGCCTGATCTGCTTGTAGTGTATACGATGCCTATTTCTATCTTATTTAAACAATAATTATTATAATAAATGAGGAGTCATACTCGAGATTTGATACAACGAGGTTGCTTCAATGTGTCTCCAAATACATCCCGTACATGGCGACCCTGCCTAAACGGTCAACCGCCAGCGGCGCGACTCGGTTATTTGATACAGTGCGTTCATAAAAGGAGTGGAACTTTTATTCAAACAGATAATAAGAATGATTTCTGTTTCGGGACTGAGAAAAAAATAAATGTGACTATGGCGCAATTAGAACAAATCGTTTTGTTTTACGAGTTAGACGCTGTGACTCTTGTGTGGTACAGTTTTGAAGGTTCACAATGGGTAACCAAAAATCTCAGGAATTAATCATCGCTCAAACTGCTGCAGGAGGTGTTAACCAGGCTACCGCTACTGAAATAACACAGCATATGTCAACCACGAAAATATTATTAATAATTATAGTGATATGCGTTTCTCTTGGGATGGTGTATTTTGCATATAGTCTGTACAAGAGGTGTCATATGCAATGGATACCTGGCCAAATAAATAGAGCTGTACTAAGGGATTCCTGTTTTCGTCGACCAGCGGCTATTTCCGGGCGTTTTGATAAAGAAGCACAGGCCCCGAATAAACCTTATACAGGTGTTGTATAGTGAATATATCATGTGCGCGGTGTCGATGAGTGCTCAGCAGTTAAAGTGCGTTATAATCATTTTTAGTTACTAAATAGTACGGCGCATGGAATTAAAACACGGAACGGCTCTTGTATAACATATAACTTGTGGAACAATATATAAAAATATATAATGGACATATTATTTAGTGGACTTTAGTGATAATAATAATACATAGCATATCCTAGCATGACATAATTTAGATATTTAATCAAATAAATGTAATGCATCATCATCGTGTATGAGGTAAGTTATGGCTATTGCTTTACAGTCGTTATATAATGAATTAAAAGAAATCAGAACTTATTTAACAAAAATAGGCCCAAAGAGAATATAAGGCCCAAGGTAATATTTTAATAAGCAAATTAAGTGAAGCGAATATAGTTTATGGGCAATATATATATATATGCTGGTTCATTTAGAATATAATTTAAAATTAAGAAAATCTGACGGTGATGATCCAATTGTGCATACTTTTTGTAAACAAATTTTAACGTTATATAACGAAATTGTAGATTTATGTCAAAGTGTTAAGTCGAGTTCTGAAGATATTGTAATAATGAGTACTTTTGATCTAAAGACGGCCTTGAGCTTATTACCCTGTATGACAGATACAGAGGCTAATACGAAACAATTAATCGACAATATAGATTATTATAACTATTTATTGGAAAAAGATACATGTAAACAGAATTTAATTAATTTTGTCTTAAAAAGTAGATTGTCTCAAGCTGCAAAATTAAGATTGAATACGAGTTATCCAAGTGGAAATTATTTAATTACGGATATGAGAAAAGTATTATTACCTCGTAAGGCATCAACTGCGATTTCGAGCCAATTAGAAAAAATAAAAAATAATTTATCCATTTCAGATTTTGGCAAACAATTATCAGAGTTATTTGTGGACCTTACAATTTCGCAAGCAAATGGCAATTCCGAAAATTATAAAATTTTAAAGCCATTGAATGAAAATATAGCTATTCAAAAATTCGCTGACGGCTTGCGAAATCGGAGGCTCAGCACAATTATTGCAGCGAGGAATTTTAGCACGTTGACGGACGCAATTCAAGCAGCCCTGGATGAGGAAGTCACCACAGGATCTGGTTCGGGTGAAATTATGGGTATGCATAAAACTTTTTATTTTAATAACAGAGGTCAAAAATATAATTTTAAAGGAAACCGAGGAGGATACACCTCTCCCTCTTCATATAGGGGACAAGAAAGAAGTTATCGAGGATATCAGCGAGGATGGTATCAGCAACATACAGCCCGTGGGGCACCGACCCGAGGGCGTTCCTTCGGCGGGCAGCAATACAAAGGTAAGTCATACAATAGGGGAAACCAAAGGATGCGCCAGCATCCGAATGTAAACGTTATAAATAAGGATTATATTTTTAATTCATTGCCCAATACAGAACCACAGAGTTCACAATCGAATGTGACTGAAAAATTTTTTTTTGTGGCCAATAGTGAGGAACATTTTATTTTATCATACGATAGTGACTGTTTTACATATTTTTCAGTTAATGGTACATTATTTTCGTTTTTAGTTGATTCAGGTGCACCCTTAAGTGCAATTAAATATAATTACGTGACAGAGCAAAATCTTGCAGTGCATATGGAGGACATTGTTATAAATGGTTTAGGGGGGGCAAAGTCCGCACCAGGGACTTCCTTTCTAGGGTATACCTGGTTCCCCGGCTATTAGTACCCGAGACGGCGTGCGGTTTTCCGTCCGTGCAGCAGGATATGTGTATGTACAATTGCGTAGTGATGATTTCATTACAAGCCATAAGTTTTATGTTTTAAATACACTGCCTATTACGTCAAACGGTATAATCGGTCGTTATTTTTTAAGAAGATTTAAATCTGTTTTAAATTTTGATACAAATATTTTGACGTTGCGTGATAGTTTAAATAGAGTTATTAGTTTACCAATTACAAACAAAAATATTACTTCATTAGAAGTTTCGGCTAGAAGCGAGTCTAGTCACTATATACAGACACAGTTTAAAAAAGAATGCGTAATATGTTCGGCAGAAATACAAGATGGTGTTTATTTAGCGAGTTCAATTGCTTCCCCTGTCAAAGGTGTTATACCTGTGGTAACTTTAGGGCGCAGAATAATGATACACGTTCGTAAAGTTGAGAGCGTTTAATTCGTAAACAACATGCGTACGTTCCGCGTCAATATCAGTTTGTTACTGTCGCTGTCGACCGAGCGTTAGCGATCCGAGGACGGCTGGCCTGCGCCTGCGCATCGTGCGTCACAGCGGGCGCGCGGGGCGCGGTGTTACCACTGCGGTGCCAAGCAAGGGTCGTTCGATCTTCCCGCTACAGTACTCCCGAGGTGAGACCGCTACTTGGGCGGTAATAGTCTGGGAAGTGGTCACGTCTTCCGCTCCTAGTCGTCTTCTCCTTGTGACCAGAGACCACTGGTGTTGATGTTGATAGCGTTGTTTCTTGGGTGATATATGTAGGTTTCAGGCGATCTATACTAACAGTGACGTCCTTGCCATGCACGTCGATCTTGTAGTATTTAGCATTTTGTTCTACCACCCTATAAGGTCCAGCGTACGGTGGTTCCAATGGTTTTCGGACAAAATCCTAACGTAGAAATAGGTGTGACGAATCACAAAAGTTGTGAGGAATGTAGAAGGGACCTTTCCTGTACCAAGACGCAGGTTTCGGTGTGCGTTGTGCCATGCGACTGCGTCAACGTGTTGAAAAATTCGTGAAGTCTTCTGCCTTGTGGTCGTCGTTTGGAGCTATAAACTGGCCAGGTAAACGCAGTGGCTCACCGTGCACTAGCTCTGCTTGGGACGCCTGGAGGTCTGGCTTCCATGCACTGCGTAAACCCAGCAGTAATAAAGGAAGAACCTCTGTCCATTGTCGCGTAGCGTGACACATTATGGCAGTCTTCAATTTTCTGTGCAAACGCTCAACCATTCCGTTTGCGGCTGGCTGATAGGCGGTCGTGCGATAATGTTTCGCGCCAATTACAGCTGCAATAGATCGAAATAGTTCGGACTCGAACTGACGACCCCGGGCGGAGGTTATCTTGAGTGGACAACCAAACCGGGCCATCCAGCCGGATACTAGGGCTGCTGTACACGTCTCCGCAGTGATGTCTCTGATAGGGTAAGCTTCGGGCCATCGTGTGTACCTATCCACAACTGTAAGGCAGTACCTGTAATCAGAAGAACTTGGCATAAGGCCGATTAAATCGAGGTGGATGTGGGAAAACCTCGATGAAGGTGTAGGATAGAGGAGCAGAAGTATGACCGCACAGTAGCGGTGTGGCCTGTATGACTCAGGTTGTGTAGCGTGTTAAAAACTTGTCGTCGAAATTCGGGTGTAACGTAAGGTCGAGGAGGCTGCGTTGAAGTATCACAGTACACATCAATGTTCGTATTTGGCATTCTGACCTTCTCTAATCTAAGTGAGTTTCCTTTCAAAATTAGATCTTGCAGCTCAGGATCAGTAGTCTGAGACCGTGCAAGCTCTTTGTAGTCAATTCCATGTGTGATTTCTTCGACTCTTGATAGAGTGTCTTCGACAACGTTCTGATTGCCAGGTATGTATCTTATGTCGGTGGTAAATTGAGATATATATTCTAAATGTCTGAATTGTCTGGGTGAAGTTTTTTTCTTTGACAGTTTGAAAGCATGTGTTAAGGGTTTAAGGTCAGTGAAGATGCAGAAGTGACGAGCCTTGACCATAAATCTAAAATATTTCACCGCTTCGTACATTGCTGGTAGCTCCCTGTCGTATGGGCTATAGTTCGTTTGTGCAGCACTTAGTTTTTTGAAGAAAAATCCTAGTGGTTCCCATATGTTACCAATTCGCTGCTGCAATACAGTGCCCATAGCTACATTGGAGGCATCCGTAATAATACTCAGCTCCGTGTCAGAACGAGGGTGTGCTAATAGTATAGAACTTGCCAGTGATTTCTTACACTCTTCGAAAGCATGCGTAATTTCTTGTGTCACCTGTATTGGACGTGAACCTTTTACATTAGCACCTACCAGAAGTGCGTTTAACGGGACTTGTATGTCCGCTGCATTCGGTATAAATCGGCGGTAAAAATTAAGCATACCCAAGAACCTTCTCAGTTCTTTCACCGTCCTGGGCCTTGGAAAATCTACAATGGCCTGGACTTTTGACTCCAAGGGCTTGGAGCCAGCTGCAGATACTTTATAGCCTAGAAATATAACCTCAGACTTACCTAAAACACATTTGTCAGAGTTAATAAGAAGGCCATACTTCTCTAAACGGATAAAAACTTGGCGGAGATGGTCCTTGTGATTTTCCTTCGAGGATGAAAATAGGACGATGTCTTCACAGTACCCGTATGCAAAATCCTCCAGCCCATGCAAGACTTCGTCCACAAAACGCTGAAAAGTCTGTGCTGCGTTGCGTAGTCCAAACGTCATGACTCGAAATTCATACAGCCCGAACGGAGTGGTGATTGCTGTCTTCTCCACGTCATCAGGATGTACTGGAAGTTGATTATAAGCTTTAATTAAATCTATCTTGGAGAATATAGTACAACCTGACAATTGATGTACGAAATCCTGGATGTGTCGTACGGGATATCGGTCTGGGATGGTTCTGGCGTTAAGCGCTCTATAATCACCACATGGTCTCCACCCATCGTCTTTCTTCTTCACCAGGTGTAGCGGCGAGGATCATGGGCTATCTGAACGCCTAGCTGTTCCATTTAACAACATCTGGTCAAACTCTTTTTTCGCAGCTTTCTGTCGCGCGGGATCTAGTCGGCGAGGTCGACAGGCAACAGGAGGGCCTGGAGTAGTCTTTATGTGATGGACTTTAATGGGACTAATTCCACCCACACGCCCACCACTGTAACTCCTGTACACCAGGATCCACAGCAGTGACCCACGAACACACCGAGTTATGACACTCGGGAAGTCCCAGGAAGAAATTAAACTGTCTTGGAACCCGCAACGAAATTAATCAGAAGAAAATTTTAGGAGTTGGAAATACAGTAAATCCACTTCCCTCCTTAGCAAAGCGGGAGACAAAATGAAGCAAAATAGGCATACACCCTTTTAAACAGGGAAGCACCACGGCCACAAAATATTACGGGTCCTACGTGAGCTATATTTGATTTCTATAATATGTATGGCAGAATCGCCTAAACGCACGGAAATTCACCCTAGTTAACACAAGATCCCCATAGTATACCGCCCCAGATGTCACCTGCAAGCTATTCAGCATTATATTACGTTCATTATACCAAAGACTACATTCCCAGAGGATATGATGAGCAAATTGTTCATAGTGAGAGTTTGGTGTTGAGCATTGACACAATGGTGACTCGACTAATTTAAATGAATACAACTTGCTCTTAAAGTTACCATGACCCGTAAGAAATTGAGCGACACAGTGATCCACCTCAAGCCATGTCCTCGACAACCGTTCGCGAACAGATGAAAAGAATTGGTAAAGATGGCGCCCCTTGGATGATTCGTCCAAGCGTTACTGCCATTCGTCCATGAGGTCATTATAGACATCGGGCTGCTGTTGAAGCAGTCTTGTAATTTTACCGCGATCCCGCGCGCCCAAAAAATCGCATTTCATGTTTTGTCTTGAATAGTACATGGCTGCACGTCTCTGCACCTCGAGATCGACCGGAAGCACACCCGCCAACACCGGCAAAGCCTCAGTGCTAACCGTCCTATATGCCTTACACAAGAATATCAGTGCAAGTCGTTGGCCTTGTAACAGTTTTGCGACAGACAGCGCCTACGGTCGCCCTATCAGCCCATACAGGTGCACCATAGCACATAGAACCTAAATAAGTAGCTCCGTATATGATCTTTAATGTATTAAATGATAGACCCCATGTCGCAGTTGATATCCTTGTCAATGCACAGAAACTCTTTTTAGACTTTTAATTAACTATTTTAATATATTCGATAAATAAGAAGTTTCTTTCTAAAACTAATCCTAGATAACACACTGAGGTTTTATTTTTTACAGTAACATTGTCAAATCTAATGCTCGGCGGTGATTTGAGGTTACCTTTTAAAAGTAGCTGGAAGGTTTTGTTGGGTGTAAAAGTTAAGCGATTACGTTCACCCCATTGAGATATCAAGTTCAAACATCTATTGGCTATTCTCTCAAGCCCCGCCCTAGTATCAGATTCCACCAGTAATAAGCCGTCATCAGCATACGCGTTCAGAGTACATCCGGATGGTATTGGTATCGCAAGAAAATCGTCGAAGCCGATATTCCACAAGTATGGACCTAGCACCGATCCCTGAGGACATCCCATTGTAAGCGCCTTCGACACATAATGATAACAAAGTCTTAGTTTAGTTGTACCTTGTGAAAAGTACGAAGAGATAAGGGAATAAATCTTTTTAAAGCACCCCCGTGATTTTAATTTCAGCAACAGCATGGGCCACCATGCGTTGTCGAAGGCGCCAGATATATCTAAGAAAATAGCCAGCACGTATTGAAATTTTGACTCTGTGACAAACTTTCTAACCAATACAACAGCGTCAGTTGTCGATTTACCCAACGTAAATACAAATTGTCTATCATGAAATTTGACTCCACCTGGCAGAAGCCGGGGCACTACAAGACGTTCTAAAAGCTTTCCTAACGATGGTAACAATGTGATTGGTCGGTAGGATTTAGGATCATCCGGTGGCTTGTCGCCACTTTTTGGTATTATAAGAATATTACCGCACCGCTATACACGAGGAAATATTCCTTCAGCAATGCAACGTTTAAAGACAGTGAAAATCGTGTCACCCGAAAGTTTACAAGAGTTGCAAAAAGTTGGTGGTGCATCGGGGTATTGTGAATAGTAAGATTCATTTCCGCAATGAAATCTTCAACCGCACAACGTCGAACCGTGTCGGTTGAATGCAACTTGCCATACCATAATGAAGATGACGCATTGACATCAGCGCCAATGATAATTTTATGTTCCACGAGGAACTGCAAGACGTAACGTAAGTGATGTAAGTGAGGATCAATAGGATGTGAATATTGAAAATAGCGGCTCACTACGTAAACCTTACAGGTAGAGGATGAGATCTCAGCAACGGCGCAGTGTGACGTCATAAGATTACGCAAAGATGTTACCGTAAAATTAAAACTTGCAACATATATCCCAGCCTGCGAACGGCAGTCAAGCTGTACTACATTGAGCGAGCGCTCTGATATTGTTCTTGTATAAGAACAATGTCTAACTTTTGTTCTAAAATTAAACGGTCTAATTCTGATGTAGCTATTTTATCGTTATGAAGATTTAACTGGCCTATCGAAATATTATTCATTAGTTAGTAAGTTACTCTATAAACTTTTTTTTATTTTTTTAAGCTCAATAAAACTATTCAGTAATTGGTATTTAATATTACTTGTTCCAGTTTTAATTTGTATGTGGCACAGTCGTGTAAGCCGCATCGATGGTCAGATGGTTTTTTGAACCGCTTACACTGTGCGCACGTGGGCTTAAAATCTGGTGTGTCTTTGTCTGGACAAGCTCGAGTTTCGTGTGCGGCGGCGCAATTAGCACAAGTTTTAATGGGTTTTAATGGTGCAAAACTTTTATACATGACCGAATTGCTTACAATTTAAGCAACGAACTACTTCTATATCGTCTATGAATCTACATGTGGCCCAGTCTATATAAAGTTTATCTTTTGTGTTTGCTAGATGTTTCCGAACTGCTGCCTCTAATTCTAAGCCTATCCATTGACGCCCATTTCCTAGTTTACGATACCTAACAATTTTGGTTGACTTAATAAAATCGTTCTCATTTAATTTTAATTCGTCCTTGAGATTCTGACGGTATAAGGCTGTTAGGAAGGCACGATCTTCCATAGAACCGGGTACGTCTTTTACAATTATACGGAGCCTACGGCCTTTCGGTTTTTCTAATCGCAACCCTAGTGATTTAATGGCGTCCACAGATTCCAGTTTCTCAAGCTGCCGTTCGTTAGCTACACGTAACACGACGCCTGCCTTGTTTTTTTAACGCCTACAATTTGAAATCCCTTATCGCTTGGTTTAATACCCTTCATGAGAGCTTGTTTCGTTACTGACGAGGTCGCATAGTCCGCTAAGCGTTCCGTAGTGGGATAGGCAATAACACAAGGCCTAGAAACGCGCGCTTCAGTAGGTACCGGGCACGGAGCAGATTTGGGTGGTAATCGAAGCTTAAGTTTGTTTGCGTACGTTAAACTCGTTTGTTGAGTTGCGATACCCTCCATTTGTCGCTCAAAATTCGCTAACTTCGTTTCGTTGCTAGAGGATTTTATTGCTAACAAGGATACGATACCGGTAATTCGTTGAGTAATATCCATAATTGCCGTTTTATTACCTACATTCATCCGAGATCCCTGATCATTAACTAATTCATTAATTTTTGCCAAATACTCGGTAGCCTGTGAGACTCACTCGCAGTAATTGTATTCCCCACAGTTATCACGACCGTTAAGAGACGAAACATTTCCACTTAAATCCGAATTATTAATGCGTCCACCTCTACTGCCTTTTGGCTAAAAATCCGCAGGCGACACTTCGCCAAATGTCCTTTTCCCGGTTGGTGTCAGAAATTCACTTGTACCGCCGGGATTCGGCAACTCGCTAACAACCGACATAGCCAAACAAAGATACACAAAACAAAAATTTCAAAAAGAACAAGTTTAAAAATCAACACGCAAAGAAAAATCAATATAAACAAAGGATACCTCCTACCCACTTTTAGAAAGAAAATAAATTTACTCACCAATAGCCGTAATAAACTAAATCAGCACTATATTTCTGTTTAAGAAACAATAAAAACTCACTGATATTCTTTAAAACACTATACACAACCTTTAGCCGTCCGCAAACCGTGTGGTCCGGTGGTGGCTGGCGATTACGCGACGCGCTGCGTGAACGGGAACGCTCCTGCCTGTGTACATATGAGGTAAGTTTAGAAACTTGTTTGGTTAAGGCACTAATCTCTTGGCTAATCTTTTCATAGCGTGAAACTGATGGCTGAGGCACTGCAGGCGATTTGCTTGCAATGCTACGTGATGAACAGGTGATCTAAGTCTCTAAGTCGGCGAGATCGTCAAACGTCAGCTTAGGCTGCGAAGCTACAACTGTTTGCAAGCTATGTGGTAAGCGACCAGTCCACAACGACTGCAACACGTCTTCAGGCACAGTGGGAACGGCGAGATTTCTTAGGTGTCGTAGAAATTGTGATGGCTTACGGTCACCAATACAATGTCCTCATGCAAGAACAGCTGCTTTAATTCCTTCCCTTCGGATCTCTGTGGCGATCAGACGTGTATCTTTGTTGTGCCTTAATACCGTATTTTAAATTTATTTATTGAAATGTGTTATAAAATCGATTGCATATAATAGGCGCACAGTGCATCCGTGGAGTTCAACGCAAGTAAATCATTTCGGAACCTACACACAAGAGTGAGTTCTTTTTTCTTCGCCTCATTAGAAACTTGTGCCTGTGTTAATAGTCGTCGACCATCAGTGCACTCTTTTGCTTGCTGTCCTCTACGCACCTTAATGAAGCATAATTGGTGTGAATACAATAGCGCACCGTTTTTTGTTTTTGTTTTGCTCAAGGGGTCTCTCTTGAGTGGACGGAAAGCAATTTTGTACCAACCTGTCGATACATGACCAGTTTTGTTGACCCCTCACACAATAAACGTTTGTTGTTTCTTCCCTGCAACTGAGGCGCCCTGGTACTTCGCCTTGCAATATGCCGATAAATAGATCGCCTCCTCTTACAGCTACAACTAAGTTATCGCTCACTACGCCGCTGTTAGCCCCGTTGCAACATAGTTCATCCGTGCCGAATATTGCAAGCGAAGAGCGCGAGAAGCGTTAGGAATGTGACATTCCTAACATTACTCAACGTAATAAACGTAAGTGTTTGGATTTGGATACCCAACACGACAACCAAATATCAGTTTTTATGTCTGAGATGAAAACCATGTTTCTTGAATTTAAGGAACAGCAGGACAAAAAAATTGAGAAGAGTTACACATCAATTGAGGAGATTAAAGCCCAAAACGTGACTATTCAATCTACGGTCACTTTCTTGTCACAGAATTACGATGCGCTACAGGATAGAATCAATCAATTGGAGACACAACTTGTGACAGAAAGAGAAACTAATTTGTTGCATCTACAAAAATTGGAAGACAATCTTGAAAAAATGGAGCGAGGAGCTATGTCTACATGTGTGGAAATAAGAAATATACCAGTTAAACTTCAGGAGTCCAAGGAATCTCTTGCTGCAATGGTTACCAGGATTGGTTCCCTCATAAATGTACCGGTGCAGGTTCATGACGTGAGAGATATCTTCCGCACTCGCTTAAAGGATGTTGATAGCAGGTCTATAATAGTGGAATTTACCACTAATGTACTTAAAGAGAAATTTATTTATATGCAAAGGAAATTTAATAAGGCAAACAAACTCTCTACCGAGCACCTGAGACTTGGTGGGCCGGCTAAACCAGTGTTTGTATCAGGAAATCTAACACCAAAAATGAAAAGGCTATTCTTCCTTGCCAGAGACTTTGCAAGTAGTAATCAATACCGGTACTGCTGGGTTACG
Organism: Arctia plantaginis; assembly: GCA_902825455.1. Taxonomy (NCBI): domain Eukaryota; kingdom Metazoa; phylum Arthropoda; class Insecta; order Lepidoptera; family Erebidae; genus Arctia; species Arctia plantaginis. The sequence continues at coordinate 258,287 of CADEBD010000358.1, read as the reverse complement.
AATGGCAAAATATATCTACGTGAAAAACAAGGAGCTCCGCACATTATGATTAAGTCTGAGTCTGACTTGCCCAAAAAGTGACTAGGATATTGTTATGTGTGTTCCATTGCTTATCTATCGTTAATTATTATACGACCGATGTACTCACTAACTTTAAAATTCACATTACATTATTCGAAATTCTCATACAATACAACAGGACAACACTTAGTCTCACCCTCTCACACACAACAATACACACCATGGAAATATTCTACTCTTATACTACTTACCCATAAAATGTTATTAAGACCTTTTTTTTTTTTTTTTTTTAACGTGTGGAAATCCCCTCGGACCGTCACTCCACCGGGGTTTGCGGGTGGTGTGTCGGACTCGGACCGACTAAAACCACACGGTGTGCCACTCTGCGCCTGTAATAGGAAGGATCCGGGAACAGCTGTAATTAAGACATCCGGACCCCTCCTAGCGCCTGCCCGCTCCTGGTGCGGGCTCCGTCTCAAAATTTTAACCTCTCTTTAGGCGACGTCCGGCACACGCAGACGCCGCCCCCTCGCGGCTGGCCAAACTAATGCGGGTGGAGGGGAAACCCACCCCGTCCACCCGCGGCCACACTCAGGGTGGCATGAGGCGCAGGAAAGCGAAATCGGGTCCGAGTGGAGGTCGTCCTCCCGGGCCTTCTCCGCCGCCTCCTTCTGCGAGATTACTTCCTCGCAGAAGGTTGCGACCGCGGTAAAACAACTGTCGCTACCGGCTATGGAGCGTACTACGGTCGGTAGCGAGAGATCCACTGCGATGACTGCAGTGAGGGCCCGGCGCTGCGTCGCCCATGCGGGGCAGACCGCCAGCGTGTGCTGGGCCGAGTCCTCACTGCAGTCGCAGTGGTGGCAGGCGGGACTCAGTTCCCTCCTAGCGACCGAGTGCAGGTACTTTCCGAAGCAACCGTGCCCGGAAAGCACCTGCGTCAGCCGGAAGGTAAGGGTCCCGTGCTGCCGCCCTGCCCACTCGGCGATGACCGGCTGGAGAGCCGCGGCGAAGCCAGCGCGTGGAGTCTCCAGCCGGAACGACCAACGAGCCATCGTGGTTCGGCGAGCGGCTTCGCGCCACTCCCGCACGTCTTCGGGCGGGAGTCAGCCACTCGCAGATAAACTTCGGCGAGCACTTCCGCCTCCAAATCCCACGGGCGAGTTCCGGCCAACGCGCAAGCCACCTCCGTCGAAACGGTGCGGTAACCGCGTATGGCTCTGACCGCCAATACCCTCTGAGGGCGCCAGAGGCGTGCCCTATTCTGGGCGGTCAGAGCCGCCGCCCACACCAGTGCACCGTATAGTGCCATTGACCGGACAACCCCCGTGTACAGCCGTCTTGTCGCGACACTGGGTCCACCCAAATTGGGCAAAAGTCGCCCTAGGGCAGACGCAGCGCCGATCAGCTTTGGAGCAAGCTGTCGGAAGTGCTCGTCGAAGAGCCACCTCCCGTCGATAATCAGGCCCAGATATTTCATCTGGGCCCGCACCGGTACGAGGACCGAGTTGACCACGATTGAGGCGCCAGGGGGTGGACCACGACGGGGCCCATGAAATAAGAGAGCCTCCGTCTTATCTAGGGCCACCCGTAAGCCCAGCGCCTCAATGCGCCCGACCACCAGGGAGACTCCCCTTGTGGCCAGGCGCGCCGCCTCTTGGAAGTTCGCCCCCCGGGCTGTCACCAGAGTATCAACACAACCAATAAATTAAAACCAGCCCGGGGGGGAAATCGGCTCGAAGGGCCCAGTTGTACCCTATGTTCCACGAGAGGGGTCCAAGAACAGACCCCTGTGGAACACCGCACGACATGGGCCGACACCTCGAATTACCTTCTCGGTCCTCGTACACGACGGTACGCTCCTCTAAATAGTCTGCCACTAGCCTAGGTAGGTACTTTGGCACCCCATGATAGTGGAGTGCTTCCCTGATGCAGCTGAATGGCAGACTATTGAATGCGTTGGCGATGTCCAATGACACCGCCAACAGCACGCCGCCACAGCTAACGGCCTCTTCGGTCACGGCCCTCAGGTGCAAAACAGCGTCGACTGTGGAACGCCCCGCCCGAAAACCAAATTGGGCGTCCGACAGATCGGGGCCCACCTCGTAGAGGTGCCGGACGATGCGGGCAGAGAGAACCCTCTCAAACAATTTACCCGCCTCGTCCAGCAGCACGATGGGCCTGTAGGCCGCGACCGAATCGGCAGGCCGTCCCGGCTTCCTTAATAGGACCAGCTTCCCGCTCTTCCAGCACTCAGGGAAACGTCCCGACACCAAGCTAGCGTCGAACACCTCCCCGAGGCGGTCTGCCATGTGGTTGAAGGCTAGGGCCAGCACTCGGGCCGGTAACCCGTCTGGCCCAGGGGCGGTGTTCTTGGAACGAATCCCTAAAACAGCCGCCCCTACCTCTGAATCCCGAACGGGCGAAACATCATCCTCCTCGTGATCCCTGTCGTCCCCGGCCAAGGAGGCCATCGCCGGGGGAGTGTGTTCCGCTCGTTGCGGGAAAAGGCCCTCAACCACTTGTCGCAGGAAGCTGGGCTGGAGAGTCTCCGTAAGGGGGGGGGGGGGGGGCCCGCGCGGAACTTCTGTCGCGCCGCGCGGTAAGGGCGACCCCAGGGGTCACGATCAAGACCCTCCAGCATCTCCGTTCTCTTTTCTTCCTTGGCGCGGCTAATGGCCAGCTTCAGAGTTTTCCGCGCCTGTCGGTACTCCTCATGAAGCCGGTCCTCCTCACCGTCTCCACGGTGACGCCGCCGACTGCGCGTGTAGAACCTCCGGGCACGTGTACAGGCCGCACGGAGGTCCGCCAGCTCCTGGGACCAGCAGTAGACCTCCTTCCTTCCTCCGGCCGACGACCTCGAATGCGGGGCATGGCCGCGTTCAGTCTGGCAACAGCCCACCGTGGAAAGCGGGATAAACGCCGCGCCACGTGACCCCTACTGGAGTCCTGGGTCCGGGAGAGCTCAAATCGAATATAGAGATGATCCGAGAGCGTCTCAACCTCTTCCAGGACACGCCAGTTCCTTACTCGTGCGGCGAGGGCAGGGGTAGCGAACGAAAGGTCCACTATCGACCCCCCCTGCTGTCGCACGCACGTGTTGGTAGAGCCTCTGTTGAGAAGACAGAGGCCCACTGAGGCCGCCCACTCCTCTACGGCCTCGCCCCTTGCGTCCATTCTGGGGGAACCCCACGCAATGGACTTGGAAAACCTCGAAGTCGCTCAAACTCCGGTTGGGGGAGAATTATACATCATATATAGTGATCCCCCCCCCCCCCTCGGCACCAACATATTAAGTCGCGAATATACCCCGCAACCTCTCAGCAAACGAGTCCGCCGTCTTTGCGCCTTCAGCCCCAGGGGACTCGAGAACTCGAGCTCCCGTCTGGGCGAGGCGCATCCTGATCCCCACCATCCCAAAATCATTGGCGAGGCTGTCCAGGGCCTTTTTAAAGGCGGCCGTCAGCCGCTTCCGGGGACACGGTCACCACTACAGCCGCGGTTTTGGGCGGCTGCAGCTTCCGCGGCCTCTTTTTAGAGGCCGTTGCCACCGGTGGCGAAGGCTGGGCTTGGGCTGCTTTTTGGGCAGCCCTTCTGGCCCGCCTTCGGGACTTCTTGGAGCCCCTCGCCTCCTGCCAACCCTCGTTGGAGGGGGCAGGTGCGGAGGGGCCCGGCAGGCGTGTCGGAGTGGGGAGCGGAGGGAATGCCACTCCACTCCTCGGCGCCGTTTTAGGCCCCGTCTTGGCCGGCGCCTGGGGGGGTGCCTTGGCCGGCGCCTGGGCCAGTGCCTTGGCCCCCCTCCTCGGCTTTTGGGGAGCCGATGGAGTCGGGGCAGACGCCGCCGTCGCGTAAGAGACGCGGACTCCCACCACGGGGAGCGCGGTCGGAGCGGCGGCCTTAGGCTGCTGTGCCGACGCGAGTGGGGGGCGCACAACCGGCGCAGGGGGCAGTCTCGCCTCCAGGCCAGCCAGGCGTCCGTTCAGCATATTTCCAACTGCGATGAGAATTTCACGCAGTTGGGCGTCAAATACCCCTGAGTTGGTGGTAGGGGCAGGCTGGGACGCGGACGGGGCTTCCCGCTCGGGGAGGTTCGCCTGGAAGCGGGCGAACTGAGCGCTCAGCTCGTTCACCCGCTCCGTCAGCCTCTCGTTGGCCAACTGTAGGCGAGAGACATCGCCCACTAGGCCCTCCACGACCTCCGACAAAGCGGAGGAGGAGTCCTTGAGGGCTCTCACAAACGAGCCCTTAAGGTTTACAGACTTGGTGGCCACCTTGTGGATGACGGCCACCGCCTCTTTCGCCCTCTCCTGCACCGGCTCCCGAACCTTGAGCAGGAGATCCGCGATCTCCTCCTCCGCTACGGCCTCGCCGTCCACTCGTACACCTTTGTACGACTCCGCGTTCGAGAAGGCGGAGCCTGACGGGGTCGAGACCGAGGCCGGTTTTCGTGGCCTCCCTCGACGGCTGCTTGCCACCTTTGGTGGCATCATCTCTTATGACGTGTCGGTTTCCTCGTCCCCTGAGCGTCCGCGTTTCCGGCTGTCGCTGCGATGTTCCGCTTCCATGGCCTCCGCGCCATCCGACGAAACGGCGGATCCGGAACGCAGACGATCCGATACTCTTCGACTCCCAGAGACCAGAGTCAGACTGACTTCTGGGAGCCCCACTGAGATGGGCGTTCCCGACACCACCTCCCCCTCAGTGGACGACCCATCCACTCCACTGTTCCTGTTCTCCTTCTTTCCCTTCGTCTCCTTGTCCGTTTGACTTGCTTGTTTTCGTCGTTGTTGGGTTTCCGATCGTTTTTTTAAGTTTAGATTAATGTTCTCCATAATAAATCTCACGAGTGGGGGAGAACTTAAGGTCCACCCGGGCAGAGATCCGACATTACCCGGGCAAGCGTAAGTTTTTAACCCAACCGAGGGTTCCGCAGGTACCTCGGCTTGGAACTTCCCATCAGCCATGCATCCCCTGGCCACGCACCAGAACACGGGATTCGGGGAATTTTTTAGAGAGGTTGTCTTCCTCGCGGTCCGGGCGGTTAAGCCAAGACCTTCGCCCCCGATCAGAGCCGCGAGACTTGACCACAGCGCTCTACTCGGGATTACGATATGCCGACGCTTGACAGGGAGACTACGTCCCCCTGCCTGCTCGGTGGTAGTGTCAGTACACGCCAAGCCCGTCCTCCTTTCTCCACCGCTGTCAGCGGAGAAACTGTGGCCCCTACAGGCCCCGACATCCGGTTTCTTACCGAGGTTTCCTCCTCCATGCTCCGAAGAGCGAAGAGCCAGTAGGGTAACTGGCAGACACGCCCACCCTGCTGGACCAGGCCTTGCCCGAGAGCCGATGAACGGCTTCCTCTTGTGCTAGAATATTAGCCGCTGGCAATAATCCTCTCCTCCAAGTGGACAAGGAGGAAACAGTGCCATCGCCAGCGTTTCCAGGGTGCACCACGGGGAGGTTTGTAGCATAGCACCCCAAAATGTTATTAAGACCTTTTTTTTTTTTTTTACGTGTGGAAATCCCCTCGGACCGTCACCCCGCCGGGGCTCTCGTTCGGCGGGGCGGTGTGTCGGACTCGAACCGACTACAACCACACGGTGTGCCCTCTTTGTGCTTCCAGTTTAGGAGGGGTCAGGTCGCAACCTTCTGCGAGATTACCTCCTCGCAGAAGGTTGCGACCGCGGTAAAACAATTACGGCCGGTAGCAAGAGATCTGCTCCGATGACTGCAGTGAGGGCCCGGCGCTGCGTCGCCCATGCGGGGCAAACCGCCAGCGTGTGCTGGGCCGAATCCTCACTGCAGTCGCAGTGGTGGCAGGCGGGACTCGATTCCCTCCTAAGGACCGAGTACAGGTACTTTCCGAAGCAACCGTGCCCGGAAAGCACCTGCGTCAGCCGGAAGGAAAGGTTCCCGTGCTGTCGCCCTGCCCACTCGGCGATGACCGGCTGGAGAGCCTCCACGGCGGCGAAGCCAGCGCGTGGAGTCTCCAACCGGAACGACCATCTGACCATGGTGGCTCGGCGAGCGGCTTCGCGCCACTCGCGCACGTCTTCGGGCGGAGGGCGAAATCCGCTCTCCGCCCGGAAGTCAGCCACTCGCCGATAAACTTCGGCGAGCACTTCCGCCTCCAAATCCCACGGGGGTGTTCCGGCCGGTGCACCATAAAGCGCCATGGACCGGACAACCCCCGCGTACAGCCGCCTCGTGGGAACACTGGCCCCGCCCAAATTGGGCAAAAGTCGCCCTAGGGCGGAGGCAGTGTCCACCAGCTTTGGACCAAGCTGTCGGAAGTGCTCGTCGAAGAGCCACCTACCGTCTAGGACCAGACCCAGGTACCTCATCTGGGCCCGGACCGGTACGAAGACCGAGCCGACCTCGATTGAGGCACCGGCGGGCGGACCACGACGGGGCCCATGAAATAATAGGGCCTCCGTCTTATTAGGCCACCCGTAATCCCAACGCCTCAATGCGCCCGACCACCTGGGAAACTCCCGTGGCGGCCAGGCGCGCCGCCTCCTGGAAGTTAGCCCCCCGGGCCGTGAGCAAAGTGTCATCCGCGTAGCAGATTACACCCAGCCCGGGGGGGAGACGCCCTCGTAGGGCCCAGTCGTACCCGATGTTCCACAGGTGAGGTCCTAGGACAGACCCCTGCGGAACACCGCACGACATGGCCCTGCGTCTCAAGACGCCATCTCGGTCCTCGTACATGACGGTTCGCTCCTCAAGATAGTCTGCCACCAGCCGCCTCAGGTACTCCGGCACTCCGTGGTAGCGGAGCGCTTCCCTGATGCAGCTGAATGGCAGACTATTGAAGGCGTTGGCGATGTCCAAAGACACCGCCAACAGCACTCCGCCGCAGCTCACGGCCTCCTCGGTCACGGCCCTAAGGCGCATCACGGCATCGATCGTCGAACGCCCCTCTCGGAAACCGAATTGGGCGTCCGACAGATCGGGGCCAACTTCGCAGAGGTGCCGGACGATGCGGGCAGAGAGTACCCTCTCAAAAAGTTTACCCGCCTCGTCCAGCAACACGATAGGCCTATAGGCCGCGACCGAATCAGTAGGCCGTCGCGGCTTCCTCAGCAGGACCAGCTTCCCGTATTTCCAGCGCTCAGGGAAGCGTCCGGACGCCAGGCTAGCGTCCAACACCCCCCTGAGGTGGTCCGACATGTAGTCGAGGGCTCGGGCCATCACTCGGGCTGGAACCCCATCCGGCCCGGGGGCAGTGTTCTTGGATCGAATCCGTAGAACAGCCGCCCCCAACTCCGATTCCCTGACGGGCGGAACATCAACCTCGCTGCCCCCGTCGTCTCCGGCTGATGCAGCCATCGACGGGGGTGTGTGCTCCGCCCGCTGCGGGAATAGGCCCTTGACCACTTCCTGCAGGAAGCTGGGCTGGAGAGTCTCCGTAAGGGGGGGGCCCGACGTGCGGAGCTTTTGACGCACCGCACGATAAGGGCGACCCCAGGGTCACGCTCAAGACTCTCCAGCATCTCCTCTCTACTCACATCCTTGGCGCGGCAGATGGCCAGCCTCAGAGTTTTCCGAGCTTCTCGGTACTCCTCATGAAGCCGGTCCACCTCCTCACCGACCCCGCGGTGACGTCGCCGACTACGGGTGAGGGACCACCGGGCACGTACAAAGGCCGCACGGAGGTCCGCCAACTCCTGGGACCACCAGTAGACCTCCTTCCTTGGAGGCCGACAACCACGAACGCGGGGCATGGCCGCATCGCAAATCTGCGTAATCGCTTCGCAGAAGCGACCAGCCCCCATGTCGACCTCCTCGGTCGGGGCCTGCGGAGACAGCCAAGAGTGAATAATGGCCGCCTCCTCTAGTAGGTCCCTGTCGAGCTTGGCGACAGCCCACCGCGGGAAGCGGGAAGGGCGCCGCGCCGCGTGACCCCTACTGGGGTCCTGGGACCGGGAGAGCTCGAATCGGATGTACAAATGATCCGAGAGCGTCTCGACCTCTTCCAGGACACACCAGTTCCTTACTCGTGCGGCGACTGCAGGGGTAGCGAACGAAAGGTCCACTATCGACCCCCCCTGCTGTCGCACGCACGTGTTGGTGGAGCCTCTGTTCAGCAAACAGAGGCCCACCGACGCCGCCCACTCCTCGACGGCTTGGCCCCTGGCGTCCGTCGCAGGGGAACCCCACGCAATGGACTTTGCGTTGAAGTCCCCCAGCACGAGGACGTGCCCAGACACTAGTCGCCGCATCGAGGCCTCCAAGTTGTTAAGGAAGACCTTGAAGTCGTTCAAACTCCGGTTGGGGGAAAAATATACACCATAAATGGTGATTCCCCCCCAATCGGCGGCAACATATCCAGTACCCTTGTCTCTTAGCGACAAGGGCGGGGAATGAGCCGCCGTGGAGCCGACGACTGCCACGGAGCCGTCCCGGTCACCCATCCAGTTTGGACGGGGAGGGACAAAATAGGGCTCCGCGACTACGGCAACACCTATCGACCACTGTGCCATGGTTTGCAGGAAGAGATCCTGCGCCGCAGCACAGTGGTTCAGATTCGTCTGGACCAGGAGGTTGGAGACTTGATCCATTACTGGATCGTCTCTACAACCTCTTCCATGGGCGTCGGCGTCGACGCAATATTGACGTCGGGGGTAGCCTGGGTCGGCAGGCTAGACCCCGGCGTTTGCCGAGAAGCGCGGGGAGGCTTGCAGCCCCCCTGCCCCATCATGTGATTGGCGGGCTTTTTACCCGCCTCACACACCGGGCAGTGGGGGGCAGCAGAGCACTCTGCCGCCTTGTGCCCGGGTTGACCGCAGCGGAAGCATAATCTGCTGCAGTCAAAACAGCTCTCGCTCTTGGTGCGAGTGTGTCCCGCGGCTAGGCACTTGAAGCACCTCATCGGCCTCGCGGCCAGAACCGTGATTCTGGCATTCACGAGGCCGACGAGAATGCTTCCGGCGTCGCCCAAAGCTTTGGCCGACGCCACGGGACAGCTCACCCACACCGCACCGAGGCCTCCCGGACCCGGACGGACGGTGCCAACTCTGATGGTGTCCGCGGTGCACCCAGTCTTCTCTATGACTGCATCGCGGACATCCTCCGACGTGATGGAGTCATCCAGGCCCGAGATGCGCAGTTCTGCGCATTTGGTGGGCCTGGCGATCTTTACGCCGTCCGTGGTGGCAAAAATCCCCCGCAGCTTCTCGGCGAATTTATCGGCGGTCGCCGCGCTTTCAGCCCCAGGGAACTCGAATACTCGAGCTCCCGTCTGGGCGCGGCGCAGCCTCATCCCCGCCGCCCCGAACTCAGTGGCGAGACCGGGCCTGGCCCCCTTGAGGAGGGCCGCATACGAGAGCCCGCCACTGGCCGCCTCCGGCGACAGCGTCACTACTACAGCCGCGGTTTTGGGCGGCTGCAGTTTCCGCGGCCTCTTAGTAGAGGCCGTTGTCACCGGTGGTGAAGGCTGGGCTTGGGCCGCTGTTTGGGCAGCCCTTCTAGCCCGCCTTCGGGACTTCTTTGAGCCCCTCGCCTCTTGCCAACCCTCGTTGGAGGGGGCAGGTGCGGAGGGGCCCGGCAGGGATGTCGGAGTGGGGAGCGGAGGGAAAGCCACTCCGCTCCTCTTCGCCGCATTACTCTTGGCCGGCGCCTTGGCCGGTGCCTGGGCCGGCGCAGTCGGTGCAGCAGCCTTAGGCCGCTGCGACGACGCGAGCGGGGGGGCGCACGACCGGCGCAGGGGGCAGTCTCGCCTCCAGACCGGCCAGACGGCCGTCCAGCATACGCCCAACTGCGTCAAGAATTGACCGCAGTTGGGCGTCAGGCACCCCTGAGGTCGCGGTAGGGACAGGCTGGGGCGTGGATGGGGCTCCCCGCTCGGGGAGGTTCGCCCGGAAGCGGGCGAACTGAGCGCTCAGCTCGTTCACCTGCTCCGTCAGCCTGTCATTGGCCATCTGTAGGCGAGACACGTCGCCTACTAGGCCCTCCACGACCTCCGACATAGCGGAGGAGGAGTCCTTAAGGGCCCTCACAAAAGAGGCCTTAAGGTTAACCGACTTGGTGGCTACCTTCTGAATCATAGCCACCGCCGCTCTCGCCCTCTCCTGCACAGACACGGGAGCCCGGGGGGCATCTCCCTCCACCGGCTAACGAATCTTGAGCAGGAGACCCGCGATCTCCTCCTCCGCTGCAGCCTCGCCGTCCGCTCGTACCCGTCTGTAGGCATCCGCCTCTGAGAAGGCGGAGCCTGACGGGACGGGGACAGGGGTACGCGACCTCCCTATACGGCCGCCCTGAGGAGGCCCAGACTCCACGGGTGGGTGTTCTTCCCCATCCCTCGAGAGTTCCCTCTTGCGGCTCTCGCTCGGTCCCGCTTCCACCTCCATGCGCTCCGAGCTGTTCGTCCTCTCGCTGGGGCCTTCACCCACGCCAGTAGTGGCAGATTTGGAGCGCAAGCGCTCCGATCTTCGGCTCCCAGCAGTCAGTCTACTACAGACTACTACTGGGAGCCCCACCGAGATAGGCGTTCCCAACATCGCCTCACCCTCGGTGGACGCCAGATCCACTCCACCACTCCTCCTTTTCGACTCCTCCTTCTCCTTGTTTGTCACCGTTTCCGTTTTGCTCGCCTTTGTCGTTGTTGATTTCAGTCCTTTTCTATTTGATTTTTCGTTATCATTTTCCATAATTAAACCCACGAGTGGGGGAGAACTAAAGGTCCACCCGGGCAGAGATCCCCCAATACCCGGGCAAGCGTAAATTTATGCCCAACCGAGGGGTCCGCAAGTGCCCCGGCTGGGAGTGCGCTTACGACTGAACTACCCATCAGCCATGCATCCCCTGGCCACGCACCAGAACACGGGATTCGGGGATTTTTTTTAGAGAGGTTTACATCCTCGCGGTTCGGGCGGTTAAGCCAAGACCCTGGTCCCCGATCAGAGCCGCGAGACTTGACCACAGCGCTCTTCTCGGGATTACGATATGCCGACGGTGACAAGGAGACTACGTCCCCCTACCTTCTCGGTGGTAGTGTCAATACACGCCGAGCCCGTCCTCCTTTCTCCACCGCTAACAGCGAAGAAACTGGCCCCTATAGGGCCCCACCTTCTGGTTTTTTACCGAGATTTTTGCTCCTCCATGCTCCGAAGAGCGAAGAGTCAGCAGGGCAACCGGCAGACACGCCCACCCTGCTGGACCAGGCCTTGCCCGAGAGCCGATGAACGGCTTCCTCTTCTGCTAGAATATTAGCCGCTGGCGATAATCCTCTCCTCCAAGAGAACAAGGAGGAAACAGTGCCATCGCCAGCGTTTCCAGGGTGCACCACGGGGAGGATGATAATTCTATAATTGCAAGTGATATTCAACGATTATCGGTTTCAGATTCCTATAATTGTTCACCCGAACAATGCGATGCATACTTAGAACGTACAATTAACGGTTTCAATATTTTTCATGTCAATATTCGTAGTGTCGGTAAAAATTGCAACTTCAATAATCTTCTAATTCTATTAAATAGGATAAAGGTTCAATTGCATATAATTATTTTGTCAGAGTGCTGGTTGTCCAAATGTCCCCACCTTCCTCCTATACCTGGTTATGAGTCATTTCAATCTGATTTTCACAACCAAAATGAGGGAGTTGTTGTGTATATTAAATCAGATGTTCCTTTTATTGTCGAGTATCCAGGAGTTGCTGACGCGAATTGTCTCATAGTGAAACTACGAGAGGACACCGCTCTTGTAGCTATTTATCATTCACCATCTCACGTTAACCCACAAAACTTCATTTATAGCTTAGATATTACTCTTAACTCTCTAAAGACTTTTAAGACTATAGTGCTAATTGGTGACATAAATATGGATATATCACTAATAAATAGTGACAAACACTCTGACTTCTATCTTGACACACTTGCGTCACATGGCATGCTACCTGGCCATCTCTTTCCCACTCGTGAACAGAGATGTATTGATCACTCGGCCATCAAATCTAACAAGTCTGCTGTCACCTTGGTGCTGGACTCTTTTATTACAGACCATGCCCCTGTAATTATTTCTTGCGATTGTCACCTTCCCAGCTCTAAGGTCGCCACACAAAAACTTCGCATTGATGTAAAAGCTTGCGTGCTAGCTCTTGAACAGACGGACTTTTCTCGTGTTTTTAAATGTGACGATGCAAATATGGCGGCTGCGGAGCTCGTCAATACGATTGCTGCTATTGTTACTGATAATACGCGTAGTTTCTGTATTCCAAGTAAAAAAAGATCACTAAAACCTTGGGTTTCACCTGGCATTCTAAGGTGTATTCGACATCGGGATAAATTATACCGTAAAACAAAAAACGCTTCCTGTACTGAATTTCAGAGAGTTACCTACTTACGTTACAGGAATTTTTGTAACAACCTAATTAAAAAATTAAAATGCGAGTATGAGCGAAATGAATTTGAAAAACATCGCAAAAATCCCAAGGCTACGTGGAACTTAATAAAAACTATCACCAACATCCAGAAAAAAACGACCACAGCAGACGACTGAGGCGGGGGGGGGGATCCGACAGAGAGAGTAGCTCTCTGTCGGATTCCCCCCCCCCCCCCCCCGCCTCAGTCGATGCTGTAAATCACTTTTTCGCGAATGTAGGGAAAAATCTGGCATCTACAATCTCTCCAGGGCCATTACATTATTCGGGAGCCCCGGACCCTACTGCCAGTAATTCCCCTTTGAATTCTATGGGTGTCTTCGTTACAGACAACGAGGAAATATAACGCCTTATTTTAAGTCTGAAATCGAATAGTTCGGTTGGATGGGATGGCATATCTTCCTCTCTGGTTAAGGATTCCAGACATGTTTTAATACCCGTTATTTGCCATGTATTCAATCTTGTTATGACTACCGGTACTTTTCCATCTGTGTTTAAAAGAGCCTTTGTCCACCCAATATACAAGAGTGGAGATAGAGACAGTGTCAGCAACTATCGACCTATATCTGTCTTAAGTACTCTTTCCAAGATTATTGAAAAAATATTAAATAATAGACTCCTTAATTACCTAAATTCAAATAAAATTATTGTAGACAACCAATATGGCTTTCGGCAAAACAAAAAAACCGAAGACGCCGTTTTGGAGTTAACTAGTGCTGTTGGGGCTGTTATTATATTTTTCCCAACATTTAATGTTGAAATTTGTTTATGGTTGAAGTTAGGTAAAAAATACCAATGTTGCAGTTATGAGCGTTTATTGAACACTAAAATTCACTGTTTAAATTAAAACCTTATAAACCACAATTTCGCTGACTTAGCTAAGTACGAGTTAGTACATGCTCCCGACTTAAGGAAATGGGCAAACATTTTGTAGAACATCAACTGAAATAAACTGTATAAATTATGTACAATATAAAAAAATGAACAAATGGTATATCTAATGCTAATTTCTGCGACTTGTGAAAGGTGAGCTCTCCCTATCCACTGAAGCATGTTCCTGAGCAGAGCTCCTTCCAGCTGTACGTTCCTTGAGATCCGCCGTTGATCCTGGGTTACCTTCGGGTTCCACACTACTCTGGCGATTACTTATGAAGCGTACCTTGAACTTCAGAATACAGCAAGCTCCCAAAATAGTACCACCTAGTGTTAAAATAGCTTACACGGCGTAATGATGTTTATCATGTGTTTCAGCCCGTTCTTTCAAAGCTTCCTGTTGATTTTTGACCACCTCTAGCTTCTCCTTCAGGTAGCTTAACTGCTGCAAGTGGTTCTCGGGCTCGAAAGTAAAAACGCTAGTGTTGATGATCTGATTGATCCCTGACTCTGGTATATACTGTGTATCTCGGTTGATATTTACGGTATTCTGAAGGTTCCTGTGGGCGTGAATGAATATCTCATCTCCCTTCAGAGTGCAACCATCCGATAATGTTATGATTCCAGTATTGCGTAATGTTTGTGAAGTTATTCCAGTCGGGCAAAATACGTGCACTAGGCGCTCCTCACAACACGAGAATAGCCACGAGTCGCGGCTTGTTAACTTGATCCATTCGTCATAACAATCGGTAGATACCGTTTTGCAACTTGATACCCCTTTGTTGCTTATAATTTGCACCTCGCACCTTGACGAGGTATCTTTAATATTATAAGTAGGTGAGGTCAGGACACAAATTAATTGATATTTGTTTATGTGTTCGCATGACGTCAGATCGTTGTATGTTAATGGCAATAATATATCCCTTTTGAGATTAACTGCCAAATAACTTGAAGACGGCACTATCCTTGTGGCAGATTGGTTTCGTTTTTGAGGTATGGGCAAGATTCGGTTTAGTTCGTATTATTCGTTGGATATTAGCGGTAATTTAACTTCAAATATCAATAAATCTTCAATAAACCTCATGTGAACATGTGACAACTTGTACATTTGTTGAATACAGCTATGGTCGCTGATACACGGTACTGAGAGATCGTTTGGTATCTGCCGTGAAATAATGTTCAGCTGTTGTTGAAACTCATCAGGGTGTAATAAGTGTGTGTCCAATCGTCCATTTCGTACATCCGTAACAAGATCGAGCAAAACTTGTTGAATACGATGCAAGCTTGCAATAATCATGTTTGCGGCAAGCGCGCTAGTTGTCAGGTGCAATAACCTTTCGTGGGCTGATTTCGCGCGATTGTCTATTTGCTGAAGGTGTTGGCTAATTGCAGAAAACTGTTGATTCATCACTTCTTCGTTCCTTTTGAGCATGTTATATTCGCCTTCAATGATAGAAGTGTGTTGTTTATACAGTTTCAAAAGATGATCATCGTTACTTTGTAAATATTTTATGTCTCTTTTGTACTGTTTAGCGAATCGTGCGTCTAGGACACCAAATAGATAGTTAGCCGCGTATCCCACACCATCTATGAGTCCGCGTTTTGTACGTATTCCGTGATCCGATCGCAGTATGTCGTTATAATGTTTCAGCTCATCAATTTCGTGCTGGAACTGAGTTGCAATAGTGACATCGGCAATGTCCTCATTGCATATTCCCTTCAAGTATCTCAAGTATTGTTCGACGTTATTTATACTCTGCCAGTAAGATGACATGTTATAGTAAACCACCATTGTCCACTTGTCTTGACTCACGTGCATATCTGCGATTTTATCGAAATAAACAAGTTTCGCAGGATCCAATGCCGTAATGCTGCAGAACCTTTCAACCGAGGAGGTGGAGCACATAGCAATCAATGTGAGAAAAATGCATAAGTACTCGAAAATAGATTTTTTCCTTGTTCTTCTGGTTTGTTTGGGTGCTCCTGGATCTATTAATAACTCAGTTAACCGGTGGCTGCTGGCTAATATGATTGGATGCTTTCGACGGTCGCTTAGGTTAGAGTGTGTCAACCGCCCTCCAACCTTAAGAATGCCACATTCATCTAGGATAGGGTTTAAATTCAAAATGTTGCTTGTAGAGCGTAAAGGCTTGTTATTTTTTAAGCGGCTGATGTCATCGCTGAAACATACATCTTGCACTGTTTTGATAAGCGCATTGTGTGCACTTTCTAGTTCTGTACTCAATAAATAATGTTTTTGTGCTTTCTGCGCCTTGTTACGAATGTTATTCACAAAGCGCAAAGTCCAACTCAATGTTCGTATTACACGTGCCACAGAGCTATGTCTTTGTAGAAGTTCCAGAATTAATGATTCATTATTCTGTGTAAAGCATGCGTATTTTTGTTTCCTCATCTCTTCTTGAGTGATAAACTGTTCATATTGAGGGATATTTTTTCTGGTTTTCAGCCAAGTAGGGCCTTCCCACCACAACGAGTGCGTAGGAAGTCGGGACGGAGATATACCTCTACTTGCGCAATCTGCAGGATTCTCCGCCGACTTGACATAATTCCAACAGGAATAGGGTATAGTTTCTGTTATTGCTTTTACCCGATTAGCGACGAAAGTCTTCCAACGGTTTGCGTCACCGTTTAGCCACCCTAATACTACCATAGAATCGCTCCATGCATGTATTGAGACAGTCTGTACGTTTATGCACTCTATGACCTTTTTCATTAATTTTGACAGTAATAGAGACGCACAGAGTTCTTTCCGAGGTAGCGTCCAAGGGTGTTTCAGTGAGACAAGTTTTGTTTTTCCAGCTACTAATGTGATGCTGGGTAGATCATTGTCGTTTGTAGACTTGCAATAAATTACACATCCGTACGCCTTCTCAGACGCGTCACTGAACCCGTGTAATTCAATTGGTTTGTCTGTGTTGCCCAACCAACGCGGTATTGTTATGCTTTGTAAGCACGGCAGGTTTTTACGAAATACTCTCCATTCCTCTCTTATACTGTCTGGTAGTGGTTGGTCCCAGTTAACCCCTGATGACCATGCTTGTTGGAATATTATTTTGGCCTTTATTGTAACAGGAGATAGCCAGCCTAGTGAGTCATATAACTTCGACAAGTCCGATAATAATAAACGCTTGGTGATGACGTCATCCTTATTGTCGGTGTCAATGACTTTATTAAATGTAAACTGATCACTACGTGAATTCCATTTAATACCGAGTGCCTTGTTAGTTTCTGCTTGTTTCAAGTCTAGCATGTTTTGACTAATCAAATGTTGCGGTAAAGTATCAAGCAATGCGGGCGTATTGCTCGCCCATTTACGTAAGTTGAACCCGCCACCTCGCAGCATCTGGATTAGTTGGTCTTGAGAGATGCGCGCCTCTGAAAGCTGATTACTTCCCCCCAAAATATCGTCCACATACAAATGCTGACTCAGCACCTTAGCAGCGAGCGGATACTTATGACCATCGTCTTGTACTAATTGTTTAATTGTTCGCATCGCTAGAAAGGGTGCGGACTTAGTGCCATATGTTATGGTACAAAGTTGGTATTCGTTTAGGGCAGTGTTGCTCTCCTCACGCCAGATGATCTTCTGCAGCCTCTGATCTTCCTCATGTATGCGAATTTGCCTATAAAATTTTTCAATATCCGCTGTGTAGACAAATTGATAAGTACGCCACCTTAAAATCATAGCTTGAAGATCTTGTTGCAAGTTTGGACCGCATTCCATCAGCTCGTTAAGGCTGTAACCCGATTTTGTTTTTGCTGACGAGTTGAACACTACACGCAGCTTTGTTGTAGTGGAATCAAGTTTGAAAACTCCATGGTGTGGCAAATAACAGCTGGGGTCACTAGATTGTTTACATAGTTTCATGTGACCTAGTGTCATATATTCATCTATAAAACTCTTATAACCATTTGCCAATGTTACATTGTTCACTAGTCTTTTTTCTAATTGTCTAAATTGAGCAATTGCCTGTGGCTTTGATGCCCCTAATTTGTTAGAGAATTGTTTTTTCATGGGAATTCGCACTTCATATCTGCCGTCAGATAATCTTCTTGTTGTATTTTGGTATAATTTCTTGAACTGAACTTGAGGGTTGACTCTCAGAAATCTCTTCATATTCCCAAAATAATGATATTTCTTCTAGGTTGTTCAATACGGCGTGACAATTAAACGTGGTGACGTTGCCCATCAATACCCACCCCATTTGGGGCTGTTGTGCAATAGGCGCGTGAGGGGGCCCGCGAAGTATACCATCTTGCACTATTTCAGCATAGACGCTCGCGTCAAGAAGAATATCAATAGGTCGCGAGATGTTATAGTCTGGATCGGCTAAGGTAATGTTGCGTAGATGTGGCCAGTTTTGCTGCTCAAACGAGTAGTTTGGTAAACTATTTAATACCTTTTTCATTACTAACGCCTCAATAGTGAGTCTGTAATCGCTATATAGTGATTCGCAAACTAGTTGTATCGTTCCATGACTCTCATTTGATGATATTCCAACGCCTAAGACAGTCGCTTGTTGTTTGCGCCTGGGTAGTCCCAAACGCTGCGCCGCTGACTCAGTTTTCAGACTGATTTGTGACCCTTGATCGAGTAAACATCTCATTATTAGATATGTGCCATCAACAGCCATGATTTTTAGCTGAACCGTAGCCAGTAGTACTTCGCTATGGGTTCCGGCCACGTGATTGACATTCCGAGGCAAAGAGTCTGACGTAGTAGGTTGCTTGTTGGCTGTAGTCGCACTGTTGGTTTCTGACCTAGATATTTCCGTGTCAATCACCTCGTGTAATATTGTGTGATGTCGATCATTGCAAATTTTGCATGTTTTATTCGAAGTGCATTCTTGCCCATTGTGTGAAAACATGCAATTTGTGCAAATTTGCAATTGTTTTAATGTTTTCAATTTAATTTCTGATGTCATGTTGCGAAACACCTTGCAATAAGCGAGTATGTGACGAGTTTTACAAATAGGACAGCTTCTTTCCGCTTGTGCAATACAAGATTTTGAAGGCAGTTTAAACCTTCCACTTGTTGAAATATGTTTTGATGTAAATTCTTTTACTGGCGCGCTGTTTTGTTTGTGTGCAAAGTTTTTATTTCTCTTAATAGGTTCTAATGCCGTAAATTTCGTTTCCAGAAACCCTATTAATTCATCAAAGGAGGGCAGCTCCCGTGGAGTTTTTCTACTCTCCATGTAGGACGCATATGTTTCGGGGTCCAATTTTCCAGTCAAAATGTGAACTAAGATTGGATCCCATGTAGTTGTATTGACCCCCAGATTGTTGATCGCGTGGATTGTTTCCAGACTGGTGTCATGTAACCGTTTTATCTCAAACGCTGTTTGTTGTTGTACTGTGGGTTGATTCATAAATATTTGAATTTGTTTTAAAAAAAGTAACTGTGTGTTGTTATATCTATGAGTCAGTATGTCCCAGCACGTGTCATAATTTTCGGCAGATACATTCAAATGCTGAACGAGCCGCTCAGCTTCGCCACGCCGGGAGTTTGCTTTTAAGATGTTACATTTTTTGACCCCTTGTCAATAACGAGTTGTTATGTATCGCTTCCGAGAACAAATCCATGAACGTTGGCCATTGAGCGTAACTACCGGAAAATGTAGGTATTTCAATTTGTGGCACAGTTTGATATCGATGTTTTGAAATATTCAAAGCAGTGTTTAACTCTCGTTTAGTGGCCTCAAACAGCGTTTCATGTTTTGTATACTCTTCTTCGTAACTCACATTAGTACCGACTAGTAAATTGTCAATTTGCCAATGCAATTTATCTATTATTTTCCATCTAGCCTGCAGCATCTCGAGTTTGTCTTCAATTTCCCACTTCTCCTTAATATCGGATGGGACTAATCCCGCCCACACGCCCACCACTGTAACTCCTGTACACCAGGATCCACAGCAGTGACCCACGAACACACCGAGTTATGACACTCGGGAAGTCCCAGGAAGAAATTAAACTGTCTTGGAACCCGCAACGAAATTAATCAGAAGAAAATTGGAGGAGTTGGAAATACAGTAAATCCACTTCCCTCCTTAGCAAAGCGGGAGACAAAATGAAGTAAAACGGGCATACACCCTTTTAAACAGGGAAGCACCACGGCCAGGAAATATTACGGGTCCTACGTGAGCTATATTTGATTTCTATAATATGTATGGCAGAATCGCCTAATCGCACGGAAGTTCACCCTAGTTGACACAAGATCCCCATAGTATACCGCCCCAGATGTCACCTGCAAGGTATTCAGCATTATATTACGTTCATTATACCAAAGACTACATTCCCAGAGGATATGATGAGCAGACTGTTCATAGTGAGAGTTAGGTGTTGAGCATTGACACAATGGTGACTCGACTAATTTAAATAAATAAAGCTTGCTCTTAAAGTTACCATGACCCATAAGAAATTGAGCGACACAGTGATCCACCTCAAGCCATGTCCTCGACAACCGTTCGCGAACAGATGGAAAGAATTGGTAAAGATGGCGCCCCTTGGATGATTCATCCCAGCGTTGTTGCCATTCGTCTATGAGGTCATTATAGACATCGGACTGCTGTTGAAGCAATCTTGTAATTTTACCGCGATCCCGCGCGCCCAAAAAATCGCATTCCATGTTTTGTTGTCTTGAATAGTACATGGCTGCACGTCTCTGCACCTCGAGATCGACCGGAAGCACACCCGCCAACACCGGCAAAGCCTCAGTGCTGACCGTCCTATATGCCTTGCACAAGAATATCAGTGCAAGTCGTTGGCCTTGTAACAGTTTGCGACGAACAGCGCCTACGGTCGCCCTATCGGCCCATACAGGTGCACCATAGCACATAGAACCTAAATAAGTAGCTCCGTATATGATCTTTAATGTATTAAATGATAGACCCCATGTCGCAGTTGATATCCTTGTCAATGCACAGAAACTCTGTTTAGACTTTTCATTAACTATTTTAATATGTTCGATAAATGAAAAGTTTCTTTCTAAAACTAATCCTAGGTAACACACTGAGGCCTTATTTTTTACAGTAACATTGTCAAATCTAATGCTTGGCGGTGATTTGAGGTTACCTTTTAAAAGTAGCTGGAAGGTTTTGTTGGGTGCAAAATTTAAGCGATTACGTTCACCCCATTGAGATATCAAGTTCAAACATCTATTGGCTAATCTCTCAAGCCCCGCCCTAGTATCAGATTCCACCAGTAATAAGCCGTCATCAGCATACGCGTTCAGAGTACATCCGGATGGTATTGGTATCGCAAGAAAATCGTCGAAGCCGATATTCCACAAGTATGGACCTAGCACCGATCCCTGAGGACATCCCATTGTAAGCGCCTTCGACACAGAATGATGACCAAGTCTTAGTTTAGTAGTACCTTGTGAAAAGTACGAAGAGATAAGGGAATAAATCATTTTAAAGCACCCCCGTGATTTTAATTTCAGCAACAGCATGGGCCACCATGCGTTGTCGAAGGCGCCAGATATATCTAAGAAAATAGCCAGCACGTATTGACATTTTGACTCTGTGACAAACTTTCTAACCGATGTAACAGCGTCAGTTGTCGATTTACCCAACGTAAATCCAAATTATCTATCATGAAATTTGACTCCACCTGGCAGAAGCCGGGGCACTACAAGACGTTCTAAAAGCTTTCCTAACGATGGTAACAATGTGATTGGTCGGTAGGATTTAGGATCATCCGATGGCTTGTCGCCACTTTTTGGTATTATACGAATATTACCGCACCGCCATTTACGAGGAAATATTCCTTCAGCAATGCAACGTTTAAAGACAGTGAAAATCGTGTCACCCGAAAGTTTACAAGCTTCTTTGATCATTTTGTTAGATATTTTATCATCGCCCGAAGCCTTGTTTAGTGGCAAGGATCTAATGATACCGAGAAATTCGTCTGAAGATGGTAAATCAGACATTGGAGACAGTGGTGGTTCGATGGCCCACTGCCTGATCTGTCGGTGATGATCAGTGTCGTTTTCCGGCCGATCGTCAGGTACGAGTGATTCTAAAAGATATTCTGCTGTTTCTTCTACTCCTGTGGTATATCTGTTATTAATTTTGATGTTCTGTATGTATGCAAGGTCGATTGATCTATTTGCCTTAAATTCGTGATACAAAGGTGACCACGGGCCCTCTCTATCGAGTCTATCGACAAGTTTCTGAATTAAATTTCCCTTCGATTTTTCCACTGCAGCTCTGTAGTGGGACCTGGCAACTCTAAGAGCAATAAGAGCATTATTGTACAAAGCTCCTGTTACGTTGTGTTTTTTTAAATTGTTTAATTTTCTACGAGCTTTCCGGTAGCTTCTACGTAGTTCGGCTAATCTATCATTCCACCAATCACATCTACGAGTGTTAGTGATAGATCCGCGACCAATAGATACATCAGCGCAGTATGTGAAAGTTTCTGATAGTATTTCTGCGCTTTCCTCAGCTGATAAAGTACTGCGACTGAAGTCTTTGGTATGAGTTGCAAATAGTGAACCAAACAAAGCCCAGTTCGCACCCTTAGTTTTAAATCTAAAATTAAAAGGAGCCCTTTGTGGATCCCGTGCAACCCTTGGTATGAATTCGTACACGATCAAGCGGTGATCACTATAGGATGCGTCCGGGAGGACACGCCATCCGGATATCGAGACGTCGCCGTGCGTAAGCGTCACGTCAATAGAAGACTCACCCATTTGGTTGCAAAAAGTTGGTGGTGCATCGGGGGTATTGTGAATAGTAAGATTCATTTCCGCAATGAAATCTTCAACCGCACAACGTCGAACCGTGTCGGTTGAACGCAACTTGCCATACCATAATGAAGATGACGCATTGACATCAGCGCCAATGATGATTTAATGTCCCACGAGGAACTGCAAGACGTAACGTAAGTGATGTAAGTGAGGATCAATAGGATGTGAATATTGAAAATAGCAGCTCACTACGTAAACCTTACAGGTAGAGGATGAGATCTCAGCAACGGCGCAGTGTGACGTCATAAGATTACGCAAAGATGTTACCGTAAAATTAGAACTTGCAACATATATCCCAGCCTGCAAACGGCAGTCAAGCTGTACTACATTACGACGCAAGCGAGCGCTGTGATATTGTTCTTGTATAAGAACAATGTCTAACTTTTGTTCTAAAATTACACGGTCTAATTCTGATGTAGCTATTTTATCGTTATGAAGATTTAATTGGCCTATTGAAATATTATCCATCACTTAGTAAGTTACTCCATAAACTTTTTTTTTTTTTTTTTAATTAAACTATTCAGTAATTGGTATTTGATATTAGCTGTTCCAGTTTTAATTTGTATGTGGCACAGTCGTGTGAGCCGCATCGATGGTCAGATCGTTTTTTGAACCGCTTGCACTGTGCGCACGTGGGCTTAAAATCTGGTGTGTCTTTATCTGGACAAGCTCGTGTTTCATGTGCGGCGGCGCAATTAGCACAAGTAGGGGTTTTAATGGTGCAAAACTTTTGTACATGACCGAATTGCTGACAATTTAAGCAACGAACTACTTCTATATCGTCTATGAATCTACATGTGGCCCAGACTATATAAAATTTATCTTTTGTGTTGGCTAGATGTTTCCTAACTGCTGCCTCTAATTCTAAGCCTATCCATTGACGACCATTTTCTAGTTTACGATGCCTAACAATTTTGGTTGACTTAATAAAATCGTTCTCACTTAATTTTAATTCGTCCTTGATATTCTGACGGTATAAAGCTGTTAGGAAGGCACGATCTTCCATAGAACCGGGTACGTCTTTTACAATTATACGGGGCTTTCGGCCTTTCGGTTTTTCTAATCGTAAACCTGCTGATTTAATGGCGTCTACAGATTCCAGTTTCTTAAGCTGCCGTTCGTTAGCTACACGTAACACGACGCCTGCCTTAGAGGTTTTTTTAACGCCTACAATTTGGAAACCCTCATCGCTCGGTTTAATAGCCTTCATAAGAGCTTGTTTCGTTGCTGACGAGGTCGCATAGTCCGCTAAGCGTTCCGTAGTGGGATAGGCAATAACACAAGGCCTAGGAACGCGCGCTTCAGTAGGTACCGGGCACGGGGCAGATTTAGGTGGTAAGCGAAGCTTAAGTTTGTCCGCGTACGTTAAACTCGTTTGTTGAGTTGCGATACCCTCCATTTGTCGCTCAAAATTCGCTAACTTCGCTTCGTTGCTAAAGGATTTTATTGCTAACATTGATACGATACCGGTAATTCGTTGAGTAATATCCATAATCGCCGTTTTATTACCTACATTCATCCGAGATCCCTGATCATTAACTAATTCATTAATTTTTGATAAGTAATCGGTGGCCTGTGACACTAAGTCACAGTAATTGTACTCCCCACAGTTATCACGACCGGTAGGAGACGAAACATTTCCACTTAAGTCCGAATTAATAATGCGTCTACGGCTTCCGTCTTTCGGTGAGAAATCCGCAGGTGACCCTTCGTTAAATGTCCTTTTCCCGGTTGGTGTTAGAAATTCACTTGTACCGCCGGGATCCGGCAACTCGCTAACGACCGACATAGCCAAACAAAGACACACCAATCAACAATTTAAAAAAAAAAAAAAAAAAACAAGCTTAAAAATAAACAATACGCAGAGAAAAATCAATGTAAACAAAGGATACCACCTACCCACTTTTAGTAAGAAAATAAATTTACTCACCAATAGTCGTAATAAAAGAATTCGGCACTATATTTATGTTTAGAAAACAATAAAACTTACTGAATTTCTTTAGAAACACTATACACAACCTTTAGCCGCCCGCAAAGTGGGAACTAGTCACATAAAAGCACAGAAAACAATATTAAAATTGTTAGCATACGAAGTCACACGTTAGTCGCACGGTGCCGCGAAGGGAAGTGAAGGGTTAATATCGGATATGTTAATATTCTTGATGATTCTCATGAACGCTCGAAAGTTAGTACTTTGTTGATTAATAAGCTCGTCTGTGTTAGAAGGTATCCCCTTATCCTCAGTAGGTGAAACTTGCCAGTTCTGTAATAACCCACGTATCGTTTCATATTCCTGTTTAACCTTTTCATAGGCCTTGCTGATGAAATAATCATCCGTTTTTCGCTCTGTAGATGTCGAGAGTATGGTGTTATTAAGGTCAAATTGAGTCCATAATTCCTCGACCACTTCCAGCCTTTCACTGATGTACGCAGCAGTTTTTCGTTTAGCTGAATCCTTTTTGAAATTGCTCAAAATCTTCCTGATAGATTCAGATAGGATTTGTTGTTTTTGCAGTTTTGCTTCCATAGCGAGTCTTGTAGATACCTAGTATCGCTCACGCTGGTATGTTGTTTGTTCAGTGATATGTGTGATCGCAATATTCTACCGGGTATGTGCGACGCTCTCAATTGAACTGGTGAGACCCGCTTGTGGGAGGCCAGCCAACCGATTCGCTACCACAGTCAAACACACGACACACTTCACAAAAACCTCGAAGGACCAAAATGTTGGGGCTGTTATTATATTTTTCCCAACATTTAATGTTGAAGTTTGTTTATAGTTGAAGTTCGGTAAAAAATACCAATGTTGCAGTTATGAGCGTTTATTGAACACTAAAATTCACTGTATAAATTAAAACCTTATAAACCACAATTTCGCTGACTTAACTAAGTACGAGTTCGTACAAGTGCTGTTGCTAAAAACATTAATAATAAGTTGAAAACAATAGGCATCTTCCTTGATCTTTCTAAAGCTTTTGATACTGTCTCTATTCTGCTCTTACTAATGAAACTTGAACTAATTGGCATTAGAGGGCTACCTCTCAATATTTTTAAAAGTTACTTAACTAATCGTACCCAAAGCGTTACTATCGGTGGCTATACAAGTGGAGTAGAACATCTGAACTGCGGCGTTCCTCAGGGTAGTGTCTTCGGTCCTACCCTGTTTCTTATTTACATAAATGATCTGTGCAAGCTTTCCCCATCTAACGCTAAAATTATTACCTACGCAGATGATACAGTATTACTGATTCATGGTAAAAGTTGGGATGATGCACGTTCTTTTGCTGTATCTGCTCTGCAAACCATTATGAATTGGCTAGCCAATAACCTTCTTACACTCAACTTAGAAAAAACGAAATTCATCACTTTTTCTCCAAGAATTGCATCTCAGCCGCCCTCTTCTTTTTCCCTAAGTGCCCATCTGTGTTCTACTACTCAAAACTGTAATTGTATTGCTATTAAACGCACAGATTTTATCAAATACCTTGGGGTGTACGTGGATAGTATGTTGACCTGGAAGGAGCAAATTAGATCATTGGTGCCAAGAGTTCGTAAATTAATATTTGTATTCAAACATTTAAGAACGGCTGCCAACCTACAAACACTGAAAATGGTTTATTTTGCTCTCGCTCACTCTATGTTGACCTACTGTGTTACTGCATGGGGTGGCTCAGTAAAATCTTTAATGCTGCCTTTGGAACTGTCGCAGCGGGCTGTGCTGAAAGTTATGACACGTAAGCCTATTCGTTTCCCAACCAAGGAGCTCTATGACCTATGTAAACTCCCTACAGTCAGACACTCATTCTTGCTGAGCACCATACTGCGCAAGCATGCAGAATTGCCATTTGACGCGGTATCTATTTCCCGGGTACGGAGGTCGGATACGGTGTCCCATATTGAGGTGGCCAAGTTTGAGATCCTTAAGCGTCAATATCATTTTATTAGCCCTGTTATATACAACCGAGTAAATAGAATACTGAATGTCAATACAGTTACGCTTAAGACTTGTAAGTTAGTTACAAATGAATGGCTGCACACCCTGAACTATGAAGAACTTGAACTTATGGCTAAACCACATAATTGCAAATAGAAATTTCCTCCAAAACTCTCCACCCCTCTCAGTAACACACACTCACATACACACACACACACATACACACACAGACTTACTAACAATTTATGATCTGATTTGGTTTAGTTTTATTTTGTTAATTTTAAACGGTTATTAATGGAACTCTGACGGCCCCAGGCCGGAGGTGGCGTTAATGTCTGCGACACAGTTCTTTTAACTAATGCAGACACTTTCGCATAAAATGTTACTGTTTCCTTTGTTCTAGTTTCCAATAAAGCTTTATTATTATTATTTTTATTTTATTTTTTTAGACGCGCTTAATCGCTTAACTAGTTCAGATTTTAATTTTTCAAACTTACCTTCCGCCGGGAGTCCACACAAAATATCTTTAATTTGTGCTACATACGTGTGATCCATCCGTGAAACTGCGTAATAGAACTTTGTAGAATCACTGGTCACGTTGGATAATATGAACTGTCCGTCTAATTGGGCAAACCAACAGTTGTATATATGGGCGCTGTACTGATTTTATATTAACAGAATGTTGATATGACGTCATAATGAGTGCTAAATAAATTAAATTTAAGAAGTATCGTGTTTGATATCTATTTTAACATTAATATTTAATTTTAATATCCATTTTGTTTAACTTATAATTCATTAAAATGTATTATAATTAAATCATGTAACATTATACTATGTGGTGATTCTGTTTTGCGAATTTGAACATAAAAACGTAGTCTCAATTAACTTTACGATTAAGCAGTAGTTGCCAATATACATTTACGAAGGAAAGACGTGTTTTTCTAACCGATCCGCCGGCACAAGCCAAATTGAACCTTACGACCTCACCATATGGTCGACTTCGAGCCGTATCGAAGTTCAACATTGCATCGAAGACCGGCTGCAGGGAGAACAAAAGAACTGCATTCCTGAGCGATAAGCGAGCGCCGGGTTGAAGCTTAGTGCAATTATAAAGATATTTTAGATATACTGTGTGAGGATTTCGACTGTTACGTGTGAAATATGGCCACGGAAACCGAACAAGCAATCAGTATACTGGAAAATACAGCCCTACTATTGAGGAGAACCCAGCTCAATTTATCAAAATGTCCCAAACAACGACTGGCTAAAGTGGGCTACTTACAAACCAGAATAAAAACAATCGAAGAATACTGGATGATCTTTAAAGAAGCCCATAAAAAATTATTGACCTGTACCACTAGTGAGGAGCGTGGATTGCTGCCATATTTCGAGAAGGAGGAACTTTTTTCATACAAGAAGATTTGTACTTGTGTATGTTGGGAGACTTAAAAGACATGTTGGCGGCAGTCGAGTCTGCTAAAAGTAAACAATCGCCGCCAGAAGACCTGCAAAATAAGAAAGTTCACCTCCGGGCTATACATTTACCTCTGTTTTCGGGCGAGTACGAACTCTGGCCTAGTTTTAAAGATTTGTTTTCATCACTTGTCCACAATTGCACGACACTAAGCGACGTCGAAAAACTCCATTACTTAAAAACCAGTGTGGCAGGTGAAGCAGCGACTTTATTGAAGCACATTCCAGTAAGAAGCGCTAACTACATTCAAGCATGGGGAACGCTGAACCATCGATATGGGAACAAGCGTCTAATAGTGAACGCATTGTTGAAGCGACTTTTTGCCCAGAAGAAATGTACCAGCCAAGCCGCAACCCAACTGAAATCTCTATTCGACACCACCAAAGAAGTATTACAGAGTCTAGAAAATCTGGAGGTGTCGATGGATTCTTGGGATCCAGTAATCATATTTCTGGTTGCACAGAAGTTGGACTCAGAATCCCAGAAGGAGTGGGAACAAAATTCCTACTCAGAGAATTCTCAGAACTTGTCGACTTGGAGAGATCTGCGCAAGTTTTTGGAGGCAAAAAACTACGAAGCTTGCCAAGGAACGAGTCCTTCACGTTACAGCCACGGAAAGACCAAAGCAAAAAAGTTGTGCTTTATGTACAGATTGTCCCACACGTTGTGCCATTGTAACGTATTTACCAAGATGTCACCAAACGAACGTAGAGAACATATCAAAACAAACAAGCTCTGTTTCAACTGCCTCGGAGTATGATATTCGGTGTTTAGGTGCCGTTTGCCAACATCATACCGTGTATGTAAGAGACGTCACCACACTCTTCTACATCTACCTAACCACGGGGAGGCATCGGCTTCTCATGTTGTAGCTAATCAACCGATGTCATCCAATCAAGCAAGTGTAGAAGAAGGGGAAGTTCAAGCAATGGTTGCGTTACACTATCACGCAGGGCGAAAACAGACAATTTCACTATTAGCCACTGCAATAGTAATTTTAAGGAATGAACGTGGACACACTACTACTGCATTGAAGGCGCTGATAGACTCAGGATCTCAAGCATGTTTTATAAGTGAGAAGGCAACTCAGATCCTGAAACTACATGAGGCAGCAGTAGATCTTATCGTGTCTGGACTTTTTTTTTAAATTTATTTATTTAGATATATTCACAATATTTTACAGGAATATACTCCCAAGGCAATATTGCAAGCTTATAACTAGTTATCTGATTGTCTTAGAATCTAAATTGCATAATTTTATAAATGAATTTAAACAAATTAATATATGTCAGAAATAACGCAACTTTGTGCTACTTCTGTGAATTTCGACAGGCTACAGTTGTAGATGTCTGTATTTGCCGCAATAACATTAATAATACGTATGGCGCGCGACAAGGGGGCAAATTTGAGCATGTTGGTTCTCGCCACCGGCACGCTGAGTGCTACTAAGCGGCGACGAGCGCCTGCGCATCCGTTGGGGCCACATAGCCGTAGGCACGCCAGCACGGCCGGGTGGTGCCGCTGACCGCGCAGCACGCGCCACACATAGCACGCTAGCGCGACATCTCGCCGCACGCTCAACCGCACGTACCCTACCATGCCGAGTACAAACAAACTGGGGTACATCAGTGGGTACAAAGGGTACACTCCATATTCTTTAAAATACAAAAATCGAGCGAATTTGTTTTGTATTTTTTCCACCATAAGGCTATACTTCGCCTCATAGGGATTTCAGATAATGGCTGTCGACTCAAGATGACTCCGAACAAGTGCGTTGTATAATATTCTCACGGCCATTGTATTCTCAAAATCTTTACAATTTCTTGAAATGAACCCTAAATTTCTAAACGCCTTGCCGCAGATGTTTACAATGTCTTTACGAAACGTCAGCTCAGGTACAATTTCAACCCCTAAGTCACGGGTACAACCTAAGCGCGGTATTAATACATCGTTCATACTATATGTATAGTGCAGAGGAGTCCTCGCCCGTGTATAACTCATTACTCCGCACTTGGCTATGTTAAAATGCAGTTTGTTAGTATTGCTCCACTGCACTACCCTATCCACATCACCTTGCAACCTCTCCGCGTCCGACGCGTCTTTTATCGACAAATACACCTTAAGGTCATCTGCAAACAGCAGACACTCGGCATGTTGGACTACCGCCGGTAGGTCGTTAACCATTAAAATGAATTCCAACGGTCCCAAATTGGACCCCTGACTTATGCCCGAAAACGTAAAATACTGTAGTGATTTATAACCTGTATACTCCACGTACTGTCTGCGTTCGCCAAGGTAGCTCGCGAAGAATTCTAGCAGTTGCGGCGTAAAACCCAGTGCCGCCAACTTCGACGATAGCACGTCATTATTGACGACATCAAAAGCCTTCCGGAAATCGAAGTACGCACAATCTACCTATCCTCCCGCATCAATGACTGGTGTAAGATATGTTGTAAAAGATAGCAAGTTGGTCCCTGTACTTCGCCCCGGCCGGAAACCGTGCTGCGCATCAGTTAATTGACAACTGAGTTGAGTATAAATACCTGCGTGTAATGCTGATTCAAATATTTTAGCAAACGCCGACAGCACTGCGACTGGTCTATAACCACTGACGTCATCATTTCCCCTACCCTTCGGAACCGGTATCACTCTTGTGACTTTCCATTGGTCGGGGTAATGACTTTCCTTTAAGCACAGATTAAAGATGTGCAACAATGGCCCCCAGAACACCTTACGACAATCCTTCACAATGTATGGAGGTATACCATCTGGCCCCACGGAGTGCTTGGGTTTGAGGCGGTTTAGTGCCGATCGCAGCTCACGCTCAGTGAACTGACCCATATGTACCCGAGCTGCGCGGGCGCTCACACCTGCCGATCGTTCCGCCGCGACCGGATCCAACGCTGGTCGTTCCTCGCTATACACTGAGTGAAAATATACATTCTGTGTACTAAGTATCGGGAATTTGTCAATAAAACAAAAAATACAAATTATTCATCTAAATTTATTTTATCGCCTTCAATGTAGGCCCCATCGCTTGCAATGCAACATCTCCACCGCTTCACCCAGTCTTCCATACATTTTTCATAGGCTATTTGCGGTATGGCCTTTAGCTCATTCAGCGAATTTTCTTTTATGGCTTCTATCGACTCAAAACGTTTTCCTCGAAGTGGTAATTTTAACTTGGGAAATAAAAAAAAGTCAGACGGAGCCATATCAGGTGAATACGGTGCTTGGTCGAGAACTTTTGTTGAATTTTTCGCTAAAAACTCTTTCACTATAATGGCTGTGTGTGATGGTGCATTATCATGGTGTAGCATCCATGAGTTGTGTTGCCGTTTTCGGCGGATACTCTCACGCAAACGCTTCATGACGCCTAAATAATATTCTTTATTCACTGTTTCTCCCTCTGGAAGGAGTGAACCACACCACGGTAGTCAAAAAAAAACTGTCAGCATCACCTTGATTTTGGAGCGACTTTGCCGCGGTTTTTTTGGTTTCGGCTCGTTTTCGAGACGCCATTCTGAAGACTGTTGGCTTGTTTGCACGTCGTACTCATAAACCCATGTCTCGTCGCCAGTTATTATACGTTTCATAAAGGTCGGATCCGTAGAAGCTCGGGAAACCATGTCTTCAGCGACATGCTTTCGCTGCGCTTTTTGAACAAAATTAAGCTCTTTTGGAACTAGTCGAGCGGCGACGCGTTTCATGCCTAAATTGTCAATGAGAATGTTGTGGACGGACTTAAAATATATGTTCACCTCACTAGCCAACTCTCTCAGACTCATACGTCGATTTTCGAGCACTAGCTTCTTGATTCTGTCGATGTTTTCTTTGGTCGTAGCGGTTGAAGGTCTACCAGAACGAGGCAAGTCTACTACTACTTCTCGGCCTTCTTTAAAAGCCTTATACCATTCATAAGCCCTTGTTTTCGATATACACGATTCGCCGTAGGTATTTCGCAACATTTTTAGTGATTCACCACAAGAAATATCATTCGAAACACAAAATTTAAGGCACACTCTTTGTTCAACAATATTTTCCATTGTAAAAATCGCCGAGGACTCAAAACTATCACCAACAAAAAGTGTAGTTTAAAACAAATTAAATGACAAATCCCGCTCAAATTTGCGCGCTTAATCAGTACAGTGCTACCAACATGCAGTAAAAAAATTAGAACGACCTCTTTTACGCGGGTCTTTTTATTGACATATTCCCGATACTTTTTACACAGAGTAGTATAGCAAAACACTCCGCACACTCTTTCGCGCTTAATACCCTACCATGTTTCCTTATTGTTTATTTTTTACGTAATTCCAAAAAGATTTCGGCTCATTATTAATATTTATTTGTAATCTACGCTGGTACGCTTTATAGGATGACTCAAGTTTACGCTTCACCAATGAGCGATACCGTGAAAACGTTTCGTAATCACACTGGGAACCTGTAATTTTGAAAATTTTGTGATATCTTGATTTTATCTTAATATCGCGTATTAAATCTGGCGTGTACTATTTTGGATATATGTACCTACGACTCACTTTATTTGATTTGGTTTTCGTGGGAGTACACTCATTTATAGCCTCATTAACAATATTACAGAAATAGGTCAACGCCTCCTCTGAGCGTTTAATATCATACAATGTATCCCAATCTAACATGTTAAATATCTCATATAACATTGCAAAATTACACTTATTGAAGTTCCAGTTATTACTACGGTTGTTGTCAATGTCTATATGGTCCTGCATAGGCAGCTGGGAAGAGTCCTCGAAGGTTAGAGTCAGGCATGAAGTAAATGTAAATGTATTATCACGATGGAACAATTTCATTTTACCTATTAAAGCCTACGTGATGACGAAGCCCTTGACCTCTAACATGCCTTCAGGCACAATAATAAGAAGAGATTGGCCGCACCTTGCTGGCATTCAACTGGCAGGCGAAACATTTCCCGCCTCCTGTAACATCGATCTGCTGTTGGGTATCAATGAGTATGTAAACATTATGAAGAAGGGATTGATCAAAGGTCCACCAGGTACACCATGCGCACAAGATACATACCTGGGATGGATCCTTATGGGTGGAATTGACATCAAGGTCAGGAAGCATGAGCAATCCCTAACATGACACAAGAAGTTGTTATAGAAGATTTGCTGAAAACAATATGGGAAGTTGATGAAGATACGAAAAGAAACCTAACACAAAGGGAACAGTTATGTGAAGATATTTACACTAAGACACAGAAGCGAGATGAATGTGGAAGATATGTTGTCAAATTACCATTCAACATTGAAGAACCTAAATCAACAGAAGGAAATACGAGAGAAATAGCAATGAAGAGACTAATGCAATTAGAAAGAAGGTTTAATCAAAATAAATTATTAAAGCAAGAATACAACAAGGTAATGGAAGACTACGTAGATCTAAAACATATCGAAGAAATACCTACAGAAAAAATAAATAATAAATCAGTCTACTTACCTCACCACGCCGTGATCCGTAAGGATAAAGAAACCACGAAGACTCGTGTCGTATTTGACGCCTCGTGCAAGGGCTCCAACGGTGTCTCTCTCAATGACGAACTGTTGACGGGTCCTGTACTGCAAGACGATCTGAGAAATCTGATAATGAGGTGGAGAACTCACGCCGTATGCTTTGTAGCTGATATCCAGAAAATGTACCGTATGATATGGGTCAACCGAGAAGACACAGATTATCAAAGAATTTTGTGGAGAAGCGACCAATCTGAAGAAGTCAAAGACTACAGATTGTTGACTGTTACATTTGGAACAGCTTCTGCTCCCTATCTCGCCGTAAGAACCCTTATGAAATTAGCAGAAGATGAAGGCTACCGGTATCCAGAGGCTGCTAAGATATTGCGTGAAGATTTTTACGTATATGACGCAATATCTGGAAGTGACAGTCTGCAACAAGCAATAAAGAATAGTCAAGATCTTAGAGCACTCCTTCATTTGGGTGGATTCGAACTAAAGAAATGGTCATCCAACAGCCAAGCATTCTTGGAAACAGTTGATCCTAGCGATATATCGTCTAATGCTAATCTGGAATTGAAGATTGATGGAACAATAAAGGCACTTGGCGTACAATGAAATTTAGGAAAAGACAGATTCGAGTACAATTTAAACTTACCTTCAATCAATGAAGTGATCACGAAGCGAAGCATTCTGTCTGACATCCAAAAGTTGTTTGACCCACTCGGCTGGATTGCGCCTAGTATCGTTCTGACAAAGATGTTAATGCAAGAACTATGGCTTGAAAAGATAACCTGGGACGATGCATTGAATTCTAAAATAGCCAGCAAGTGGATCACTTTGCGATCTGGCCTTGAACATGTGAATGGAATCTACATAGATAGATGGGTAGGTACAACGTGCGCCAACAGAGAGTCCATAGAACTCCACAGATTCAGCGATGCATCCATCCAAGCATATAGCGCTGTAGTATATTGAAGAGTGACTTACCTAGATGGTACGAACAAAACGACGCTTATCGCAGTAAGAACAAGAGTGGCTCCGATGAAAACAATACCCTTACCTCGTTTGGAGCTCTGCGGCGCGTTGATACTCTCAAGATTGCTTAAGCAAGTTGGTCAAGCAATAAGAATACCTGCAACTCAAATCTATGCTTGGACAGATTCGACCATTGTCCTGTCGTGATTATTTGGAGATCCAAACCACTGGAAGGTGTTTGTGGCAAACAGAGTTGTTGAGATTACAACTAATTTATCCTGCAGTCAGTGGCATCACGTCCAAACTCATGATAATCCAGCTGATGTTGGTTCCAGGGGGATGTTAGTTGAAAATCTGAAAAAGTGTGAATTATGGTGGCATGGGCCAGACTGGTTACAACAATCGAAGATACAGTTCACTAAACCAAACATTAACAATAAACAGAGATTGAAAGGAAAAATAATAAAATACAAAATTTAAAATAACTTACAACAAAAATGAACAAGAGAAGAGACTACTTATACAATTTGAAGAATTTGATACACTATTAGAGCTACTTAGAACAATCACATACTGCCGAAGGTTCCTGAAACAAAAAGCATTAAAAGACAGAATAGATAGCAAAATCACAACTGAAGAACTACACGTATCGATGCAAACCTGTATAAAAAGAGCACAAGAAGAAGAATTTACAGAAGACATAAAATCGTTAAAAACAAAAAAGAGAGTTAAGAAAACAAGCAAACTAAAAGCACTAGATCCTTACCTTGACGAAGATGGAATCCTGAAGGTGGGCGGTCGGCTCAGGAACTCTGAACTGGCTAATGAAGTGAAGCACCCAATCATTTTGGGTCATGCAAGTAGACTTACCTATTTAGTGGTCGCAGAAGCACATTTGAAGACGCTGCATGGAGGAGTGCAATTGATGCTCACTTACCTGCGAACGAAATACTGGATACTCCGAGCGAAGTCCCTTGTAAAGCAGTGTATCCATCGATGCTTGATATGTGCTAGATATGGGGCTAGAGTAAAAACACAATTGATGGGGGACTTACCAAGTTTTCGGGTAAAACCAGCTCGGCCATTCCTTAATTCCGGTGTCGACTTTGCGGGACCAATTCAAATTTTAATAAAAAAGGGCAGAGGAGCCCAAACTGGCAAGCCGTACATAGCTATTTTTGTATGTATGTCCACGAAGGCTATCCACTTGGAGTTGGTTGATGATCTGAGTTCAGCTGCATTCATTGGTGCCTTTAAACGATTTTGCGCACGAAGAGGCAAATGTACAAATATGTGGAGTGATCAGGGAAGAAACTTTGTTGGTGCTAACAAAGATCTAGTTGAAGCCTGGAAGGAATACTACTCGCTCGCCTACAATTTGATGGAGAAATTAGTGAATTATTTGCTAATGATGGAACACAATGGCACTTCATCCCGGTCTACTCTCCAAATTTTGGAAATTTATGGGAGACGGGTGTGAAGTCTATTAAGCACCATCTACGAAGAATCCTTAACACTAACCTTACCTATGAAGAGCTTACAACAGTTCTTTGTGGGATTGAAGCGTGCTTGAACTCGAGACCGCTGTGCCCGCAGGAAGACAGCACGTTGGAACCATTAACTCCGGGTCATTTTTTGATAACTGAAGCCCCTGTAACCGTGCCTGATGTAAACCAGAAGGACGCTAATATAAGCAACCTGACACGTTGGCAATACACGCAAAAACTGCTGAACGACTTCTGGTCAAGATGGCAAAAAGAGTACTTGACGCGGCTGCAACAAAGATCGAAATGGTTAAAACGCGAAGACGAATTCAAGATAGGAGACATTGTTCTCATAAAACAGGACATATTTTGAAAGTAGTCCTCTGGTGGGCGGCTTATGGTGATTCTGTTTTGCGAATTTGAACATAAAAACGTAGTCTCAATTAACTTTACGATTAAGCAGTAGTTGCCAGTATACATTTAGGAAGGTGTACGGGCAATGCACCCGCACATTGTCGTGTCAGCATATTACGCCAACACGTACATTTTACTTATTAGCAATAAGTAGTACATATCAAGCTTCGTACTCAAACGGTTGACCTAACAAGAGTGTCATTAACCCGTATCATTTAGATTTAGTTAGATTTAGCTAAATACAATAAATAGTTAAAACAAGTTAACTAATTATCCAGCATTTTATTTCTTGGTGTAAATACCTTACATCAAAGTGGTCCTTCGAGATTTGAACCTAGCGCGCGGTTTGGTTTTAAGCAGGACCTTCGCGTGTAAAAATTAAATATCGTAACGAAATCGTTCTAACAAGTGAATAATTTCGACATATTCTTCATCGACGGACAACAGGGCTCCGTGAACAGAACTTCAAGGGTTTGCAGTTATATCAAGTAAGATCTTTTAATTTATCTAGCAAAACACGATGTCGCAAATCGAAGCCGTCGTTGTAAATCAAGAGCAACTCGTCGAGGAGATGGAACGGCTCCTCGCATCTTTTAAGAAAACTGGGCGGGACAAGAGAACAGCTGACTATATCAAGAGGAAGCTGGACGCTTTAGAGGAGTATTGGAATGAATTTCAGGCTAACCATGAACAGTTGAGTAAGTATGACTTAGACGAGTCTCCTTATTTTCAACACAGATACTTCGAAAGTGCTGAAGAAGTTTACAACAGGGTAAAACTACACTTTAAGCAGTATTTAGCTACAACACCCAGGCCATCGCCGAAAATAGATACTGACCAACAGCAGCCGACCACTCCACAACCAGGCACATCGTCATCGGACCGGCCTATTGTCTCCATCGCCGGGCCGAGTACTAAGTCACAAGGAGTAGACAGCAAGACTACTGACTTATTAAGAAAACAGGAAAGTAATTTTAGAGCTTTCTCGAGGAAAACATCCCATATGGACCTGGAAGCAGTTACGGAGAAATGGGAATTTCAAGACCTGTTGCGTCAGCTTGAATCAAGATGGTCTACCATCGACACATTACATTGGGAATTAGATAGCATGATAAACGGCACCGAGGTGTATGAACAATATGAGCATAGTTTTACAGCGCACGAAAGGAGGTAACTTAACTTCGTGTAACTTCGTGAAAAAGTCAATTAACAGCAAACTATGGTCTGTATCACACAGGGAGAAATCAACACCACAAATGGAAATTCCAATATTTCATGGTAATTATTATCAATGGACGTCATTCAAAGATTTATTTACCGAAACAATTCACAGCAATCCATCACTTTCCCAGGCTCAAAAAATGCAGTTCCTCAAAAGCAAGGTGAGAGGCGAAGCTGAACGACTTATTCAACATCTACAGATAAGTTCTGAAAATTACAGTGTTTGTTGGGAAATTTTAAACCACAGATACAATAACAAGAAATTAATTTTCACATCTCACATGAATATTTTAATGTCGCTACCTGTAATACAAACCGTGTCGATGAATATTATCAAGCGCATTCACGATACCACCCTTGAATGCCTAAATGCTATCAAAAATTTAGGTGTGGACATAAGTACGTGGGACCCAATTCTAGTACACGTCTTGTCCCAAAAACTCGATCCTGATACGCACAGTGATTACTTGGAATCGCTTAAACAGCCGAGAGAACTTCCTACGTTACAAGAATTTCTATCCTTTTTAGAAAGTAAATTTACTACTATGGAATCCACCATGACACGGAGAAAACAAGACACAGCATTAGGATCGAAACAACAGCAAGGTAAATTATCATATCATAAGCAGTCATTCATAGCAAATAAGGTCTCGTCAAACTCTAAGAAACAAGTTAGTAATTACTCTCATACCACGAAATGTCTCATTTGTGAAGAAAATCATGGTTTATACTATTGTCAAAAGTTTTTAAACGTGCCAGATAGCAATAAAATTAGAACAGTGGAAAAATACAATATTTGCAAAAACTGTTTGTTCAGCCATAATGGTAAGGCTTGCACTTCGGGCAAGCGATGTCGTCATTGCGGCGAATTTCACAATTCAATCTTGCACGAGGCGCACATAAATTCGTCGTCAGCAAAACCAAGGATTGAACCAAAATCTAGCACACATGTGTCGCAACAACATGACACGCCTGAAATCCTCTTAGCAACAGCTATGATTAAGGTGCAAGCAAGAGATGGTACCTTCCTAACCATGCGGGCCCTAATAGATCAAGGGTCTCAACTGTCCTTGATTACGGAAAATGCAGCCCAATTATTAAAGTTAAACAGAAGACATTGTAAGGGTACCGTTTCGGGGATTGGAACAAAAGAAAGTAGTTGCAAAGGAACGACAAACATAACTTTTACTTCGTTACATAATAACATTTCTTTTAACACCGATGCGGCCATTATGAAAACGTTAATCAAGAATTTGCCTAGTCAGTCATTCTCAAAGCCATCTTGGGCGCATCTGGAAGGCCTAGAATTAGCGGATAGCGAATTCTATATCAGTCGTCCCGTACAAATACTGCTGGGAGCCGATGTGTACTCTAACGTCATTTTAGAAGGAATATGCAGAGGTGAGCACTACATGCCTATTGCCCAGCAAACACGCCTCGGCTGGATTCTGTGTGGGGGCACTAAGACCTTACAATGCAACGTCACCCTAAACAACTTAGATGATATTCAACGGTTCTGGGAGGTGGAAGATATATCAGAAGAATCGTCCTTATCGGCTGAAGATCAGTACTGTACTGAATTTTATAAAAATACCACCATCAGAAAATCAGACGGTCGGTATGAAGTGCGTATCCCCTTCAAACCTAATTTTGAAACAGAAATAGGCGAATCAAAACATATCGCGATAGCACAATTTCGGCAATTAGAAAGAAAATTTGGGAAAAATTTAGACATGTCAGCAAAATACAAATTATTTATGAATGAGTACATATCGTTACGTCACTTACAACCTGCTATCGGTAACACGAAACCCGATTGTTACCTACCTCACCACTGTGTGACGCGTACCGAGTCAACGACTACGTCACAGCGTACAGTGTTTAATGCATCGGCAAAAATGTCTAATGGCAAGACATTAAATGATTTCATGTTTCGAGGTCCAAACCTACAGCAAGACCTACAAACTCTCATACTGAAGTGGAGACAGTTTAAGTACGCCTTCACAGCAGATATCGAGAAAATGTTCAGACAGATTTGGGTTCACCGTGACGACCAGAGGTTCCAAAAAATTGTCTGGAGAAACTCACCAACAAAACAGTTACAGGAGTACCAGCTTACCACTGTTACTTATGGAACAAAGTCAGCTCCTTTCCTAGCTATGATGACGCTAAAACAGTTGGCAAATGACGAGCAAAATCGTTATGACAACAAGGTCATACAAACATTAAAAAACTGTTTCTTTATGGACGATTTACTGCAAGGTCAGCATAGCTTATCCAGTGCTAAAAGCCTTCAAAGGGGCCTTATAGATCTACTGAAATCTGGTGGGTTCAACTTGCGCAAATGGGCTTCAAACTCACCAGAATTGTTAAGGGACGTCAACAAGGACGAACCACATCAAATAAAGTATGATTTCAAAAAAACAAGCGGAATCTACAAAAACATTGGGTCTTCGATG
Organism: Arctia plantaginis; assembly: GCA_902825455.1. Taxonomy (NCBI): domain Eukaryota; kingdom Metazoa; phylum Arthropoda; class Insecta; order Lepidoptera; family Erebidae; genus Arctia; species Arctia plantaginis. The sequence continues at coordinate 218,774 of CADEBD010000358.1, read as the reverse complement.
GAATAGTCAACAAGACACCTTTACCTTTGATTGGAGGCTAAATTCGGACCTGACTGTACCGACCAAACGTATACTATTGTCAGATATTTCGAGATTATTTGACCCATTAGGATGGCTGTCACCTTTAACAGTCAAATTAAAGCTCATTTTTCAGTCTACCTGGGCTTCTAACATAGACTGGAACACCAAAGTTCCCCAAGAAATCTACTCTGAATGGGTCAAAATTAAATCTGACATATCAAACTTAAGCAAAATTGAAATACCCAGATGGATAAATACTGTAGACAAACAAACAATACAATTACACGGCTTTAGTGACTCATCCACTAAAGCCTACGCCGCAGTTATTTATTGCAAAATAAATAATAAAATAGTTTTGGTCGTCGGGAAATCAAGAATCGTGCCAGTAAATAAAGGTATTTCATTACCTAGATTGGAGCTAGCAGGAGCCCATCTATTATCAAAACCAATGCACAAGGTCAAGGAGTGCTTATCAGACTACTGTCCCGAGGTCTATGGATGGACCGACTCACAGGTAGTGCTTGCTTGGATACAAGGTGATGAGGCCAGGTGGAAAGCTTTTGTGTCTAATAGGGTAAAACAAATCAAGGAAGTTATACCCGCAGAATCCTGGCGATACGTGAAGTCTGGCGATAACCCAGCTGATTGTGCCAGCAGAGGTCTCTTTCCATCTCAACTGATAAACTATGAACTCTGGTGGCACGGTCCATTATGGTTACCAACGTTTGCTAATCAAGAGAGCAAAAATATCACGTTTGAGACAGGCGAGGAAGTTAAAACAACAACAAGACTGGTCCAGACACACGCCGTGGTCAAACAAATACCCGCAGACAGTGTCATAAATGAAATTACGAACAAACATCATTTTTCAAAGTCAATTAGAATATTAGCTTGGGTACGTCGTTTCTTAACAAAAAAGCAAGATAGGAACACGTGTCCCTACCTCACAGTCGGCGAATTGAAACAAGCAAAATTTTACATTTTAAAACAGCATCAAACAGACAATTTTCTCGAAGAAATATCTAAGTTACAAGCGGGTACCAGTATTAGCTCAAAAAGCAAATTATTATGCCTCAACCCCTTCTTAGATCCAGCGGGCATTCTTCGAGTTGGCGGAAGGTTGAGACACGCACAACTTAGCGAAGATATGAAACACCCAACAATCATAGCAAGCGATACCAGACTATCAGAGCTAATAGTTGACTATGCCCACAAATCGACTTACCATGGAGGAGCGCGATTAACTTCATCGTTTGTTAGAAAACAGTACTGGATACTCGGCAGTAACCGATATATCAAGAAACGCCTACGCCGATGCGTAGTGTGTCGCAGGTTCGATTCCAGTAAACAAAACCAGCTCATGGGAGACCTCCCTCCATCAAGGAGTAACATCTCACCGCGAGCATTCTACAATACTGGAGTTGACTTCACTGGGTTTGTGATGATAAAGGCCAACAAGGGTCGTGGTATCAAGACCACTAAGGGTTATATTGCAGTATTTGTTTGCATGGCGACAAAAGCAATACACCTCGAACTCGTCACAGACCTCTCGACATCAGCATTTCTCGCGGCGCTACGAAGAATGGCGGCACGACGAGGTACCCCGCGACACATTTTTAGTGACAACGGTACCAACTTTGTAGGCGCTAACAACATCCTTCAGAAAGAGTACGACGACTTACAAAAGGTCTTTGGCCAGCAATTTATGTCTGAAATATCAGCGATAAAAATCGAATGGCATTTTAATGCACCATCGTGGCCATCAGGTAACGGTCTGTGTGAAGCGGCAGTCAAGAGCTTAAAATACCACCTTAAGCGCGTAGTCGGTGAACAAAAACTGACATACGAGGAGTACTCCACACTGTTAACTCAGTTAGAGGCCTGCTTAAACACTAGACCTCTCTGTCCTTTATCAGAAGATCCAGAGAATCTTGATTATCTTACACCCGCTCACTTCCTAACTGGTGGAGCTGGACTTACTATAATAGAGACTGAAAAGGACTACCGCACAAGATGGAATCTAACACAACGGATATTCCAAGATATCTGGAACAGGTGGCGTACTGAGTATCTCCCTCAACTTACAACGAGAAGCAAGTGGAAACAGACCCGTGAAAATATTAAAATTAACGACATCGTACTTATTCATGACGATAACCTTCCAGCTGGCAATTGGGCTATGGGCAGAGTGACAGAACTCCATCCTGGCAAGGACAACCTCGTGAGAGTTGTAACGTTGAAAACAAAAAACGGATACATCAAGAGGCCTATAGTTAAATTATCTATTTTACCTATATACGAACAGGAGTCGAAAGCAAATCAAACAAATATCACAATAAAGAACAATATAAGAACACGTAGTAAGCAAAAATTTTCATTTAGTTACACAACAATGACTTTATTATTTTTTATGGTGCTAATTTCTAATGTATGTGGATCATATAACATAACAAAACTCGAAACAGATGGTTTTTTTTTTTTTGATCGAGTCTCGAAAATAAACCTAGTTCGAGATGGGTGGAAAATCATCGCATACTATGATATGTACCCATTCTGGCAGGGAATGACAGCGTTTCAAAAATATAATCAACAATTAGATCAGTCCAGTGTTCCAATATAAGAGAACAAGCGCACTGTGACGTAATTATATCGCAACTACGACACGGATTCTCAGAACTGGAATACTATAACGTCTTACTTCTGAGTCAACACGGGCGCACGCGAGCAAGGACGCGCCGTGGCCTTATAAATGGTGTCGGTTACATAGCGAACAGCTTATTCGGCGTTCTCGACGAAAGGTTCGCTGAAAGGTATCAACACGACATTAATCGTATAAAATTAGATCAGCATTATTTGTCTTTGTCTAAGTCCGTGTAGTGACGGATTAAGAATACGGAATGTCACTACCCCAATTCATCCCGTGGGTGTCGTAAGAGCCGACTACGGGCGCAAAACAACGCAGGACACCAGCACTGCAAAAAGAAGGAAAACTTGATACAATCCCTATACCAACCCGTCTGGCCAGCGTGGTATAGTAGGCCAAAACCTCCTTTCTAAGGAGAGGCCTATGTCCAGCAGTGGACTACTAAAGGCTGTTGATGATGATGATGATTATTTGTCTACATTATGGAAAAATCAAACTTCTATAATTGAGGCCGAATACAATTTACTGAAACGAGCTGGGCAGTCAATTGACAAACAACACCAAATTATAAACCAACATATTATGAGCCTAGAAACAACTGCAGGTAGAATGAACTCGGCAATCAAGTCGCAGCTCGACTCTACAGATTTCAGCCTAGGGGTAATAGCTGCAAACAACATGCTCCAAAACCTGAAAGATATCCAAAATACGATTATAGACGCCGTAACTGATATTTATCATGGTAGATTCAACATCCATCACTACTCTGTTATCTACAGTATCGTAGGCGTAATAGTTCTCGGAGTAGTAGCATACGCTTATCGATGCGTCAAGCAGCGCTCGGGCCGTCCCGGAGCAGAAGCTCTGGCGACGCCCGTGCGTCCTTCGTCATCCGCGTCGGTTCTGGTGGCGGGAGGGCCCGAGAGTACTCGGTCAGCTCCCCGCACACGAAGTGTCAAGTGTAGGTGTACATGTGATAGTGAAGGTGTAGAATTAAATTCAATTAGTGTAAGTGGGAAACCGAAATATGTGCGTAAGGTAGACAATTATACGTCAACACAAGTGCGTAAACCAGTGTTTACCGTTAGTGAAAATCTCGTGTAGAGACTTTAAGTTCCTTTCATTAGAATTGTTATTCATCCATTAGTATTAAGCTATAAAATAATGTAACAATCAAGCTTGTCTCCCGTCATCCCCTATAATCCACTCCCGTGCTGGCGGCGGCAGCATGTACGGGCAATGCACCCGCACATTGTCGTGTCAGCATATTATGCCAACACGTACATTTTACTTATTAGCAATAAGTAGTACATATCAAGCTTCGTACTCAAACGGTTGACCTAACAAGAGTGTCATTAACCCGTATCATTTTAGATTTAGTTAGATTTAGCTAAATACAATAAATAGTTAAAACAAGTTAACTAATTATCCAGCATTTTATTTCTTGGTGTAAATACCTTACAGAAGGAAAGACGTGTTTCTCTAACCGATCCGCCGGCACAAGCCAAACTGAACCTTACGACCTCACCAGTATGTATTGACTTACATTAATCAAAAATAGATTTGACATCATATCAGCACTTATCTAATTTAAAATTATACTGTATTAATTTTAAGATTTGCATATTGAAACGTGATTATGTAGTAATATCGCTAAGCAATATTGACTGTGATAAAAAACGTTCCTTTAATAATGTTAATATTTGGTTGGTGGGTAGTTGAAAGCTCAACATATAACTTTAAAAGCTCTTATAAATAATTTGAAATAAAAATAGAATAGACATATTTTATATAAATTTAATGAATACAATAAAACCTCAATAATAAATACCTGCTAGTCAGTGTTATATAGACAGAAAAAACTAAAGTATTCAATTTCCAAAAATAAAAACTACACACAGCATCACTATGAGCACTATACGAGTACAAGAACTACAGGATTGTTTTGAGAAGAGGATGGCAAACTTCGAAGCAGAACTCCTGAAGAAGGCCTCAAATGCTGCTAGCTTGGCTGGTCTCGCAGAGGAGTTTACTATATTCAAGACTCTCATCTTAGAAAGCTTGAAGTCCTTCCAAAGCCAGATGAAGGTGCTTGCGAATGAGGTGGACAACATGGGAACCCGCAGCCGTCGCAAGATACTCCTGGTACATGGTGTCGCTGAGGAGAAGGATGAGAATACATCCCGGGTCGTCGCGGTACAGCTGATGGTATAAGCCGCTGTCACACGATGGGCCGACAGACTACGGTTGAAAAACAAAGACCCATTTTAGTTAAATTTAGGGCAGTGGCAGTGCGGGACCGAGTCTGGGCGTCTAAGACCAAACTTAGGGGCACTGGTGTGACACTCTCCGAGTTCCTGACCCGATCACGACACTCTGCTTTCATGGCAGCACGTGAGGAATTCGGGATCACAAAGTGTTGGACCAAGGAAGGTACTGTTTACGTTATGGGTCCCGACGGTTCACGCCATCGTATTACTTGTGTGGCAGATCTCGACCAGATAAGGCCAGTAGCTGCAGAAAAGCCAACTGTGACCAAAACTCAATCTGCGAGACCGAAGAGAGCTGCTGCCGGTTCAAAAAAGTAAATGGTTGCTTTGTGGTTTTCTCTTAGATACATTGAATGTAATGTTACACTGTCTGGGTGAATTTCACGCGAGAATCAGTCCAAATTTATTTTCCTTACAAACATTTTATGGTTTCGATTATGGTAATCATCAAATAATTCTGTTCAACATCATTAAACCAGCCGAACACATTTATTTTGTTGATCTACCTTTATTTAAAAAATCTCAAAACAAAAATAGCTGTCAAGTGTCAAAGAAAGTCAAATTGCGTTCCGGGCCGCATATTTTTCTGCAACACTATTGTTTGTCATTGATTAGTTGTAAGTTTGAAACAAAGTCTTTTGAACAGGAAGTTCGCCCAGAAAATTGTGACACAATTTTGCTTCTTTTTGTTTTTGTTTTCTTTTCTTTTATGATTACTTTTATTAACCGACTTCAAAAAAAGGAGGAGGTTCTCAATTCGACTGTATTTTTTTTTTTTTTTTTTTGTATATTTGTTACTCGATTACTCCGGCAATTATAAACCGATTTGAATAATTCTTTTTTTATTTGGTAGGTCATACGTCAGAGGTGGTCCCATTGTCACCAGGTCAGGATCTGATGATGGGATCCTGGGGAAATCGAGGGAAACCCTCAAATTTTGTAGGCATATACACTGTTTATCAGAAATTATCTTAATCTATGTAGATTTTTGCATCTAATGGTCACCATCTGATGTTGCTGAGCTGATGATGAAGCTGATGATGAATGGTTTAGGAGTATGGGATCTCTGTAACAAAATTATGTAATACCATCGAATTTGAATGTGTTTGAGTCTAATTAATAAGGACTCCGATCCTATGTGATATTCAGGGTCTGATGATGGAGACGGTAAATAGCCATGGGAACTCTGTAATAAAATAAAGCAATTCCTCCGTGTTTGTGCTCATTTGATTCGTCTCGACTAGGAGCTTCATGCTAGTCGATTTTTAACCAACATCAAAAAAGGAGGGTTTTTGATTCGACAGTATGTTTTCTTTTTAACCGACTTCCAAAACACAAAAGAGGAGGTTTTTTTTTATGTATGTTTGTTACGCGATTTCTCCGTCAATTGTGGACCGATTTTCAAAATTCTTTGGTCCCATTATCACCAATGCAGGATCTGATAATGGGATCCTAGAGAAATCGAGGGAAATCCTCACAATTATTGGGAATTTGACAGCCCCGACAACGTGTTTTAGCTACGAGTATTTCTTTAGCCAAACAAACCATGGGAACCGTCACAGACTGCGCGATGTGATGCGCAGAGAACTTGCAGTATTTATGTCACCACAGTAATTTTCGTTGTATTAAGAAGAAAAGGTTTAAATGTTGTATTCTATCTTGTTAAAAAAATTCGGATAGACGTTTTGTTGCTATGGATGGCATCGCATTTCGTTTGTAAGTAATTTTATACTTAATTTATTAAAATAGTTCTGGAAAAAACTCTTAAATTTTGTGTGGGTCAACTAGGTTAATTTCTAACATACCAGTATTAACCCTTCTAGTTGGAACTCCTTCTATAAAATATTGAGCATATTTGTTGAGAAGTCTCACTAAAGCTTCCCTATCTTCTAGATCAGTGTCAATTGAATCGGAAGTTATTATGTTCGGTTGCAACTCACGAGAATTTGACTGTTTCTTAGAAAAGAATTTAAGCTGATCTTGATCAGTTTGGACGATAATGTAATTTTCTAAGATATCCCTACCTATGATGACAGGTTCTGATAGGCAAGAATCCGGTACTACATGAAAGAGTAAGGTCTGAGTTATTTCACCTAGTTGTACTTCATTTAAAATTTGAGTATCACACCTTACATCATCACCCCCAATTCCAGTTAGGTAACTACAGTTTCTTACTTAACATTACGGTACGTAGTGTTTTAAATATCGTACTTATCTACTCATTACAAACATATCCTACACTAAAAATGGTAAAATAAACCCTTTTAAAAAAAAAGTTAAACCGACTTCAAACGACACCGACAAAGAGCACTAAAAATTAAAAAATAATTACAAATCTAAGTAAAAAACTATAATAAGTACCCTCACTGTAACAGGTAACATTATAATACCAATAGTCCCTTCTAGTATGTTTGAAGTCGGTGCCAAGCTCGATGCACAATAAGTAATACTGGTCTATGTCAGCTTTATATTAGCACAATGAAAAATTAAGAATTCAAAATAATTCTAATGAAACATCGAAGATTTTGTTAATTAATAAAGACCAACCAGATCAATCACGTGCGCAAACTTATCAACTACTTATTAAAGCATTCAAAATAATAATATAATTGGAGATGTCCGTCCACTTTACCTCGTTCAACATGTTTTGCGCAGCATGAAGACTGTTGCAGCTGCCGCGCTACATTCTACCATGCCTATCAAGCACCTATTTGGCTTGGCACCGACTTCAAACAGACTAGAAGGGACTATTGGTATTATAATGTTACCTGTTACAGTGAGGGTACTTATTATAGTTTTTTACTTAGATTTGTAATTATTTTTTAATTTTTAGTGCTCTTTGTCGGTGTCGTTTGAAGTCGGTTTAACTTTTTTTTAAAAGGGTTTATTTAGTTAATATCTTCCAGTAATTTCTAAATGTAAAACACACGACTGGCGGGTGGATCATAAAATTATTTTTTTATTCTATTCATATATTATTATTATTTATTGAACATTATTGCTCTATTAGTTTACTTATATATTCTTGAGTCAACTTTATGTCTGACTTGGACAATAATGATGATGACAGTTTTGACTCGATAAACAGTCTTGATTCTAGTTACGTTAGCATACCCTCACTCCATGAGAATCTTCAGTACCAATTTTCTAATGCTCCGCGGAATTTTAATGTAGTCCATATCAATGCCCAGAGTATTCCACCTCATTTCCCTGATATGCTGGCGACCTTTGATTGCAAAAACATTCACGCCATTTTAGTTTCAGAGACATGGTTAAAACCGTGCCTACCTTCTACACCATATACTCTTCCTGGTTTCAATCTCATAAGGAAAGACCGTGCGATCGGTGGTGAGTGGGGGTGTTGGCATATATCTGCGACAGCACATTCCCTTTACCATTCTAAACATGTCGTCACAACCCCCATCACCGGACGCTGGCGAGCACCTCTTTATAGAACTAGTAGTTAATCATACGAAGATTTTACTTGGTGTTTACTATTCTCCCTCGTTACGTACTAATTACTTTTCCTCTTTTGATAAATTACTAGAAAACTTATCTCCCTCTTATAGCCACACATTAATAATGGGCGATTTCAATACCTGCTTGATGAAAAATGACCATCGCTCTTCTTCACTACGCAGAATTGTGGACTGTAATAACTTATCACTCTTAACACTTGATGCTACACATCACTTCCCTAACTGCACTCCCTCTCTTCTTGATCTTATCCTAGTCTCTTCTACTGATCATGTCATCAGCCATGGTCAGTATTCCGCTGATGCTTTTTCCTATCATGACTTGATATTTTTCTCTTATGCTATCCGACCACCCAAGGCAAAGCCGAGAATTCTTGTGCAGCGTAATTTTGGCGCGATGAATCTTGAAAGACTTAAGGAAGATGCGCGAAACATCAACTGGAACAATTTATTAAATTCGCAGTGTGTTAATGATAAAGTCCAAATATTCACAGATAACTTGATACAGCTCTATAACGTCCACGCACCCTTGCGATTAATAAAACTTAAACATTTACCGGCTCCATGGCTTACTGAGGAGATACGCAGCATTATGTCCAGGAAATGTATAGCGAAAAGCAAATACAAGCGTCGACCAACCGAAGCGAACCTGGAAAAATATGTGTACCTGAGAAATCTCTGCAATAAGATGTGTAGAAACTCACAACGCCAACATATCTACTCTTCCGTAGAAAACGGAGATCCAGCAAAAGTCTGGAAATTTCTAAGAACATTGGGAGTCAGGAGGTCTCGCCAAGAGCCTATTCCCGAGAGAAATGTCAACATTGACTTACTCAATAAACATTTCTCTGCCTCGTCTGACATTAGTGACAGTACAAAAGCTAATACTCTTAGATATATTTCTACTACCCCTACTCCCAACTATCCACCTCTCGCCTTTGATCAGTTGTCCGCTTGTGATGTTAGGAAGACCATTCTGGCGATCTCATCCAACGCAGTGGGAAGTGACTGCATCAGCCGAAATATGAATATACCTATCCTTGACGAAATTCTACTTATCGTATGCAATATCCTTAATCACTCCGTCACAAGCGGTGTTTTTCCAACTGCATGGAAAGATGCCCAAGTAATCCCTCTTCCAAAAAAAGCTAAGCCCTCTTCATTTTCTGAATATCGGCCCATATCTATTTTACCTTTCCTATCTAAAGTACTTGAAAGCCTCGTCCACTCTCAACTGACTAACTTCCTCTCCAAAAATTCTCTACTGAACCCCTTCCAATCCGGATTTCGCCGTGGCCATAGCACTACTTCTGCGCTGGTACACATTACAGACAGCATCTGACTAGGCATGGATAGTGGAAAGATCACAGTTCTCACCTTACTTGATTTTAGCAATGCCTTCAATACTGTGGATTTCACATTCTGCTTGGCGTACTACGGTCTCTTAACATATCTCCAAGGACAATTGATTGGTTTCATAGTTACCTGTCTGGTCGCTGGCAACGGATTTGCATTGATGACTCCATGTCCTCTTGGTGCAGTATTTCTGCTGGTGTACCGCAGGGTGGCGTCTATCTCCTTTACTCTTCGCTGTTTTTATAAACTCAATCTCTAATCAACTAAGTTCCTTCTACCACCTTTATGCAGATGATTTGCAAATATATACACAAGCTCCGATTAACATGTTATCGGATGCATTCAACATAATTAATGCTGACCTTCAACGCATTGGTGAGTGGAGTTATAACTATGGACTTATGATTAATCCTATGAAGACACAGGTGTGTGTTATTGGCAGCCCCAGGCTGATCTCAAAAGTTAACTGGACTCTACTGCCCCAAATTCAGTTTGGTGGCACAACTCATGAGATAAGCACTACTGTAAAAAATTTAGGGATCTACATAGACAACACTTTATTATGGGGTCCACAGATGCAAGAGGTCAGTCGTAGGATATTTGCTTCAGCCGGTTCTCTTCGAAGACTACGCAAATTCCTTCCAACTGCAACTTCTCGACTATGCCGATGTCAGCTATCTGAATCTCACTGAAGCACAACTCGATAAGCTTCAGCGACTACAAAATATGTGTATACGATTCGTATTTGGTTTACGAAAATACGATCACGTCTCTGAATTCCGTCAAATGCTCAAGTGGCTTCCAATTCGCTCTCGCCGGAATACTCATATAGTTATTTTCCTTTACAACATTTTGTTTAATCCCAAAACCCCTTTCTACCTCAAAGAACGTTTCAAGTTCCTTAATGACACACACGAAAAATGTCTGCGGTCATCCGTATGTTTACAACTGGAGATGCCACTGCATTCCACCAAATTTTATGACCAATCCTTCACTGTTGAAGCTGTCCGCTTGTGGAATGCACTGCCGCTTAACATCAGGCAGGCGCAAACATTAAATAGATTGAAGAAAATGGTACAGGAATTTTATTCACCTTAAGAGTCCATCACGCTTGAGGGTGTAACGAAACTGTTTCTCTTTTCTAAATGTTTATTCATTTAAGAATGCGTATATATATATGTATGTGTATATGTATATTTGCTGGTATAGTAAGTAGGTACTTATATATATGTAGGTTTATTTATTGTGATATGCATTGTAGATGTAAGTGTAAAAATTGAAAATATTTGTAGATAATATGATATGTGTAGTATATGTAATATGTATAGTAGATAATAATAAACAAATAGTAGGTTCACAAATGCAGATATTCAACTACTACTGTCTCTCTGCAACTTTTGATCCATCCTAAGGTTGCCTGGAAGAAATTGCATTTAGCAATAAGGCCGCCCTTTGTACACTCGATATTTGATCGTTGTGTTCCTTTCTTGAAACTCTGTAATTTAGTGTGCAAATAAAGAGTTATCTATCTATCTATCTATCTATTAAATAGGAATAAATCAGATTAATTAATATGTAGTAACGGTTAATTTCAGTTTTGAATTAAGTTTATATATTATTTTAAGACGGAAATGGTTTTTGGCGGTCGAGACAGTTTATTGAAACTACCCGAAGTGTAAACAGTGTTAATATATTTCTTAAAATATTAATGTAAAGTGTGAAGTAATTATTTGTTCGACAATATGGACGCCGAGAACCCTATTCCTGACGCCACGCCGACATATACGTACCCCCACTCGACATATGTTACCCATATCTCCTTCAGTTGCTACGGCCTTTACTTCTCCTCCACTTCCACCAGGCTTCTTGAGTCTTGGTGTTCGTATCGGTGTCACCACTGTGGTAACTTTAGGGCGCAGACCAATGATACACGTTCGTAAAGTTGAGAGCGTTTAATTCGTAAACAACAAGCGTACGTTCCGCTCGACCGTGCGTTAGCGATCCGAGGACGGCTGCGCATCGTGCGTCACAGCGGACGCGCGGAGCGCGGTGTCACTACTGCGGTGGCAAGCAAGTATGTAGGGTCATTCGATCTTCCCGCTACTTACCTATTAAAATATTAAATGCGACGGAAAATAATGTCACTTTATCAACATTTAATTTTGACATTCACAAACTAAGCGATTATAACATTTGTTCGTTTGATAAAATTGAGAATAAAGCAGAAAGAATTAGAAAGTTATTTTCTCATGTAAATTTTGCCCATATGAATGACGAGGAACAGACAGCTATTGGAAATTTATGTGCCAAATATGCGGATATTTTTTATTTACCGGGGGATAAATTAATTACTACCGATATTTATACACACACTATAACGTTAAAACCAGGCAGTACACCATTCTTTTCAAAACAGTATAGATTACCACATGCGCAGAAAAACGAAGTTAAGCAACAAATAGATGAAATGGTAAAAGAAGGTATGATTGAGCTTAGTAAAAGCGAATGGTCGAGCCCTTTGTTATTAGTACCTAAAAAATTAGACACAACAGGAGTTAAAAAATGGTGATTAGTTATTGATTACAGGAAATTAAGTAATTGTATAGTAGATGATAAATACCCTTTACCAGATATAACCGAAATATTAGAGTTCCTATCGGGTAGTGTTTATTTCAGTCATTTAGACTTACATCAGGGATACTATTGTAGCCGCTTTTCTTCTCAGGCGGACTACTCACCGGCTGACCCAGTGGAGAGATTCAAGAGATTACCTCAGGGCGCCTTGTATGAGAATAGAAGTGTGTGCGTGTGGGAAACCTATGGGACTCTTTAGAGGAAAACAACTTACACCTCAGTCATACATACATGTATATTTCAAAAAAAAAACTTGATTACATTTACAAAAAGAAATTAAATAAATTAATCAGTGTGGGTACAAGAAAAAAAAAAAAGAACCGCAGCGGAGCGCGTTAGAGCCGAGCTGATGGTGCTCGGAGCCTTCTCGTCTTCACTCTGGGAGGTCCCTTCACCTTCCGCCCGAGTCGGCTATTATTATTAGATATTGATGAAAGTTAAACAAATTGCATTTATAAGTTTTTAAGTGAGTACGTAACCCTTGGGTACGGCTGTCCGCTTGCGTCGCGAGCCGCGCAATCACCAGCTTTGCCAGAGGGTACCGAGAAACTTGATTCTGAACCAGAAGGCCACAAACGAGTAAGCACGCCGTCTGAGACTGACCGTCTTGACCCCGAAATCTGGGACCCTACGAATGGATTAGCACTCATATAATTAATCAGGTTCCAGAAACAAATAGGTTTAAGAAGAATTAAGACCATACTCACCACTCTTGTACCTTTGAACCTTTGAACAGATAATATATGGTACCTTTGAACAGATAATATATTACGAAAATCAAATCACACAACAATCAAAACACTATTTAAGATTGGAAGACACGAGATAGCAGAGTGTCTCCCGTGGCTGAAAGCCGGACTTATATATCCTCGGTTCAGGAAGCTTCCAGACTTTATCCCTACTCAACATTTTACTTTGAGATTTAAATTGTGAAAGAAAGCAACGCTTACAAAATCAAAAGTAACTCCTTCCTACCATAGCAGAACACTCTCAATACCTATACAATTTGTCATGACAGATTAACAAAACAGATTAAAAAAAGTAAGTCTTTTTATTCATCTATCATGTCTCAAACAAACGCCATCTAGTGGACCGAAAGTGAACGAAGAAGATCAATACCGTAGCTACAAACTACTTTAGATAAATCAACAACAATGCGATGCGGCCAACAGGAGTCGCTTTTAACAATACCATTATGTACCATGTACGCATTACAAATGTACAAAAAAATAACTGTTACACTATAATGTAAAATTAGATGAAAACAGCCGTAAACCGACAGCATTTGCTTCTGGTCAATACCAAATGACCCGGATGCCAATAGGTTTAAAAACGAGTCCGAGTTCGTTTTCTCGTATGATGAATATAGCTCTAGCGGGTCTTACTTACGAGAAATGTTTATTATATTTGGATGATTTAATCTGTTTCGGAAGAAATCTAGAAATTCATAATAAAAATTTACAAGACGTTTTCGGAAGATTGCGGAAAGTTATTTTGAAGCTGAATCCTTCCAAGTGTGATTTTTTAAAGAAAGAAATATTGGATTTTGGAATTTATTTATTTTTATTTTATTTTATTTTACATCTTCATGCACTTATGTACATCGGCGGACTTAATGCCCTGGGCATTCTCTACCAGCCAACCTTTAGGTGGTGTAGAAATCTTGTAGGGTAGGTGCACCGAGGTTACGATTGTAATCAATGATTATAAATAATTTTTTTATCTAAAACTAAGCAAAATCTACAAATATTATACATATAAGTTATAATGTAATACAAATATAATTACACATATATATAGAAATAAATATAGATATAAATACATATTATTTATGTTTGTACACTGTAAATGCTTGAATTTAGGAGGTGTACCATTTGTTAAGTCACTTCCGCCATCTCCTCGAGAAGGTAATTATGTACATTCCTTTTAAATGCGAAACGGTTTGTGGACATCCTGATTTCGAGTGGGAGCGCATTCCAGAGCAGAACTACTTCTACAAAGAACGAAGTCTGAGTCTGAGACACAAGAGAAGCAAATTATTCGTTGATCTAAGATTTCTGTCGTGATTAGAGGACAAGAAACGGATGTAAGGATCTAGGTAGGTGGGTGAAAATGGGCAGTTGAGGAATGAAAAGAGAGAGGTCAGCGCTCGCTGATTGCGACGCAAGCGAATAGGTAACCATTTTAATTGGAAGCGTAAAGCAGACACATGGTCATACTTGCGAAGATTGAATATGTATCGAATGCAGTTATTGAGAAGACGGTCTAGCTTATTGAGGAGGTCTGCATTCAGGTCGAAGTAACACACATCACCATAGTCAATTATAGGAACAATAAGGGACTGCATGAGAGAGGTTTTCGTTTTAGTGGGCAGGAAATTTTTAAGCCGGTATAGTGTTCGCAGGTTACCCGTTACTTTTTGGCTCACATAAGTAACTTGAGCACGCCAATCTAGGGTTGAGTCGATGAGCAGGCCTAGGTCTTTGACTACCGGGCTCCAAGGTATAACTGAGCTGTTGAAGATTACTGGTGGGACTGATGTAGTATCCAATCTTCCAATCATATGTTTGTTGCCGACTACGATCGCCTGGCATTTGGTAGGGTTTACTGACAATCCGAATCTGATCGACCAGGATTTTATAAAATCAAGGTCCCTGTTGACGTTATCGATGGCTCGCGTTATATCCCCCACACTTGCTTGTGAGTATAGCTGCAGATCATCGGCATGTAGGTGTTACGCACACTGAAGGTGTTGAGTTATGAGGTTGATAAAGATAGAGAATAAAAGAGGAGATAAAATTCCGCCTTGAGGGACTCTAGCATGGAGATCGCACAAACTCGACGACACGTTCTGAACGCGAACACACTGCTGGCGCCCCTGAAGATAGGTGGAGAACCATTCCAGTGCCTCTGGGGACATCTTAAGGTATTCAAGGTTTGATAGTATAATTTCGTGACTGACGGTATTAAAAGCGTTAGAGAAATCAACTAAGACCAGAACTGTAACTTTGGTGTCTTCCATGCCCTTTCTAATATCCCCAGTCACTTTAAGGAGGGCGGTAGTAGTGCTGTTCAAGAACCTTTCCCTCTCTGTGGTGTAAGGCGAACATCATCCCTCTCCCCAAAAGAAATAACCCTTAATTACCCGAACACTTCCGACCTATTTCTATTCTTCCCTTCCTGTCTAAAGTGCTCGAGGCCTGTGTACCGACAAAAACTTACGCCACAGAGAGGGAAAGGTTCTTGAGTCTAGAGAAAAGTAATAATAATATAATAATAATAATATATTTTATTGTTCTCTCTCACACAGATATGGTTACAATAAACAATCTTACTCTAGGTTATTTTGAGTGAGTCTGTGTGAGAGACTGGTATCTGTACTAGGTTCGTAGACCTGTATGACAAATTACCAGCCTCCCCTAGCTCTGGACGGTTGTGGTGCGTTAAGCAGGTACAACCTGTTTAGGAGTGAGTAGTTATTATTATGTGAAGTGAATGAGAACGCATAGTATGTGAATGTGTGTATATGTGGGTGTGTGTGTAGCGTGTGTGTAGGGGAGTGGGTGTGTAGTGTGGTTTGAGTATTTGTGTGGATCCTAAACTCTAGGGGGACAGCGCATTTCAAGACGGGACCTGTAACAGGCTCTCTGTTTCCTCATAGCTAAGGGGACTTTAGCCAGCGAGTGGCAGCGGTTTTGCAACCGTATTTTGTACATGAATATATATGCAATATCTGGTTAACTTTATTATATATGTATCTACCTAGGCAACCAAAGAATTTGCGAGCAAAGGATGTAAACCATCTATTGCCCTTATCATTTGCGGGACAGACTTTGTGCATCAGGCGTTTATTTGGGGGTGAGGGATTGTAAGGAAGTAATGCGTGCTGTTTAAGTATAATGCTCAAGAGATATAGTTGACGCACAGTTAGGACATCCGAGATTTTGTAAAGGTGTCTCGTAGGGTACAAGAAAGGCACGGAAAGGCTCACCTTCAGAACTGCTCTTTGGGCTCTTTCCACCTTCATCAATGAAGTTTTGGAGGCACCCCCCACACTGATATGCAGTAAGATAATATAGGTTGGCATAAGGACATGTAAACCAGTCTAATTGTGGTTTTATCTGCAATTTGACGCAAGGTTTTAAATAAATATATTAATTTACGAGTTCTAGAAGATACGAGGTCCAAATGATAATTAAAGCTCAAAGAGCTATCTATTATTACACCGAGATATTTTACGTGGGTTGTACGTTCTAGGTGATTACATGAACAAGAAAGGTCGTTTAGGCATGTGTGAGCTATTATATAGTTTTGTGTAAGTGTGTTTGGTGGTATGTTTTTTATTGCGAATGGTATATACTTGCTTTTATCAACGTTGAGAGTCAGACCATTGATCCTAAGCCATGTTGACACTGCGTTGAACCTCACTTGTGCAGAGTCAAAAGTATCTTGCCAGGTATCACTATGAAAAATCAGTGCGGTGTCGTCAGTGAAGGTTACAATTTTGCCTTTTCTCAGTTGGAGATTGCACAGGTCATTGATGTACGTTAGAAAAAGCGTCGGGCCGAGCACGCTACCCTGTGGAACCCCAAAGTTAAGGGGCAGATCCCCGCTAGTGACACCACCAACTCTTACTCTTTGGTATCTTCCGGTAAGATAATCACTAAATAACTTGTATTGTGTATCGGGTATACCAAGTTTTTCCAGTTTGTCCAGTAAGAGTGGGACAGAGACCGTGTCAAACGCTTTAGCTAAGTCGAGAAATATAGCTATTACTTTTTTCTTATAATCTAGTTTTCTTACAATATGATCAGTTAATTCATGAACAGCCTCATTAGTTGAAGTGCCAGCTCTAAAACCAAATTGGGAGGCAGATAAGAGTTTTTTCGTCTCTAGGTAACTAATTAGCCGTTGATTCAAGAGTTTTTCTGCCACTTTTGAGATGACATGAAGAATGGAAATAGGTCTGTAGTTATTGACACAGGCTCTGTCGCCACTCTTATAGACAGGAATCACTTCTGCTAGTTTGAAGTCCTCCGGAAAAACACCAGTGTTTATCATAAGGTTAAAAATGTAAGTTAGAGGAGGAACTAAGATCTGATGGTATCGCTTTAGGAACCCGCCGGAGATATTGTCCCTACGGGTTGTATTTACCTTCTTTAGACTCAATATGAGGCAGCGCACCTCGTCTTCAGAGGTTGGAGATAGGGCGAACGAAAAAGGATGGGAGTACATACTCGATAACTTTGGTAAGTTGGTTGCTTGGATTTTATCTGCTAGGTCTTTACCAATAGATGCAAAGAAGTTATTCACCGTATTAGCTGAGGATAATGGATCTATGGATGATAATAGATCCAATGCTGGGTTCGGATTTTTGTTATAGTTTGTGACCTTTCTTATTGTTTCCCATAAAGTTTTGTTGCTGGTCTTTGCTGCATCATTCAGTAGATTTCTCTCGTGATCACATTTTAATTTTTTTAACAGGTTATTGCAAAAGTTTCTGTATCTTAGGTAAGTAGCTTTGAGTATTACATTATTAGGACTTTTCTTAGTTTTTAAATGTAGTTTATCCCGGTTTTTCATGCACTTCAATAATCCAGTAGTTATCCAGGGCTTTTTGATTCTTTTGCGGTTGGAAACAGTAATTTTATGCGTATTACATTCAATGGTGGAGTTTAAAATATTTAGAAGTAAGGAAGTAGCTACGTCAGTTAAGTTATAAATGGGGTTTAGGCAAACGTTGTTCATGCTAATATCTAGTTTATCATAGTCAATTTTTTTAATCGTAGATGCTTTTGTCTGTTTTATATGATACTTTAATGTTATAATAACGCAATCGTGGTCAGTCACAGATGTTTCGGCAACGTAGCAAAAAGCCGGAATAGTACTTTTTAGCATTATGTGATCCAAACACGTTTTACAATGTGTAGGTAATTGATGGGCAGGCAAGATACTATGTGAGGCAAGAAGGTCGAGGTAAATAGGTGAGTTTTGATCTTTATTATTTGGCAGTATGACTATATTAATGTCTCCTACTATAATAATATTACGGGATTTTAGATTGCTGAGTAGTTTATTTAATGATTAGATAAAAGGATGAATATTTTTGTATCCCGGTGGTCGGTATATTGCAACTAAAGTGGTATTGCTGTCTATTTTTATTGTTATACAGTTAGCATCCAGCAAGGTGTTTTCCAATAGAGAAACCCGCATTGTGTTTTTAAAGTATACAATTACGCCTTCATTTTGGGTTAGATTATTTTCAGATTTAAAGTAATTATAGCCGTCAATATGGGGTATACTGTGAGCGTGTCGCAGCCAGCACTCAGTAACCACTATTAAATCCCAATCAGTGTTCGACCTTTCGAGGAGTGTTAAAAGTCCTGGAAGATTTTGAGTTATACTGCGAATATTTTGGTGGATAACTTTTAAGCTCGGTTCTTGATTGTCTATTAATTTAGGACACTCTTCTATCTCACAGGTGGATGCTTGAGCAACTTGAAAATGGTCAAGAAGGCCATTTAGAATGTTAATGTTATCGAATTTGAAAGTTTGTAAAGTAACTAGGTGTGTTCAAGTATAGTGAAGAGAGCATAATAAAAAAATCCAGGACTGTGCAAGAATGGTAATTAAGTCTTAATTCATTTACTGAAGATATATAGGAGTTATATATGATATGTGACTGTACCGTACTAAGAGTAATGTATAATTGATAATAAGGGTTTAGTGTATAATTTTTGCAACTACAGGCATAATTAAAGCAAGTTTTAGGATAAAGAGAGCAATTTATGCTCAGAGTAGGGACGTATGCGTTATGAATTGTGTAAACATGTGTATATTGAGTGTTGTTTTGGAGTAGTGAGTGTAAATAGTATGTGTGTTGTGTTAGTGATGAAGTTGTTATGTGTTCGTAAGTTTTGTTCGTTGGATGTTTAAGTATTTTGTTAGTATTATAATAGCAGTTTACGATAAAATTAAAGAAAAAACAGAGTATCAATAAATTTAACACAACCAGCGAAAAGTTAATTATGTGAGTAATTACCGAGAGAGTATAGTCCAGGATGGTGACAATCATGCGTCGGCTAATGCCATCATGCCCCACAGCATTAGAGTGGATAGATAGGATAATCTTCTGTCTGGTTGGTCCTTTAGAAACTGATAATGATAATTATTCATATATATTCACTTTACAATGTGAACTTAGTAAATATGTTGAAGCCTATCCTTTAGTTTCCAAAGAGACAGACGAAGTTGCAAGATCTTTAGTAAACAATTTTATTCTTAGATATGGAGTTCCCAAAGAGATAGCGACTGACAGAGGTAAGGAATTTATGTCATCTAAATTTCAAGAAATGTGTAAATTATTACAAATTAAACAGCTGTATTCTACAGATTATCACCACCAGAGTATAGGTGCGTTAGAAATGTCTCACAAAAATTTAAAATCTTTTCTTAGAATACACACTGATAAACACCCAGAAACAGGGAGCAAATGGCTTCCCTTTTGGTATTTTGCATATAATCATCATCACATCGGTACATTCTGAAACCAAGTTTATGCCTTATGAATTAGTATTCGGAAAGAAGTGTATTCCACCCAGTAACCTAAATAAAAACATGGTAGAACTGATTTATAATTATGAAAGTTATCCATATAAATTAAAGTATCGGTTACAGCTTTCTCAATAAGAAGCAATAGACAATTTAATTAACAGTAAGATTAAAAGAAAAACTAATTATGATAAGTATACAAATCCTATTAAATATAATGCAAATGATCTAATATTAGTAAGAAATAAAGTAGCTAATAAATTTGATTATTTATATTCAGGTCCTTATAAAGTAGTTAGAGATATAATACCTAATGTAGAAATAATGAAAAATACTAAGTTAGATATTATTCATAAAAACAGGACAAAATTGTATCGTTCTTAACCTTATGTATATTTCTTTACCTAAGTAGTATGTAAAAAAAAACAATATATTTTTTTTTCTGTAAGAAGGGCGATGTAGTGTATAGGATGCCTAAGTAATAATATTGTAATTAAGTTCCACGTGTAACCCCATTTCTATCTTATTTAAACAATGATTATTATAATAAATGAGGAGTCATACTCGAGATCTCGTTGCTTCAATGTGTCTCCAAATACATCCCGTACATGCTAATAATGCATAACCCTCTGATTACGAAACAACTTTGCTTTGCTGTCATCTACAAAACTTTTGCAATTGACCTTATTTAGAGAAGGTGGCATATCTGCTTGAGGAGGAGGAGGTACCTCTTCCAGTTGACTGTCACTCCTAGTCTTTTCCTTATAAATATCCAAGTTTACATCCTGTGTTTCATTGCTTTTATTTTTATGTAAGGTGCAGTTTTTAATTGTCGACGTTATTCTTTTAGCTCTCTTTCTCTTTCTTTCTCCACTCATTGGTGTCATGCAATCACTCGAATAACCGTTTTTTTTATGTTTCTATGGTATTCCTGTACTTTTTAATCAGAACTTTGAGATCCCTGTTCTCTAGCGATAAATTGTCAATTTCTTGGTTTGCCGAGTCAAGCTTCGATGTGAGATTTTGTATTTGACTGTTAAGTAATGAAACAGTTTCCTCCATTGTTTTATCATTGACACTTAACATGGATATGTCAAACAGTGACTGGTTAGATAGGTTATGCATGGAGTTAGCTTTTTGCAAAGTACGAATGGTAATATTTTCAGCAGTGGACATTTTTGTTCCTTTTGTCAGATTTCCTCAAAATATGACAAAAGGAACAAAAATTTGTGCAAAATATTCAAAAAGTTAAATAATTACGTTTTGTTTATTTTTATAATTCTTATCTAGTTTTTGTCACATTTCAATTACTCTTAGCCTACATAGAATTTCTTTAACCTGATAATGCACCAAAAAGCACACTGTAGATGCGAGGATCGAACTCGAACCTGGAAATCGTTAACCATTCCTTGGTGGACAAGTGCTATCTAGTATTTAATCCAAGTGTTGAAATAGGTTATTTTTCTATACATCTATCCTTTTTAGAATTTTTACCGTTACCTTATAAAACTGTTTGCCTCTAGAGTTCAAAGTACATTTTTAAATTATTTTCAAAGTAGTAGTAGACACAAAAAAATACATTACGATGTTAGCTGTAAAACGTCACAAAACCTTAACAGGTTTGTCTGGACGTTGAATCACCCTTGAGCAATCTGTTAACATCATTTCACTTAGAAATAACTTAAAACTAAAAACAATGTTTATAACATAGAACCGACAATAGGCCAATACTCCTTATAGCTAAGAAACCGGTTCTCGAGCCGGCCGCTGCGATCTGTGTTGTGCTATGTGGTGTAGTTACGAGTATGTAGAAGGAGTGCTGCACAATGAACAGGATGTTGCACTTTGTTCGATTCATCTACTATCACGGTTTGGCCTGTTATGTTATTACAGCATAGAAATGAAGTATTTTTTATATTTATAGTTCTTATCCGTTAATTCAGTTTGTATTGTTATTGGAATGTCATTAATAAAAGATGGTATTAAATATCTGTTAGTTTGTTTTCCATAATAATTAATATTTCTGGGCACTTCTAATTTTGAGTGAGTTATTATTTTATGATTTATTTTTATTTGTAATTTTTTATTATGATATTGTTCGATTAAGAGCCACATTTTTATTTTTAGATGTATTGGTAATATTTTACAATATTTAAACAGGGCACTGGCATTGTCACCAGCGCACACTGTGTTTTTTATTTTGTCTGGTGTTATAGTTTTTAGAATTCGTAGCTGCAATTTGTGTATTCTATCTAAGTAGGTTTTAAATGTTCTTCCGTAGCTAGTGATTCCATATGAAATTATTGACTCACCAAGGGCAATGTATAAATTCAGTAGTACTTTAAAAGGAACCTTATATTTTAGTATTGCAAATTTCGCTAAAATTGTTCTCAGTTTGTCACAAATTGTATCGATGTGGTAGCCCCAGTTAAATCTGTCATCCACTACTAGACCTAGGTATTTATAGTTTGATACTTGCTCCAATAGTTCACAGTTACATGTATGGTTGTTATATTTAATTTCATGCAAGCATCGGTGACAATGAGCTACTACTTCGATTGGTTTATCGTAACTAATTAAGTGGTTGGATCGGACATGAATTATTTTGGTTTTATTGGCATTTAACACTAGGCCAGCATCGTGCGACCATTTACATATGTTGTTAAAATCATGTTGTAGACGATGTTCAGTGTCAGACAGGTTCTTACCAGCTATGACGAGACAAGTATCATCCGCGTATTGGTAGATGGAACAGTGGTTTATAACATTTTCCATGTCGTTGACGTACGCCAGATAGTGTAAAGGCCCGAGAACGGAGCCCTGTGCTGTGCCAGTAGTAACTAGTACTTCTTCACTTAGGGCATCTCCGATCTTGACTCGATATCTTCGGTTGTCTAAGTAATTTTGGCACCATTTTAATAGTGGTCCTCTGATTCCGGTATGGTCGAGTTTATTTATGAGCGTTTCATGCCTAAGAGTATCAAAAGCCTTACTAAAGTCTATAAATAATAAGAGGACATGATTTCTGTCATTGAGGTGTCTGTTAATTTCGTCCGTAAATTTCGATAGTAACATCGTCGTTGACTTATCAGATTGAAATCCATATTGAGCCTTTGATAATATATCGTTCTGGGCATAAAAATTATGAATTTGCTGATATATATATTTTTCAACCACTTTATCTATAACTGGAAGTATTGTTATTGGTCTATAGCTGTCGTAGTCATTGTGAGCTCCTTTTTTATATATTGGTCTCACGATGCCAGTTTTGAGTTCTTGTGGATATTTTGCTGCCCTAATACTTGTGTTTATTAGTTTAACTATAACATTCGCAATCTTATCCCCTAACATTTTTACATCAATGCCTCGAATTCCATCGTTACCAGCCGATTTGTTTATGTGTAATTTTTGTATGATAGTTAAAATATCTCTCTTAGTAGGTTTTTTGAATAACATCGATTTGTTTTCGGGAAATACATAATCAGACTCAGGGATAAGGTTTGTGTTACATGTAGGTAATTTTTTTTTGACATTTTGCCAGAGCTCCTTACCGAAATTGTTAGCTATAGTTTTTACAGTTAAATTATTTTTCTTAAAAGCTTTAATTACTGCTTCGTCGGCTGATTTACAAATTCGACCAGACAACGTATTTAATATATCCCATAGTTTCTTTTTATTCATCTTACTGCTACTAATTAGATCCTTATAATATTTGTTTCTAGACGTTTCTATTAATTTTTGAGTTTTGTTTCGCTGTTTATTATACTCTAGTCTAAGCATATAATTATTAGTATCTTTTTTCCATTGATTAAAAAGTAGATCTCTTCTTTGACACATATAATTAATTTTATTATTTATCCAAGGTTCCTTGTTTCTTTTGCTATTTAGATGTATTTTTTGTATATATTTAGCTTGTTTATAACTGTTGTCAAATTTGTTTTTAATATAGTTATAAATCTCTATGGGACATTGCATGTTGTCTACCGCACTCCAATCTGTCTCGGTGAGCTTTGAAGATAACACATTATAATCAATTCGTTGTATGTTTTTTACATCATCCTGTACATTGTTTGTGCCTCCAGTGCCTACGCACGACAACACAATCATGCGATGGTCCGCCATAACAGTATTGAGCACGGCCGAGTAAAAGTCTAGCGAGCGTGATCTAGCAAAAATGTGATCGATGCAGCTTCGCGTAATAGATTCATTTCGATTTTCGATTCTGGTGTAGTCTGATATTGCACTCGCCAGGCCACACTCGGCCATACTAGAATAGAATAGAATAGAATAGAATAATCTTTATTGTACACCAATTCAGGATATTATACATACAATAGTATTCAAGGTTAATGACCATGTACAAATGGCGGCCTTATCGCTAAAAAGCAATATCTTACAGGCAACCTTTGGATGGACAAATAGACTGTAAATAGGTAATTTCATGGGCAGATTTGGTGAGAAAAAGTGTAAAGGAAACTAAAAACAAAAAGAATAATATTTATACAGCACAACAGCATTCCTTTGACAATTACAAAGCAAAGTAGTGTCAATTGTATACAGCAGTCAGTCCCAGCAATACCTGCTTATATAAATACAAGTAAATACTAACTATAAGGATTATATAATACATTACTAGTTACGTAGAATTCACGTATGTTATTATGCGACTGTAAGTCGATGTTTATATCGCCTAATAAGTAAAAGTCAGAGTGTTTGCAAGTATCATTACACAATAATTCCTTTAATATTACACAATAATTCCGACAGGCCTGTTGGTCTAGTGGTTAGTGGCCCTGACTGCTAAACCAGAGGTCGTGGGTTCGATTCCCACCCAGGACAAATATTGTGTGATGAGCACGGTCATTTGTTCTGTGTCTGGGTGTAATTTATCTATAATATGTATGTATTTAAAAATATATAAGTATGTTTATCAGCAGTCTGGTTACCATAGTACAGGCTCTGCCTAGTTTGGGATCAGACGGCCGTGTGTGAGATGTGTGAGATATATTAAAAAAGAAAAGAATTCTTTGATAAACATGTGTTTACTTTCTTTGGGTGGTCTATACAATGCACAAATGAGTGCGTTGTAATTATATGAAGTAGTTATGTTTCCTATCAAGTATTGGCAGTGATTTAGTGTGAGATTATTTATTATTTTGAAGTCGTGGGTATTTTTTATATACATCACAATGCCACCTCCTCTTCGTTGTTCACGAAGGTTATAATACATTACATACCCCTTAATGCTGAACATTTGTATAATTTTACTGTTTTTAGAAACGCCTATCTCCGTTAATATCATAACATCAATGTTTATTTTAGAACAGTGAATGAATTGTAGGACCTGTGAAAAGTTTTTAATTATAGATCTAATGTTTATATGGAAGATATTTAATTGATGCGTGTTTTTTGGAAGAAATTTACTGAACTCAAACACATCAGGACAATCAAACAGTTCACTTATTTCATGTGAGGAAACCTTTGTCACTGACCCTTTCTATTATCGAGATTTCTCATCCGCTATCTTATCAATATCACTTAAGTTTCTAATCACAATAGGTTTGTCGTTATCATTTTTACGAGCTAGAATTTTTCCGTCTTGAAACCAGATATATTTGAACGTTTTTTTTAGAGTTTCTTTGGCCTGCCATAGAAGTGTTTTATTTGGTTTAGTTAGTGCGCGGCGAAGCATCACTCTCGACTTGGCTTGTTCCGGTACGGCATATGAGATTATTTCTTCCACAACGGGTGTTTCCTTTCGTGCAGCTCGTATCCAATGGTTGACGTGTTCTTCTTGTTGTAAAGTTATCTGAATCATTCCTTCTTTGGTGGTGGTCATTCCACGACGTGGTGAGTCCCGATGGCATTCTTCACATGTCCATTCCAGGTTTTCAGCGTTGCGTAGTGCTGATAGTTGTTTCGACTTGGTCATCATTCTGTGTCGAAGGCGCTTACAATGGGATGTCCTCAGGGATCGGTGCTAGGTCCATACTTGTGGAATATCGGCTTCGACGATTTTCTTGCGATACCAATACCATCCGGATGTACTCTGAACGCGTATGCTGATGACGGCTTATTACTGGTGGAATCTGATACTAGGGCGGGGCTTGAGAGATTAGCCAATAGATGTTTGAACTTGATATCTCAATGGGGTGAACGTAATCGCTTAACTTTTGCACCCAACAAAACCTTCCAGCTACTTTTAAAAGGTAACCTCAAATCACCGCCGAGCATTAGATTTGACAATGTTACTGTAAAAAATAAAACTACAGTGTGTTATCTAGGATTAGTTTTAGAAAGAAACTTTTCATTTATCGAACATATTAAAATAGTTAATGAAAAGTCTAAAAAGAGTTTCTGTGCATTGACAAGGATATCAACTGCGACATGGGGTCTATCATTTAATACATTAAAGATCATATACGGAGCTACTTATTTAGGTTCTATGTGCTATGGTGCACCTGTATGGGCCGATAGTCCGACCGTAGGCGCTGTCCGTCGCAAACTGTTACAAGGCCAACGACTTGCACTGATATTCTTGTGTAAGGCATATAGGACGGTTAGCACCCAACAAAACCTTCCAGCTACTTTTAAAAGGTAACCTCAAATCACCGCCGAGCATTAGATTTGACAATGTTACTGTAAAAAATAAAACTACAGTGTGTTATCTAGGATTAGTTTTAGAAAGAAACTTTTCATTTATCGAACATATTAAAATAGTTAATGAAAAGTCTAAAAAGAGTTTCTGTGTATTGACAAGGATATCAACTGCGACATGGGGTCTATCATTTAATACATTAAAGATCATATACGGAGCTACTTATTTAGGTTCTATGTGCTATGGTGCACCTGTATGGGCCGATAGTCCGACCGTAGGCGCTGTCCGTCGCAAACTGTTACAAGGCCAACTACTTGCACTGATATTCTTGTGTAAGGCATATAGGACGGTTAGCACTGAGGCTTTGCCGGTGTTGGCGGGTGTGCTTCCGGTCGATCTCGAGGTGCAGAGACGTGCAGCCATGTACTATTCAAGACAACAAATCATGGAATGCGATTTTTTGGGCGCGCGGGATCGCGGTAAAATTACAAGATTGCCTCAACAGCAGCCCGATGTCTATAATGACCTCATAGACGAATGGCAACAATGCTGGGATGAATCATCCAAGGGGCGCCATCTTTACCAATTCTTTCCATCTGTTCGCGAACGGTTGTCGAGGATATGGCTTGAGGTGGATCACTGTGTCGCTCAATTTCTTACGGGTCATGGTAACTTTAAGAGCAAGCTTTATTCATTTAAATTAGTCGAGTCACCATTGTGTCAATGCTCAACACCTAACTCTCACTATGAACAGTCTGCTCATCATATCCTCTGGGAATGTAGTCTTTGGTATAATGAACGTAATATAATGCTGAATAGCTTGCAGGTGACATCTGGGGCGGTATACTATGGGGATCTTGTGTCAACTAGGGTGAATTTTCGTGCGTTTAGGCGATTCTGCCATACATATTATAGAAATCAAACATAGCTCACGTAGGACCCGTAATATTTGTGGCCGTGGTGCTTCCCTGTTTAAAAGGGTGTATGCCCATTTTACTTCATTTTGTCTCCCGCTTTGCTAAGGAGGGAAGTGGATTTACTGTATTTCCAACTCCTCCAATTTTCTTCTGATTAATTTCGTTGCGGGTTCCAAGACAGTTTAATTTCTTCCTGGGACTTCCCGAGTGTCATAACTCGGTGTGTTCGTGGGTCACTGCTGTGGATCCTGGTGTACAGGAGTTACAGTGGTGGGCGTGTGGGTGGGATTAGTCAAAAAAAAAAAGTTGTTTCGACGATAGACCTGTGCATAACTGGTTGGCGTGTACTAACTTTCCACATTTATTGCATTCAAGTCCTGGTGACTTTTTTGTAATAATTTTATCACAATTATCACACTTCGTCATCTTTTTTTTTTTTTTTTTAAAGATGTGTGGGTAAATGTCACTAACTGCCGAGAACACGAAAGCGGTTCGACTGCGCCGTGCGAAAGCTCGCGGTCACTGTTATTCATTAATTGTTGCCTGTTTATTGCACTTTTGTGTTTATTTTTCACTGGGTAATCATAATTATGTTCTTGTTACGATATTAGTTTCTTCTTGTTTATGTTTATTGTTAAAAAAGTTTGCACTTGAAGTATCGCTCAGTAAAGTTATATTGTCACTAGATTTATTGTCACTATAGTCTCACAAACACTTTCGTTGACGAATTACAGAACCATAAACACATGAATAAACTTATTTACACCTAATAATTGATACGAATATTTTAATTACTGATTAAATACGGAGGCGATATAAAGCGTGGCAGTGGCGCCCTCTCCTCGACTGATCGTGATCTTATCGATTTATCAGATAGAAGATCATAAATCTAGTCGCACGGGCATTGGGGAATCCTCTCAAACCGAAGAACAGCCGAATCATTTTAATATTTCTTTTGCGGGCGTAGTTGCAGAATCAGATAATAGTTATGTGGGTGTGATATACTGGAATCGAACCCGCACTAGTCGAGCGAATGGGGCTGGAATCGAACTCGCACTAGCGAAGCGAAGTGGGTTAGAAGCGAACTTGCACTCGTGAAGCGAAGTGGTTTGGAATCGAACCCGCACTAGTTCCAGTGTGTTTATCATAAATCACTACAAGCGAAGCAAATAATACTTGTTTAACTACTAAATAATTAAAGAGTTCGGCAACGGAGTAATCAGTTCTTTATTGTACCAAGGTGATAACAGAAGGCAGAATGATTTTTAATATAATGCGACACAGTATTTATATACATAAACAATTAATAATAATAAAGGTTCGATCCTGGCACTTTCGGAATGTGGGCGTCGGCGTGGAACAAAAGATGTGCGTCCTCCATATTGAGCGCGCGCTGGTAGCACAATAGAAAGTGGGCGGCCATCCTGCGGTAGGCGGGGCTTTCCTTATCAATCCCTTACATGTGCAGAACATCACGCCATATGACGTAGATCGTATGATCTAATGCTTCGTCCTAACGCATAGGGGTACTCGCCTACTCGCCACACCACTCACCCGGTGAGACCGTGACTACGGGCGAAAGTAATCAGGAAATCTGACCACGTCCACTTCTTGTTTTTCTTATTAAGCTCTGCCGTGCCGGGTGGTCCGTGGTCGTGATTGGTGTCTCTCTTGCGACGAATGCTGGCTTCAAGCGATCTATTGTGACCCTCTGGGCCTTCCCTTTTACTTCTACGTCGTACGTCTTGCGGTCGCGGTGAAGTACCCTAAATGGGCCCAGGTACGGAGCTTCAAGTGGTTTACGCGCTGGACCCACATGTAGGAAGACATGGGTTGCTTTGTCCAGGTCTTTAGGCACGTAAAACGGGCGATTGGAACTAGTGTGCCAAGACGTTGGTTGTGGTGTCAGCTTGGTCACGTGCGAACGGAGTCTACTTATCAAACTAGTCGCATCCACTGTCTCGTCGGAAGTTGAAGAAAAGAATTGTCCAGGTAACCATAGTGGTTCCTCATAGACTAGTTCCGCTGCTGACGCTTGCAGATCTTCCTTCCACGCGCTGCGAATGCCCAGGAGAACCCAGGGCAGCACCTCTACACAGTTCGTGGTGCTGTAGCAGGTAATATCAGCCTTGAGCTGGCGGTGGAGCCTCTCCACCAGGCCGTTAGCTACGGTATGATAAGCAGTTGTTAGGTGGTGAGATGTCCCTATTAGGGCGGCGAGCTCTTTGAAGGTGTATGACTCGAACTGCCTGCCCCGGTCAGTGGTGATGTGCTCGGGACAGCCGAACCGCGCGATCCACAGGGTGGTTAGGGCAGCCGCACAGGTCTCCGCCGTGATGTCCTGTAGTGGGTATGCCTCAGGCCAACGCGTGACACGATCGACGACTGTGAGGCAGTACCTGTAGCTAGAAGATAAGGGTAAAGGACCAACCAAATCTAGGTGTATGTGGCGAAAACGAGCTGATGGCGTTTGGAACTCTGTTAAAGGCGCTGTTGTGTGCCTTGTCACCTTGCTTCTTTGGTACGATTGACACTCTTTGGCCCACTGTCGACAGTCTATCCTTACTCCAGGCCAGACAAATCTTTCTGTTACTAACCGGACTGTTCCCTTAACACCTGGATGACTCAAACCGTGAAGCGAGTGGAAGACTTGCTTTCTAAATGTCTTGGTTACGAATGGACGTGGAGTTGCGGTGACGTCACAGTATACCTCCAGTCCTTATTCTGATAGTCTTATCTTTTCCAGTTTAAGACTAGAGCCATTCCGCAGCAGTTCCTGCAACTCCTCGTCGTCTTCTTGCTCGCAGGGAGGACCAAGGACTGGTAATCTAGGGGCAAACTAACTTCATTAGTACGTGACAGAGTATCCGCTACCAAATTGTCCTTGCCAGCCACAAATCGAATATCTGTAGTGAACTGACTGATATAGTCCAGGTATCGGAACTGGCGGTGGGAACAGTTTTCTCTGGGTGAAGTGAAGGCAAAAGTCAGCGGTTTATGGTCGGTTATTACCGAGAAGTTCCAAATAATGTTAACAGGCCGCGTAATTCTGTTATAAAATATAAATGCTTGGTAATAATACTTACAAATTTCTGATATTCGACGTTTATGTTGGACTGCTGACTTGATAGCTTTTCAGGAGACGTGGTTACTACCAGAGGAGTCGTCATACCTGAATGAAGTGGACAGTGACTTCGAGTGTACGGGCGTGTCGGCTGTTGATATTGCCTCAGGTATGTTGCAGGGAAGGCCATACGGAGGGGTTGCCATTTTGTGGCGGCGTAGTGTTTTTCGGAACGTGTCGGTTATCACATCACACTTCAACAGCCTGTAATAGTCCACTGCTGGACATAGGCCTCTCCTTCGAAAGGAGGTTTTGGCCTACTATAAAGTGTGATAATCCGCGTATATGTGAAATTCAAATAGTGTTGGACAAAAAGTCAATTTTAGTGATAAGCGTGTACATGCCGACGGACACGCCTACAAACTTGCCTGAGTTCACGTACACTATAACTACGGTGAGTGCTATTATAGAGAGCAGTAGTATCGAAAGTGTATACATACTAGGAGACTTTAATAGGGGACAGTGGACGTGTATTGATACGGACTGGTTAGGTGATGTGTCAAATACATACACTTTTATAACTGAGGCGCACGACTAGGCGCTGGTTAGATCATTGTGTTGTGACTATTATGTTACTATAGGCACTGTGCTCAGTAGTGGGGGTGTTGCTGATGTAGCGGGCCCTGACGGGATCCCGGGTCGAGCATGGGTGTGCGCTTTGGCGATCCTAGGGAATAGGCTGAGGCCACTGTTTACCAGTTGCCTCCGTAATAGCATATTCCCTTCCGGCTGGAAGCGATCGAACGCGTTCGCTCCTTGTCGGAAGAGGTTGTCTATCGGGGGGGAGTGGCGTTGGCCGTCGGTCTCGATATAGTCAACGCCTTTAACTCCCTCCCGTGGTAGGCGATTAGGGAGGCACTGGTGTATCACCAGTTGCCCCCGTACCTGCGAGACATCATCGGGGTTTATCTCCGCGACAGGTCCATATCGTATATTGGTCGGGACGGCGAAGATTGCCGAAGGGAGGTCACATGCGGGGTTCCCCAGGGGTCAGTCTTAGGACCACTTCTGTGGGACCTCGCGTATGATGCCGTCCTGAAGACCAGCCTTCCCCAGGATTGAGTGTCGTCTGCTATGCGGACGACACTCTGGTATTGGCCGGGGGACATGGCTTCCGGGAGGTCGTAGAGCTAGCTAGTAGGCTGGTTTGGCTTGTGTCGTCCAAAAGATCACCGGTCTGGGTCTAAGGGTTGCACCTCATAAGACGGAAGCCCTATGGTTCCATAGGAAACGCAGAGGTGCAGTTCCCACCCGCTCGATTATTAGAGTGGGAGGAACAGAGGTCGAGGTCGGTCGGCACATCAAATACCTCGGCTTCACCCTGGACAGCCGTTGGAGCTTCGAAGAGCATTTCGAGCGGATGATACCCCGAGTTCGCGGGGTGAGAGCGGGGACGACCAGGACGAGCTCGAAATTCGGCGGAACGTTCACTGACAGGCACTGGCGCAGTGACGCGCGCGGTTGGAACAGCCGCGGAATGCGCGCCAACGTGCTGTCAGTGCCGTTTTGCCTAACCTCGAAGGTTGGGTAGGTAGGGAGGGAGGTCGCTTCACCTACCGACTGACGCAGGTGCTCACTGGGTATGGCTGCTTCGGTGAGTACCTGAATCGGATTGGACGCGAGGAGACGGCACAATCCAGCACTGCGCGGCCGACTGGGACTCCGCCCAGCACACGCTGGAAGACTGCCCCGCATGGGCGTCTGAACGCGAAGTCCTGGTCGATGAAATCGGACGAGACTTATCCCACCAGCAATC
The DNA here is from genome assembly GCA_902825455.1 of Arctia plantaginis. Taxonomy (NCBI): domain Eukaryota; kingdom Metazoa; phylum Arthropoda; class Insecta; order Lepidoptera; family Erebidae; genus Arctia; species Arctia plantaginis. The sequence goes on along the minus strand of CADEBD010000358.1, from coordinate 186,427 downwards.
ATTACTGCCATGCTGGCGGGTGAGGAGGGCTGGGGCGCAGTGGTCTCTTTCTGTGAAGCTGTAGTGCTCCAGAAAGAGCCCGCTGAACGGGATCGGGAGAGGGCCGATCCCTAGCGAAGAAGACGTCGGCGGCGGAATGAACAGCCGACGGGACCGCGGGCCGCCAGAGAGTGGTGACCTCTGGTGGCAGATTAATTGCTGCGGTAGTAGATAGGATGGCAGCCTGATCGCACTGAAAGTGTAACCGGGCCGCAAGGCTGATAGCAAGGGAGAAGAGTTAGGTGCGGCGTCCATCTGACCTGAAATCACAAGGCCCGGGTTCTCCCCAGAGCAGGGCGTCTAAGGCTGGCCGTCGGAGTGGTTTTAGTGGTAACACCACATATTCCTGGCTCCTATATCCCTTACGAGCCGGATATCCGAAGGGATTTTCGGGTAGGTGCTAAAAAAGTTAATACACACATTTAAGAGCTCTTAAATATTTTAATTAATTTAATGAATTAATTTGTACAATTTCAACAAGAAAAGCCTAATTAAGCTTAGCTTAGATGTACTTACAGTTTTCTCAGTGATTACATGATCTAAGAAAGGTTTTTTAACCACCTGCCAGCACAACAAAATATTATCTCACAAGTGTTTTAATAATCGCTTTGAATACTACAATTATCACTATGTCTCAATTGTCTGATATACAAGAAGCACAGAACAACTTAGAAGACAGCTTTTCAAGGAGGATGGCTCAGTTGGCGGCACAACTGCAATCTGGTGGCAATAGCAAGGAGACAGTGGCCAGGGTGTCGGAGGAGTTCAGAACTTTTCGTGAGCTGATGTTTTCGATGTTGGGTCTTCTTCGGAAGCAAATAAATGAATGCACTAAGATGGTTGATGCTATGGAGACTCGCCATCGTCACAAATCGCTTATCTTCTTGGGAGTGCCCGAGGCTATCAAAGAGGACTGCAGTACAACCCTGCTTGAGGTCATGAATAAGAGGATGGGTCTTCATGACATCTCACGGCTCAACATCAGGCACTGCCATCGCATTGGCGCCCCTTCCAAGGAACATCGTCGCCCCATACTGGTAAGATTTACTACCGCAGAGGCTAGATTCGCAGTCTGGAAGTCCAAGACATCGTTAAAGGGCTCTGGCTTCTCGATAAGAGAATTTTTAACTAAAATACGTCAGACAGCTTTCACCATGGCCCGGCAACATTTCGGCATGTCAGCTTGTTGGACACAGGACGGCGTTATAGTTATCAAAGCCAGCGATAACAATCGGTACAAGGTGACATCCACTGATGAGCTGAAGCCCTTGCTAGTCAAATTTCCAAAGTCATCATCCACAAGCCCGCCGGGTAAGCCAGCCGGTAATGCAAGCTCGGGCATCGATAGCAAAAGTTCGCGAAAACACTAGTTCTGTGTGACACCACTGTTTGTCGCGTCCCGGATACATTACTTTTGTTGGGTTTATATAATTGTAAACATCCTTACTCGCTTCATGTGTTGTATCATGTTTTGTTTCTTTAACATTTCTCTTACTTTCTCGTATTTAAAAATTGTTGATGATTGTGTTGTGACTCGTGACAGGTATCGCATCTGTCAAATCGACGTTTTGCTCATTCGTCATTCATTACTGGTGCGTTCCGTTTCTTGTAACTCAAACGTAAGAACACGAAGCTCTGAGCTATTTTTTTTTTTTTTTTTTTTTTTTTAATCAGTGAAAAACCCTGCCTTTTAAACTAGGTGACACCTGTATCTTAAAAGACAGTGTTCGGCCATACATTAATACAATATTTGATAAAACTTTTCTAATTTAGAGCAGTTGTGAATGCTTTGTGTATTTATTACATATAAGATTAAGCTGTTGTGCATTATATATGGTACTATGACATATGGTATATGAATGAGTGTGTGTCTGCGTTTGCTTGCTTGCGCGCGCGCGTGTGTGTGTATGCATGAGTGTGTGCGTGCTTGTGTGTGTGTGTGCGTGCGCGCTCGTGGGTGAAAGTATTTGTGTTTAATTTGTAGTTTTATGTGATGTAAGTAAGCAATGACTCTGTACTGAAGTAGACTTGTTTTAGTAGCCATTCAGTCAAGACGAGCTTTAATGTGTGTATGTTCATTTCGAGTATATTAAGTTCTTTGTGTATTTTTTTGTAAATGTGCGTGCTTAGTACATAATAGTGGTGCTTTGCAAACGAAGTCCTATGTTGTGTGCCCAGCGGTAAGTTCCTTCTTTTGTTTTTATTTGGCAGGGGAATACTGCTATGTTTCCTTAGAGAACATCGAAGCACAAAGAGTTGTCGAACGGTAAGTACCTTACAATCAGCATAGAGTTGTGAAGTTGAGTATCTGAAAGGCCTCCTAGTCATTACCTTCAACACCGCTCGCTGCGCTCTCTCCCCTCCAAGAAAGAGTGTCTTATTAGCACCGCCCCATGCATTGATGCAGTACCCGATGATAGATTGGCACAGTGCGTAATAAACCATCTTAAGAGTGTTAAGATCGGCCGAGTCTCGGAGTGACTTGAACGTACAAATGAGACGCATCGTTCTATATATGAGCGTGTTGATTTGCTTATCCCATTTTAATTCATCATCCAAATGTACTCCCAAGTACTTTATAGAGTTTGTTCTGGTTAATGGAAGACATAAACATGATGCTTGTGGGTTTTTGCATGCGTGAGCCGTTAAAGAAAAGGTGGCTGGCGGTTTAGTAGCGTTTCTTAGCGCGAAAGGTATGTATACTGTTTTTGTCAAATTTAGGGTCAATAAGTTCTCATTTAACCAACTCATGACGTCTTTCAGAGCTTTTTCCGCTTTATTTTTATGTCCTGCCAAGTGGGTCCGCAAATAAGAATAGCAGTATCGTCGGCATAAGCATAGATGTTGCTATCAGAGAGGGGTAGTTGGCAAAGCTCATTTACATATATTTGGAAGAGTGTCGGTCCTAAAATGCTTCCTTGAGGGATGCCGTATGTCGTATATTGGTCATCACTCTGGTATGTTTCGATCTTAACGCGTTGAGTACGGTTTGACAAGTAGTCCCTGAACAGATCCAAAGCCACGCCCCTTACTCCCACATGTTCCAATTTCTCAACAAGCCTAGGGACAGAAACTGTGTCAAATGCCTTAGTTAGATCCAAGAAAATTCCCAAACATTTCACTCTTTTGTCCAAGTTCTTAGCCACAAATTCTGTTAAGTCCAGAACTGCATCCTCAGTTGAAACACCCGATCGAAACCCGTATTGGTTTTCAGCTATTATGTGATATTTATTGAGGAATGCCCTTAATTGTTTATTAAGAATTTTTTCCAGGACTTTGGACATTGAAGATAAGACTGATATTGGCCTATAATTACTGACACAGCTTCTGTCCCCGTCCTTGTGGATAGGATGTACAATCGCCTTTTTAAGGTTATCCGGGAATACGCCGTTCGTAAGACAAAGGTTGAAAATGTATGTCATAGGTGATAACAAAGTTGCTCGGCATTGCTTCAGTAAGGACGACGGTATTCCATCCCAGCCAATAGCACAGTCATTGCGGAGTTGTAGGATGACGGATTCAACCTCAGCCTCATCTATAGGGAGAAGGACCAGCGAGTTTACTGGTGAATAAATGTGTCTATTTGTAAATACGGGAATATTCGTGTGGCTTTGCGAGGTTATATTTTGTGCTAGGTTTTTACCAATGTTTGTAAAATAATCACAAACTTCGTCAATAGACCGTTGGGGATTTTCGCTTAATTTTAGCAGAGCACTGGCAGAGTTTCGCATTTTGCGTGTATGGGTTATATCTTTAATTACTTTCCATAGGGTCCTAGGATTGTTCTTAGCTTTTTCTAGTTCGTTAGAATCATAAGTTCTTTTTATTTTTCTTAATAGGTCATTGCAGAAGTTTCGGTAACGGGTGTATGTAATTTTCAGGATCAAGTTTTCAGGTGATTTTTTTGTTTCCATATGCAACCTATCTCGATTTTTGATACACTTCAGTAGACCTGGTGTAATCCAAGGTTTTAATATTCTTTGCTTTTTAGGAATTTTTTTCATGGATGTGTGCTTGGATATAATGGACGAGATTGTTTGAGTGAGTATGTTCATAGACTCATTTGCATCTGCAGTTTTATAAATACGTGTAAAATCTGTTGCATCTATTTCTTTTTTGGCTGCCTCATAATTTAATTGTGATATGCAATGGCAGGCCTTCTGCGACGGTTTGTTATAAATGCTTAGTATTATTGGTTTATGATCTGTTATGCATGATTCTAGGACCAAGGTGGTCGCACGTAAGGTAGACTTCAAGAAAACATGGTCAAGACAGTTATCAACTCTTGTGGGGATTAAGTGTGTTGGCAATTACTGCCAACACACTTAATCCCCACATGGGTAGCATTAAGAATTTGGTAGTCGAGACTGAGTTGGTTATTATTCCCTTGCTTTATGTCCACATTCAGGTCTCCCATCAAGGCGATATGTGGGTATGTTGATAGTTCTCCGTATACGTGATTTAAGCTTGACAAGAAGCTGTCAAATTCTTCAGTAGTGTTATACGATGGAGAGCGATAAACTGCAATTATAGCAAGTTTGTCATCTATTTTACATAAAAGACTGTTTGCGTTTATTATGTTTGGCTCTCTGACAGTAAAGTGTAATCCTTCTTTAATGTACATTATAATGCCCTCATTTTGATTCGAGACTTTGCTAGTATAATAGGACTGATATCCCTGCAAACACGGAATATTAGTAACTTTTTTTAACCAACATTCAGTCAGTATAAGTATGTCATAATTAATTTTCGTTAAGGTTATCAGCGTTAGTAAGTTATTAAAATTTTTATTTACACTGCGTATATTTAAATGGAGTATATTTGTGACTCTGTCCGATATGTTTATATACTTTACGCATTCGCTTGGGAAACAAGAAAAAGAACAACCTTCGGTGTAATTGTCTAATTCGTTGTTAATACTGTTTATATTAGCCATTTATAATCGTGGTTATAGCTAAGCCAAACACACAGGATGTAGGACGTTGGTGAGTAATAATGAAAGTACTTTTTACACAGCATTTTTGTGTCATGATATAGGATAATGTGTAATTGAGTTGTGTGTATAATGTGTATGAAATATATTTGGAGTATATTCTATAAATTTCTGTGTATGATATGTGTTTTTAAATTAACCTCTTACATTGTCTAAAATTATTTCATTTTTTTTCTGTTTTTGTCAAACTTGTTTGATTATGGCTTATTGTATTATGTCAGTCTTGTATGTGTAAGCTGGCGGGTGGTGTAGAAATACGCACCAACTTCGGTCAAGGTAATTACTTATAAACTATATATTATTAGATATTTATGTAAAATATTATTTATACGTATTTATTTTTTTGTATTATATTAGAGTTAAATGTATTGTATTTAATATGTGTACTCGATTCTAATGACTGTTGATGATAATGAAGTATACTTTTCTGCTGATGACTCCTCCGGGGATGAGAGCTTCAGTTCCCTACCTGACACTTTGGGTGACCGATTACGGCAATCATTCAACAACCAATCACATTCTTTATTAAATGTGTGTCATATTAATGCTCAGAGTATTCCCAGCCACTTCAGTGATTTGACTGAAACTTTCACTGACAATAATGTGCATGCCATCCTGGTTTCGGAAACTTGGCTTAAGCCGCACCTACCTTCCACCTCTTATTCTCTCTCTGGCTTTGTACTAATTCGAAACGACCGATTGGAATCAAGAAGAGGGGGTGGGGTTGCCATTTACCTCCGTAGTTGTTTCCCCTACAACATCCTTGCCACTTCCTCTTCCGATCCTTCTACTACCGCTGAATACCTCTTCCTCGAAGTTTGTGTCAGAGGTTCTAATGTTTTACTAGGGGTAGTTTATTGCCCCCCTGCTGTCAACTACTTCTCCAGTCTGGAAACAGTTCTGGAATCTTTAGGGTCAGAATACTCACACCACGTCATTATGGGCGATTTTAACACCGATCTCCTAGCACTTAATTCGCCCCGTACTCGTAATCTCCTCCACATCATCCAATCCACTAGTCTCCATGTCCTCCCCCTTCAAGCAACTCATCACAACATTGAGCACCAAGACACTTGGCTTGACCTAATTATCACCTCTGCTCCTAGACTTGTCTATTCCCATGGTCAATATCCTGCTCCTGGATTTTCCCATCATGACTTGATCTTCCTTTCTTATATATCCTTATATTCTTATATATCCTGAAACCCCCTAAATCCGTTCCCAAATTTCTGCATATTCGTAATTTCAGACGAATGGACGTCAAAAACCTGTGTGCAGGCGCTTCTGCATTAGACTGGACAGACTTGGCTGCAGCTACAGACATAAACGAAAAAGTTACTCTTTTTAATGACGCAGTTCTTAACCTGTATGATATCCACGCACCTGTGAGAAAAGTCAAATTGAAGCGCCCTCCGGCTCCATGGATGACAGAGGAAATTCGAATGGCTATGAGACGGAGAGACCGTTGTTTTAATGGGTTCAGGAAGGATCGCTGTGAGGAGAAATGGAACCTTTTTAAAGCTGCTAGGAATCGGTGTAACCAGGTGATACGTAACGCAAAACGCCGCCATATCATTCAAAATATAGAAACCTCTTCAACTTCCAGTGTGTGGAAGTTCCTTGGAACACTAGGCATTGGCAAGCAACAACGCCCTGAGTTTAAGATGACAATTGGTTTAGATGATATTAACCATCATTTCTCAACTACACCTCAGTTGGATCATCAAACCAAGTGTCAAACCTTGAGCTATATAGCTAGTCTAACCCACCCTGATATTAAATCCTTTGACTTTTCACCGGTATCTTCTGAGGACATCAAAAAGATTATCCTATCCATATGTTCCAATGCTGTGGGATGTGACGGTATCAGCCGTCGCATGATTGTTACCATCCTGGATCACATTCTTCCAGCAATATCTCATATCATAAACTTTTCACTCGACTCTGCAACCTTTCCCTCACTCTGGCGTAAGGCCTTCATCATTCCTTTACCCAAAAAAACTAACCCCTCTCTTCCCGAACACTTTCGACCAATTTCTATACTTCCCTTTCTTTCTAAAGTGCTAGAGGCCTGTGTACATAAGCAGCTCGCACAGTTTGTAAATCAGCAGAATCTTCTTAGTCCTTTACAATCTGGGTTCAGACCTGGTCACAGCACAACCACCGCTCTCCTCAAAGTGACAAGCGATATTAGGGAGGGTGTGGAGGAGACTAAAGTCACAGTGCTGGCTTTGATTGATTTCTCGAATGCCTTTAATACCGTTAGTCATGACGTTCTATTGGCCATCCTTTCCTATCTTATGATCTTCTCAGAAGCTCTGGAATGGTTCTCCTCCTATCTTCAGGGACGACAACAGAGTGTTCATATTGATGACTTGTCGTCGAGTTGGTGTGATCTTCTCACTGGCGTCCCTCAAGGCGGTATATTATCTCCCTTATTATTCTCAATATTTATTAATCTCATAACCCAGCACCTTCAGTGTACGTATCACCTGTACGCTGATGACTTACAAGTGTACACACAGACAAGGGTTGAGGACATAACATACGCTATCGACAAAGTCAACAAGGACTTGGACTTTATAAAGAGCTGGTCAACGAGGTTTGGTTTGTCGGTAAATCCAACCAAATGTCAAGTGATCGTCGTGGGGAGCAAACAAATGATAAGTAGGTTGGATATGGCGGTCATCCCACCAGTTGTCTACAACAATGTGACTATACCTTATAGTGCAGTGGTAAAGAACCTGGGGTTATATATCGACTCGACACTTGACTGGCGGGCACAGGTTACACACGTCGGCCAGAAAGTCACCACATGTCTCCGTGCCTTATATCGATTGAAGAACTTCCTTCCCGCTAAAACTAAGGTTACGCTTATGCAGTCCTTAATTATTCCCATAATCGACTATGGTGATGTGTGTTATTTCGACCTGAATGCAGACCTTCTCAATAAACTAGATCGCCTTCTCAATAACTGCATTCGATTCGTTTTCAATCTTCGCAAGTATGACCACGTGTCTGCTTTACGTTCCCAGCTGCAATGGCTCCCAATTCGTCAGCGCCGCAGTTTACGAGCACTGACTTCTCTCTTTTCTTTCCTCAACTCTCCATCGTTACCCGAATACCTCGTACCCCACTTCCGTTTCCTATGCTCCAATCACGATCGAAATCTTCGATCAACCAACAATATGCTTCTTCTTTGCCCCCCTCACACCTCTAACTTCATCAACTCCTCCTTCTACGTCCAGTCAGTCCTCCTCTGGAATGCCCTCCCTGCCGAAATCAGGATGTCAACAAATCGCCTTGCATTCAAGGGAAAAGTGCGCGATCTTCTTCGGGGTGAATTGGCGAAATAGTTACAGCTCTAGTTCCCGACTGAGTATTTATATATTTTATTAAATTTATGTAGGTTTATGTATGCATGTGTGTTTTTATATTGTGTATGTTTCTGGACCTAAATTATGTTAATATCATATTTTATTTTGCACCTACCGCATCATATTTCTACATCACCTGAAGGTTGACTGGGAGAGAATGCCTAATGGCATTAAGTCCGCCTTTGTACAATATGTGCATTAAGTTTAAAATAAATAAATAAATAAATTTTCCACACCGTCAACAAAAAAAAAAGTGTGTGTATGTGAATTATGTTTTATGGTCGGACCACTTTCCTGTATTGGTTGAGTGTAATTTGGACATTATCTTACAAAAAACTAGTGATTGTGTCTATACACAAAAAAAGTAGCGTGGGATGAAAGAAGCTCCGAACAGATCAATGAATACAATACATGGTTTGTCACGACAAGTTAAAGGTAGTCGATTTTCTGCGGGAGCTGGTGCAACATGCTGATAAACGTTGTGGCATATTAGAGCATAGGCCTATTATTGCATAAACATATAAGCGGGGCACACAGGGAGGCCATACACAAATTTTTGACGCGGGTGTCGTATAGTAAACCATCTGCCGGTAAAATATATGAGGGATGTGTGATTCCAGAAGATTGTTTAAATCCCTGTGTAATCAAACAATTGGTAAAATCCTGTGTGTATCGAAGGAGTGAGTGATTCAAAAGATATTGCGAATATCTTTATAAATTACTTTGGTGTAAAATCACCATTCGGACCGTCGTCGTGTGGGCTCGATGTTGAGGCTGGAATGGAGCTGGAAATAAAGTTCAGTGCTAAGGATATTGAAAAACAATATCATCGAAGTCTAGAGGGAATGATGGCCACAATATTGAGCAAGGGCCCTGACAATTAAGGGCCCTGACAAACTGACCTTTAAGGTTCGTAGATTTGGTGGCCACCTTGTTGATGATGGCCACAGCCACGTTCGCCCTCTCCTGCATGGACACCGGTGTTTGGGGACAGAACTCCCTACTACCGGATCCTGAATTTTTAGCAGGAGATCAGCGATCTCCTCCCCCACTACGTCTTCGCCCTCCGCCCTAACTCGTCTGTAGGCTTCCGCCTTAGAGAAGACGAAGCCTGACAGAGCTGAGACCGGAGTGCGCGACCTCCCTCTGCGGCTACTAGCCATTTTGGGAGGTAGCATCTCCCGGGACGTATCAGCATCTTCGTCGATGCAGCGTCCGCCTTTCCGGCTATCGCGGAACTCCACGTCTATTTGCTCCAGCATGTCCATCGTCGTACTGGAGTTACTGTCCGACGGAATGGTCCACCTGAAACTCAGACGTTCCGATCTTCTTAGGCTCCCAGAAGCCAGGTTGATTTCTAGGAGCCGTTCCGCGATAGGCGTCTCAGGCAAAAACTCCTCGTCATTGGACGAGAAGTCATCAACCTTTCCACCCTTCTCCTTTTTGTTCTTCCTCTCCTTCTTATCTTGATTTTTATTTTTAATATTTAAAGTTTCCATAATTAGACTCACGAGTAGGGGAGAAATAAAAGTCAACCCGGGCAGAGATCCTCCAGTACCCGGGCAAGCGTAAATTTATGCCCAACCGAGGGGTCCGCAGGTGCCTCGGCTGGCTTAACTACCCATCAGCCATGCATCCCCTGGCTACGCACCAGAACACGTTATTCGGAGTAATTTTTTATAGAGGTTTTCTTCCTCACAGTCCGGGCGGCTAAGCCAAAACCCTCGTCCCCGATCGGAATCGAGAGATATAACTACGAGACTCTTTTCGGGATTACGATATGCCGACGGCGGCGGGAAGACAAAATCTTCCAATGTGTCAGTGGCAGTGTCAGTACACACCGAACCCGTCCATTTTCTCCATTCCGATTCGTTAAAGGGGAACCCTTCTGCGCGTCGCCTTCGTTGTTTTTACCGAGGTTTCCGTCCTCATTGCTCTGAAGAGCGAAGAGCCAACAGAGGAGTCGGCAGATCCGCCCGCTCTGTTGGACCAAGCCTCGTCCTACTGGCCAAAGAAAGATGGCCTCCTCTTCGTGCTAGAATATTGACTGTATAGAGGAAGAGACAGCGCCACCACCAACGTTTCCAGGGTGGAGGTTTCCTAGCCTAGCATCCCAAGCTGTTGATCCCAACCTAAGCCTTTTAGCCATAATCTTTGTATCAGAATCGTCGCTCTAACAATAACTGGCGCTATAACAATATCTATTTTGCAAATCTGATAACTATCTTATCAGATTTGCAAAATTCTCTTTGTTATAGTTGTTGAAATATTTTCTAATTGCAGTTGGTAATGAAATTCATCTTTTCCAAGATTCCATGATATGCCTAGAGCCTTGATAATACCATCTGATTTAAATGTTAAGTTTGCCTTTGTTGTACGGGTGCGGACGGGCATTCGTGGTATACCAATCAGCACTCGTACGTGTAACACCGAAAGCCTATCTTAATTACAACCTAAAAACGTTTATCGAGGGGGCACCGTAGTGAACCGAGCAATACTCGTACGTAACCTACGCCTACGTACCTAAATTCCCTAGTCCTACCAATATATTACCTTGCGCTGAGGGTATATTTACATATATGCGGTGCAGGAAGTCTGTTACCTGGAGACCTAGGGTAACAGACGGTGACGTGAAGGGAGCGGGGTTTAGGAGATAATTTTCTCACTACCGGTCGAGCAGACTCACAAGACCGATCTACTGACGGCTAAAGGTGAGAGGTGGGACAGGGTAATGAGTCAAAGTCGGATTAGACAGAATGACTGATTTATTTACATAATAATACCTCTTATATACTAAACTTACTCTAAGTACACATGGATGGCTATTTGCTTGTGTGCCATCCATGTGTTGTGTTGATGAAGCTGCCTTAATCTCGGTCATGCCGAAATGTTGACAGTGCATCGACTTTACGCCGTACCACATGTGACATAAATACTGTTGCTTGGTGATGCAATTGTGTTCATAATTGAACATTTGTTGTGATTTTACTTGAATCTATACTTTTCAGAAATTCTTTGTCATTTGCCCGCCCATTTTCGCCCATTTCTGTAATGTGAAGCCTCCGCATTGTAGGATGGTAATTATTTGTTTGCGGACGTCGATAGCTTGCTGCATTGTATCTCGTCCAGAAACCAAATCGTCAACGAAGAAGTCTTTGCGGATTATTTTGGCTGCTTCTGGGTATGCTTCACCTTCATCTTTTGCGACTTTCATTAGGGTCTTGACTGCTAGGTAAGGACCAGATGTTGTACCGAATGTAACTGTCTGTAGTCTATAGTCTTTGATTTCAGATGGTTTGATTAAAAACTCTTGTTGTGTTTGTATATTTTCCTGTTGTTTATATCTGCGACGCCATAATATTCGTTGATAGTCTATGTCTTGTTTTTCCAGCAGAATCATTCTGTACATTTTCATGATGTCGCTGATAAAGCAAACCTTATGCATCAGCCATCTCATTTATATGCTACGCATATCCTCTTGAAGTACCGGTCCAGTCATAAGTTCGTCATTTAATGAAATGCCATTTTCATTTTTACAGGGCGCATCAAAGACTACTCGTAATTTTGTTGTTTCTTTATCTGATCGTATAACTGCATGGTGAGGCAGATACACAGATTTGTTGTTCATCTCATCTTCGGGTACTTCTGTCATATGCCTCATTGTCATATATTCTTCTATCACCTTGTCATATTCTTCTCTAAGCTCTGGTGTTTGTTGTAATCTTCTCTCTTGTTGGATCAAACGCTTCATAGAAATTTCCATTCGGCGATGCTGGTTGTCTTGTAACAAATGGTAATCTAACTATGTATCTTCCATTGCTATCTCTTTGGTACGTTTCTTCATAAAACTTCTCGCATTTTTGTTCTTCTTTTGTATATTTTCGCTCTTGAACTTGATCTATTTCCCATAGTGTTTTTAAGAAGTCTTCTAGGTCTATATTGTGATGCATGACGAGCATAGAATCTGGTTCCGTTTTATCTTCTATCTTGCCAATGAATTTTGTTCTATATGCACATGGAGATCCTGGCAGTCCTTTAATGAGTTCGTTTTGAATTATTTGAGTGTAAACGTCGACACCCAGGAGCAAATCAATCAAACCTGGCTTGTAATACGTCGAGTCCGCTAGAACTAGTCCATCCAGGTGAGGCCAATGAATGTCTTACGTTGATTGTTTGGGCTAGAATTTTGGTAGTCAGTGCCTTCGACATTACGTATACTTCAACCTTCAGGTTAAAACTAACACATTTGGATTATATATTGATATGCACCACCTGCTTGATGTCTTCTCTAGTGGATCCTACACCAACAACTGTACCTTTCATTGGATACCGCTTGACTTTCAGTAGTTGTGCTGCTGATTCGCTTATGAAGCTTGCTTGCGAGCCTTGGTCAATCAAGGCACGCAGAGTCACCTCATAATTGTCATCAGTAGTCACTTGTACCAGTGCTGTAGCTAATAATATTGTGCTCTGTTTTGTTGAGATGTGCGACGCCATCATTGTTACATCTGTTTCTTCATCGCCATTCTTCTCCATGTTTGTATGTAGCACCACTCCAGGTTGTCTTGTTTGTAAACTCTCTGTGTTGCCCATTGTGGTACCTGTTGATGTTCTGGTCTCTTTGGTTTCGTGAATTAGCGAATGATGACGTTTCTTACATATTTGACAACTTGTTGGAATGCGACATTGCCTCACAGAGTGTCCGGGTGCAAGGCAGTAGAATCACAAGTTGTTTGTTTTGACAAATTCACTTCTTTGCGATGGTGTATATCTTCCAAATAACTTACAATAGCTAAGGGTGTGTTCTTCATCACACATCTTGCATATCTTGTTGTTTTCTTGCGTTGCGACGTGGAACGCCCTTTCTCGTATAGTCACAGGAGCAGGTTGATGTCTTACGGTTTCTGTGAGTTCTAAAGTACGAAAACGCCGTTCCAGAAACTTGCGAAAAAACTCGAGGGATGGCAGTTTATCGGAGTCATGGCAATTGTAGCTTACATGCTCTTCCTAATCTTTATGAGTTTCACTATCTAATTTCTGCACCATTACGAATATAATTATCGGGTCCCAATTGTCTGTGCTCACTTTCATGTTGTTAAGATGATGCAAGCATTCAAAACTAGTATCCAGCAAATCCTTAATTTGATTTGAAGTATTTAAAGTTATCTTCTTTTGTGAAAAGAATCTTTTTAATGTGCCCATGACGAATCAGGACTTAAAAAATTTTAGAGGAAATCACTGTTGATAGTGGAGCCGCAACTAAAGTGGTCAAGATAATTCGCTTAGGTCAAAAAGACAGTTCAAAGCCCAGGCCCATGAAAGTCGTTCTGAAGAGTCGATCTAATGCTGTCCACATTCTAAAAAACAAGGTAAAAGTGCGGGAGGTAAGAATCAACAGAACACCACAGCAACGAAAAGAACTCAACCAGCTCCGCCAGAGCCTAAAAGAAAGAATGGATAAAGGTGAGACAGATATCACTCTAAAATATGTTAGCGGAATGCCAAAGATTATCATGACAAAAGACTAATAAGTAGTAACACTCTATACACCAATCTTACATTTTATTATACCAACTTATGCTCACTATCCGCTAAATTCGACTTATTCCTTCTTGACATAAACGCGCAAAAACCCACATTCATAATTGTTACAGAAACATGGCTTAATAATAATGACAGGAACAGTACCTATGCAATACTAAACTACACTCTCTTTAGAAAAGACCGCAAAAAGCGGACAAGGGCCGAAGGTGGAAAATCAAGGGGCGGTGGTGCAGCGATTTATGTCAGAAGCAATGTTAACGGCATCCCAATAATTGCACGCAAAAATAACCGGTATATGGCTGATATGGTGGAGGCGCTATACCTTGATATACAATTTGTGCATTACCATTTTGTACTAGTTGGAGTCTACCGTGCAGATACTACTCGTAATATTAACTGGGCAGAATACGACAAAGTCTTACTTAATAATATATCACATGCTTCTGAAACCAACACCATACTTATCATGGGAGACTTCAACTACCCGGACCTCGTCTGGCCTATGTGTTCAGACCAAGACCAAAGACTGAGTGACGCACCACAGTTGTTTCAGACTATGTTTCTTGACAGTAATCTCCATCAGCTAGTATCCGGCCCCACAAGATATCGACAGAGCAATATACCATCACTACTGGACCTCGTTATGATTAACGATGGTTCTATGATATCCAGTATAAACCATCTACCACCTATTGGCAAGAGCGATCACGGTGTATTGCACCTTCAAATGCAGTGCCTCACTTGCCCATCAGGTTCTCAACCGCAACAGGAGCGATACTATCAAAAGATTGACTTCAATAAGTTTAACAAGGACCTCTGCGAAGGCCTAAATAATATAGTCATAACTGAACAAGTGGAAGATTTCTGGAACATTGTAAAAACAATACTAAATGCTAACATAGAAAAACACGCCCCTCCAATAAAAGTCAGGCCGTCCGTGTGGTGACGGATTAAGAATACGGAATGTCACCACCCCTATTCATCCCGTGGGTGTCGTAAGAGCCGACTAAGGGAGCAAACTACGCAGAACGACAGCACTGCTAAGAGAAGGAAAACTTGAAACAAACCCTATACCAACCCGTTTGGCCAGCGTGGTATAGTAGGCCAAAACCTCCTTTCTAAGGAGAGGCCTATGTCCAGCAGTGGACTGTTATAGGCTGTTGGTGGTGGGTAGAAAAACACGCCCCTCCAATGACAGTCAGGCAGAAAAACAAAAATAAACCTTGGATTAAACCGCACATATTAAAACTAACACATGCAAAACACAAACTTTGGGATGTATACTCTGCCAGTAAAACAACAGAAGACTACTTGGAATACAGGACCATTAGCAACAAATGCATTAATGAGTGTAGAAAGTATAGAAGTTACTATGAGGCAGACATACTTAAACATGGAGACAAATGCTTCTATTCATACTTGCGTAGGTGTACGTCCTCTAAGGTTAGCATTCCACCTGCTATGCGGAGCCCGCTTGGCAACCTAGTGACTAGTCCACTGGATATTGCTAATACATTTGCTGAGGAATTTAGTAAAGCATACTTTAAGGAACCACCTATAAACAATATACCTAAGATTAATGGCATTGCACGCGTTCAAGCCTCCCTATGTGATATCCCATTTGAGGAAGAGGAAATTGCAAAAGTACTAAAGAACCTTAAGGTAAGCTCTTCACCAGGACCAGACAGTATACCAAATATATTACTAAGAAACAGTGCAGACCTGATTGCTCCTGTATTGGCAGAAATAATGAGAACCTCCTTTACAAACAATAGATTACCCAGGGATTGGAAACATGCCATAGTGACTGTATACAAAAACGGTGATAAGACTGACCCGGCTAAGTTAAGGCCTATCAGCCTCACAAGTGCTATAGGTAAATGTACGGACAAGATTATATCAAACCATATCAGGTCATTCCTCAACAGACAAAACATTATTTCTGTGAAAAAACATGGCTTTGTTGAGGGGAGATCCACGGTAACTAATCTACCAACATGTGTTAACACGTGGTCAACGGAACTTGATCAAAAAAGAAGTGTGGACGTCATTTACTTGGATTTCGAACGTGCTTTTGATAAGGTTCCTCACAATCGACTATTGTTGAAACTTGAGCACTTTGCTATGCGTGGAAATCTCCTAAAATGGGTTGAAAACTACCTTGCAAATAGAACATACCAAGTCAGAGTCGGTGACACATTATTTGAGACAATGAAGGTTCTGAGTAGTGTCCCCCAGGGCTCGGTTCTCTCACCTACATATCCTGTTCAACATTTTCGCTGCAAATTTAATAGCATTAATAGAGTGTGAGTCATGCTTTTTCGCTGATGATGGAAAGTTCTTTGGTGATCCTGTCATTCGGTCAGGACAACTCCAATCAGATCTGGACAATTTACAAGAGTGGACCAAAGAGTGGATTGCGAAGCTCAATGCATCCAAATGTACAGTATTGCGTCTGGGTAAGAACAACTCTGAAGTACCATACACAATAGGTGACACAATAGTTGCATCTGTAAAGTCGCAAAAAGATCCTGGAGTAACGATAACCAGCAACTTAAAATGGGCTGACCACATCAATATTATAGTTAAAAAGGCAAATTCTTTCTCATATGCTATACGACCTGCATACCAACACATGACACCTTCAGTTTTCATCAAAATTTATAAAACTTATGTTAGGCCTCTGTTAGAATACGGTTTTCAAATTTGGAATCCCTACCTTGTAAAGGACGTTGACCTGCTGGAAAGTGTGCAAAGGCGAGCAACTAGAATACCGTATGGACTGCGACGTAAGACTTACGAGGAACGCTTAAAAGTGTTAAAATTACCGACATTAAAACATCGCAGGATGAGAGGTGATCTTATTAAGACCTATAAAATACTAAGCTCAAGATATAATCTTCCGAATATCAAGGATATGTTCCTCCTCCAGCGGAAAGCATACTCATCACGGGGACACAGCTTCGAAATAGATCGCTCACACTCACAGTCGCTGGTAGCCTATCACACTTCGAACAATCGTGTTGTTGCGATATGGAACAAGCTTCCGGAAAATGTTGTGACCGTAAAGTCAGTGAACAGTTTTAAATGCCAACTAGATATATGGTTAGAAAAGCACAACCCATTGGACTAAACAACCGTTTAATCATGTACACGGGAACTCTTACATCACAAACTTACTCTAGTGCAGTGATGTGGACATCAGCAAGTTGGCTGCTCGTCCATAATACCCTAATAATAATAATAAAATGGCGTTAATGTTTATGCAATTGTTACCGTACCTTGTTTTTAATGTTTCCCACGCCTTGTCATAATTAGACTCCGTCACTTGTACATGTTTTAATATATGTGCAGCTTCTCCCATTATACTTGCTTTCAATTAATGTAACTTTTGTACATTACTTAAAGATTTGTTCGTGTGCACAAGTGAATTGAAAAGGTCATAAAAGGGCATATATTCTTCATATTGTCCGCTGAACGTAGGTAATTGTATTTTCGGTAATGCTACGCGATTTTGTTGAGTATCACTGGAAATAATAGCTGATAAATTGCTAACACTAATTTCTTCAAGTCCTAATAATTCTATAAGATCCGACTTTAACATAATATAAAATTCTTCACGCTCGTAATATTTATTTTTTGCAATATACGATACTTCTTTATCCCTCGGCGCATAGCGTATAATTTCATTATAGGCTTGTTGGTATTTATTTCAATGATCTTCTACACATTTAAGGCGCGTTTCTACGTAATTTCGGATTAATCTTGCCTTTGGAGCTTTTTTCAAATTCACATGTGTGTTTCTTAAGATCTTCGCAATATGTTAAACCACATTTAACGACTCCTGCACTTCCGTAGCCATTGTAAATACAAAAGTTTGTTTATCTCACTCGCGTTATCTTCAATATTATATCAAACGTTTTTATATCTTGTATAGCGTTGTTAAGTTTACGTGTACTAAACATTCCTTTGTTCTCAAACGCCGGTGCTCAGATAGCAGACTCACCGCAAAATAAATCTATTGACAACTTATTCGGCTCGATTATGGACCATATGTTCATGCACTTAGGTTGACTTTAGTTTAATGTTATGGAAGAAATAAAAACACGTGTGGTTTGTCTAGTTATCTATTGGACACTGAATGTTCGAGAGTTAAAGCACATGTTGCATTATTGAAGGGTACACGTATATATTTAGTTATCTAAATATTTGACACAACAGAGTTTGTTGCTATTGTGTGTGTTGATCTATGACTTTAGAGTCTACAAAAGAGACGATTTCAAATAATTTTAATTTTTTTATGAAATAAAGATGTTTGAGTTTGATAATGGTTATGCTTAAATGAAACTTACCATTAGGTTTGCTCCACAGGCTAAGTATATCATGTAGTACTTGTACTTTAGTTTTTAGTATTGTCACCGAGTTATACTGTTTTATTTCGCTATATTAGGTGATAGGCAAATAATCGAATTGAATCGACGAATAAGACGAGGTCCAGTGACACTCGAGGTTCGCACTGATAATCAGTACTGGGGTGGGGTATATCCATCTTAGTGTATGCTGCGTGTCCATCCAAACTTCTGATGCACGGTGCCTCACTCGCTAACAACGTTGATTAATTTTACAAACAACATTGATTATTTGTGACAAAAGTATTTTGTAACTGTAATGCTCTAATAATGTTCTAATAAAAAATAAGCTGCCACGTCATACGTATGTTTTTTTTCGTGTGTTGTAATATACACAATTAAAAATTTGCACTGCTTATTTAAAATAAAAAAATAAATAGTTTAACACCAAATTACTTTATATAAATGTGTAAAACAGGTCTATAACCTTAAATACCTGCCAGTTTTAAATCATTTTCCATATTTTTCTTATGTTTCTCCTTAAATTTTCTAAACCTGTAGATGTAATTGTTTTAACAGAATGTTGGACTAATGAACAAATTTTACCGCCAAACATAAATAACTACAGAATGTTCCGATCAAATGTATCGTTGAACAAAAACGATGGCGTTGTAGTTTATGTTCGGGAAGTGTTTGAGGCGTATTCATTTGAACCCCAATGTTCTGAAGGAAACTGTATTGTGGTGAATATTGCTGATGATATATGTATTATTTGCACCTACCGTCCACCCTGCTTTAAAAATCCGCTTATTTATATAAATTCACTAGATAATATCTTAAAAACATGTAGCTCGAATAAAGTACTTATTTTGACTGGTGATTTAAAGGACAATGGGCAAAAATGTATGGCGCTTGTCCCATCGGCGGCCACATCTGTCCTATATATTTTTTAGTCGACAATTATGTATATATTAAGACTGCAAAAAAATATTTCGGCAACTTGTTTAGATAAAAAGTTATAAAGCGTTGATCATATAAAAAAATCGAATTAATTAAACCGGAAGTACGTAAATGATAAAACGTAATGCATATCTAAGTATAAGATAATGATGGATTAAATAAAACAAAAGGTTTATTGGTTATTAAATACATCGATTTATTGACAGACACATATACAATGCTCGTATATAATGCTAGTATATAATGCTAGTATTCCTTTAAAAAAAGAAAATGATGGGATTCAATTGTCGTCTACAATAACATCGTTTAAAAAATGAGCTGGTAAACGGATCTCTTCCTCTTGGTTTTTCGCCCACCCTAAATAACACACTACACACATAATGTGGGCACAGCAACCAAGAGTGCGTTTACCGCTTAGACAACTGCAATAGTAGTTTTCTATGGCTTCTCTGCCGCTTTTCTCTCTATCTACTATAATGTACTAATAATATATTTTTGACCTAGTATGTCTAGATTGTATTCGACATCTTAGCAGCCAAACATTTGTTGCTGTGATGCCGTACCTGCCTAGGCCCGTAACATCGGGATCCCTATACGTTTCTATATTATAGAGACCTTGTCGCACATGCTCCGCATAATAGCTGCGGGCTAGCTTCACTTGGTATGTACCAAGTGCAAAAATGGTTAAATCCTCCTCAGTCAGCAAAGGAAAATCACTTATGTTAGGTTGGTTTCCTGTAATGCTATCGAAACTAGCCCATCTACGATTAAGGTTGTTGGCTAGGACATACTCTGCTAGGTTATTTGGTTGGTTCATTCTTTGGTTTATAACCTCTATAAATGTTTCAGCGTGAACGCTATCTGACAATGGTTCTCTGCAAGCATTCAATAATGCAGCACCTATTCTAAAATCTGTCATCATATGAGGCAAAGCACGATTGAAAAAGTCTTGTCGGAATAGTTTAAAATCGCGTTTGAACCAACCATTTATAACTTCAACAACCCAGCGGCACATAGTAACCAACCTAGACTTATTCGCTTGTTCTGTCGTCAATTGATCTTCGTCTCGATTTTTTGTTTTCGGTTAGTGAGCTTCACACCCATAGGCATGTAAGTCGTCGATTACGTCGCGAAACCCACGGTCTAAGATGAACACATCTCCATGTTCAAAAAACCAATGGAAAGGATTTCCTTCGTCGTCAATCATATTTTTCATTATTTGTGCATCTGATTCTATGGCTGAATATGGCCCAAAGGCATCTAAAATGTGGCCATTGTAGCACACTATTAAAAACGGTTTCAAGAAATTCATGTATTTGGGTAGACTGTATGATCGCTTTTGGAATAAATAGTTTGCGGACTTTTGTATATATATATATAAGTGGCGTCTGCTATCACAATTGCCTTTCTGTTTAAGGCATTTGCATTTCCAAAAATTGCATTTGGAACTTGTAGGTTTCGGTTAGCTACATCAATTCTATTGAGATGATCATAACCAAGATGCCGGGGAACGAAGTCCAGTAAAAGAGAGTCTCTGGCGAACGTTAAATGTCGTTCTAGGATTCTACGGCTCATATTAAAAAGCGTAGCCAGCCTTTAATTTGCTTCACCGCTTCGCAGTTTCATTAAGTAGCATGCCAAAGATGTTTTCGGGCGTGTTAATACGTTCGAAAATGAAGGAGTTTGTTCCAAAATATTCATAAATTGGTCTCGACTAACGCCTAATCTAATGTATACTTCATTTGGGTCCATGTCATCTATATTATCAAAATCTAGTATAGATCCTCGAAGCACCGCGATTTTCATGAGGCTCATGATATGCACAAAATGTGTGGCATTGAAGTCGTGGAGCAAGTTAGGGCTGTCAATTATTTGATCCCAATCATTGGATACCAAATGATGATCGCAAACTCTTGCACTATTTGGAATATAAAAATTAAAATGAATCAAGAATGTCACTTTAATGTTATCCGGAATCCTTCGGAGATCCGTTTGTCTGTAGTTTTCATACATACAACGCGTTGCTGTATTAGGGAGTCTTGAATATTCTTCAATATGTAATACACATTCGTGTGGACGGTCTTCTCTTGGCTGCGCAGCTCTTTCTGCCCGTTGCCAGCATGGTCGACAAATGTACTCCTGGCCATTGTATTGTATCTGAAAATGAGAGTATTACAATTAGTCAAAACGCTTAGTTATTTTTATTGAACGCTGTTCAAACAAAGCGAAATATAAAGAAAAATAATGATTTCGTTTGATGTACTTACCTGATGTTCAGAGGTCAGAGCTTCAAAGATATATTGGCCTACAGCGGGATGTTCTTCAAACCGAGCACGGATCGATTACATAAAATACACACTTGGCGATTATCTGCCATTGTTATAGGAATCTGCTTAAAAAAAGTCCAAAAAAACGAGCACAAGTCACCAAGATAGATACTAACAAGTCCGATATGCAAGCTAGAGTCGAAAGGGATTGTCAAACAATAATAATCGCACAGTACTCAACGAAACAAATGTCAACGATGGACTGCGCTGTGCGCTTGAGCATAACGGTAATCGCCGAGTCGCCGAGTGCGAGCGGCGCTCGTCGCTGATGGGTTGACGCATGAAACATGGCGAGACCGATTTTAACAAAGGTTCTTAGACCTCTAATAGAAAAAGTATTGAATATTAATATACATAAATAACAATTAAAAAAAAAGTATTTTAATAATAGTATTTTAACTATATTTTTTTCCCAAACGGTATTTCATAGTACTCCTTGAACAATATTTGTTGTCAAAGATCTCCCCTTTCTAATGACACTAGTTTCATTGATGGCCGCTCATGGGCCGCAATGCCCATTGTCCTTTACTTTACTGAGTAACACAACTGGCGGGTGGACAAAATAGTCAAAAAGACTTATAATATTTATCGTTATCCTATAAGTATATTTATTTGTAGATATATATATTTATTTATTCTATTTTAAAAAAGACAACTCCCGCATTAGGAATAAATCCTGTGTCGCGGGGGACTTTACAAACATACATGAAACGGACACAAAGAACACCCAGACTCAGAACAACAATTTGTGGATCACACAAAGTGTCGTCCCATGTGGGGTTTGAACCCACAACACTCGGCGCAGTAGGAAGCGGCGTGGCGACCGCTTAAACCACTACGCCATCCGTGCAGTCATATAATAATCATAAATATATATATTTATGTATATACATAAATCAATAGATTTACAGCAGCTACGATGATAAGCTCAAGCAACAGTAGTGGTGACGATAGTTACCAATCAGCCAGCAGTCACAATGAAAACCTTCACTTTCTGACACAATACAGGCACATTTTTCGGATGTTCTCAGGAACTTTAATGAAGTCCACATAATGCACAGAGTATTCCGGCCCATTTGCCAGAGATGCTGAATACCTTTGACTGTAAAAGTATTCATGCAATCCTTATTTCGGAGTCATGGTTAAAACCATGTCTTCCATCTACGTCTTATTCCCTTCCTGGCTTCCAATTGATAAGAAATGATCGGGCGAATGGTGTGGGTGGAGGTGTTGCCATATACCTACGTCATAATATTCCTTATCGTATCATAGATTTGTCACCGCAACCACCACCACCAAACGCAGGTAAGCATCTGTTCTTAGAATTGGAGCTCTTTCACATCAAATTACTTCTTGGTGTGTACTATTCTCCCTCTTCTCGTATAAATTTTCTGCCCTCCTTTGAATCATTATTAGATTGTTTAACACCCACTTACCATTACTGTATCATCATGGGAGATTTTAACACATGTCTGATAAAAAATGACCATCGCTCTTCCTCCCTTACCAGTACAGTCGAGTCTTATAATATGTCTATTCTCCCTTTGAATGCTACTCACCACTTTCCTAATTCTTCTCCGTCCCTTCGAGATCTTATACTCGTTTCCTCGTTAAATTCAGTTTCTAAGCATGGACAGTGCTCAGCTGATAAATTTTTCTACCATGACCTAATATTCCTTTCGTATAAACTACGCCCTCCCAAACCTAAACTTAAAATCCTTATGCAGCGCAATTTTAGGGACATGAATCTCGAAACACTACAACAAGATGCTGCTGGAATCGATTGGAGTTTGCTGGTAGAAATGAATTCCATCGATGATAAAATCAATTTATTTAATGCTAAGCTAACCAGCCTCTACGATATACATGCGCCGGTCAGGGCTGTCAGGCTTAAACATTCAAACTCAAACTTTCTTTATTTCTAAAAAATTTCCAAAATTGTTTGAAATCGTCTTCCATGTAGACTCTAAAGTCATAGATCAACACACACAAAAGCAACAATCTCTGCTTTGTCAAATAGTAACCAAATAAATTTAACAACAATCAAACCCATACAAAATCTATGATATGCCTGTGCCGATCTACAACCGCCCGTTTCCAAGGGGTTGAGCCTTATGAGAAGAAAGGGCAAACAAACTCATGGCCACTCTTTTGCAATTCACAAGTAGATACAATGGCACTAATAATTATATCACAACATTGTTTTGATGTGTGCTAGTATGTCCGTTATTAAGGACTTAAAGGTGAAAAAACAACGAAGAGAAAACAAGATTAAGAAGAACAAACGAATACAAGAGAAAATGAAGTGAAACATAAAAAATAGAAAAAATAATAATAATAAAAAACATACTAGCCACACCACATTTTTACTTAAGAAAGAAATAGCCTGCGCTAATTAATCCCAAGCATTCTTGTCCTCCATGTAATCCATAATCGAGTAGTAGGCCCTCTGGCACAAGCCACGTTTTATTGCGGATTTAAATTTGTTAATACTCAACTTCTGAATATTATTTGGGATTTTATTATAAAATCGGACACATTGACCTCGAAAAGACTTGTTTATCTTTTGGAGCCTAGAGGCGGGTACAACAAATTTATTTTTATTTCTGGTATTTATGGCATGTACATCACTTTGTTTCAAAAAACTATCTTTATTTTTGTGAACATATATTACATTTTCATAAATATATTGACTTGCCACTGTCATTATATTTATTTCTTTAAATTTCTGCCTCAATGAACAACGATTGCCTAAATTATAAAGTGCTCGAATAGCTCTCTTTTGCAGCACAAAAATAGTTTAAATGTCGGCAGCATTCCCCCACAGCAGAATACCGTACGACATTATGCTATGAAAGTAACTGAAGTAAACAAGTCGTGCTGTATCAACATCAGTCAACTCTCGGATTTTCCTTACTGCGTATGCTGCTGAGCTGAGTCTACTCGACAATTTATCAATATGTGGGCCCCACTGTAGCTTAGCATCTAGTGTTATACCTAAAAATGTCGTAGTGTCCACAAGGTCCAGCCCGACATCCTTAATTATCACAGTAGTTTTCACTGGCTTGACGTTTGGCATAGTGAAACGTATACACTTAGTTTTTTGTTCATTTAATAATAAATTGTTGACATCAAACCAATGAACCACTTTCGAAATGGCGCTGTTTACAAATGTGAAATCAGTAAGTGGCCGTTTTAGTCTAAATAATAGTGATGTATCATCTGCAAACAACACAATCTCGAGCTTGTCCTTGACAAAGTGAGGTAAGTCGTTAATATATACTAAAAACAAAAAAGGGCCGAGAATAGAACCCTGTGGAACGCCCATTTCTACCACAGAGCCTGGAGACCGCTCACCATTAATATCAACTTTTTGAATCCTATTACATAGATATGAGGCAAGTAGTTCCAGGGCTTTATTTTTGATACCATAGTGCTGTAATTTCCTGATCAGCGTTTCATGAACAACACAATCAAAAGCCTTGGATAAATCGCAAAAGATACCTAGAGAATCGTGGGCATCCTCCCAGGCATCAAATATATGTTTTACTAGCTCAACACTAGCATCAGTTGTGGAGCGACCCCTTGTAAAACCAAATTGTCTATTGTGCAATAAATTATTATTATTAAAAAAACTGTGCAATTGATCATACATAATTTTTTCAAAAAATTTACTAAATACTGGTAGTACTGAGATAGGTCTAAAGTTAGTTGGGTCAGATGTACTACCAGATTTGAATAAGGGAATAATTTTACTAGACTTCATAAGATCAGGAAATACACCACTATCAACACATTGATGAAATGTAAATGACAATTGATTAGCCACAAGAGATATAATTGTCTTAGTAATTAAAATAGAATTTCCCCATAGGTCGGTTGTTTTTTTAACATTAATAGTGTTAAAGGCTTTAATAATTTCAAAGGGGGACACATATTGGAACTTAAATTCACTATCAATTCTTCTAACATTCTCTTTTAAAATTGATTCTGCAAGGTATGGTGAGGAGTTCAAAGATTTAGTAGTTGATACAGGAATGTTAGTAAAAAAAATCTCAAATGCAGCAGCAACCTCAGCATTTGATGTGATAAATTTATTGTTTATGTTTAAATTAAATTCATTATCACGGTTTTGATCTTTACCAGTTTCACTATTAATAATTTTCCAAGTGGTTTTAATCTTATCATTACTACTTTTAATCTTTGAACTAATAAAACGAGACTTAGCCAGTTTACAAAGTTTCCTAAACAGCTTCGAATATTCTTTAACATAATTATGAAACTGTTCACTTTTATTATAATTCCTCTCATCGTATAGCTCGTATAATCTTTTCCTACTTTTGAGTAAGCCAGGGGTAGCCCATTCACTAAATGTGGCGTTACCTTTAACCACTAGCGTTTTTGGTGTAAAAATGGTGTTAAATGTTGAAGAGAAAGTTTCAAAAAAACTATTATAATAAGTATTAGGGTTATTCTCTACACAGAGTACTGAATTATTAAAAGCAGCTTTAAGTTTATCCTTAAAGTTTTCACACCGCTTTGCGGTTTTAGGTATCACCACAATTCTTTTTTCTGACACTTTTTCATACCTATTACAGAAAGATACTAATTGACCACAGTGGTCAGAATGTAATTGATTGATTATTTTCTTGTCCTTAATAACAATATCTGTAAATATATTGTCCAAACATGTGGCAGTGGTGGCAGTGATTCGTGTAGGCTCCAAAAACAAGTTCTTCAGATTGTATGATTGAAAAAGTGCCTTGAACTTGGTTACTATACTTGAATTTTCCAATAGGTTAATATTGAAGTCACCACAGATGATGACCTTCTTTTTTGATCTTGTTACTTTAACTAATACTTCATCCATAACACGTTCAAAACAATCATACATAGCTGAAGGAGGTCTGTATACACATACTACTATGAAACCTTTTAGTTCTAAACAGGCTATTTCTGTAGTTCGCTCAACTGATAAACTAACAATGTCATGGCGCTCTTTAAACTTAAGTTTCTTATTAATGAGTATCATAGTGCCACCATGTATTGCTGTACTTCTGCTGAACGAGCTGCCTACCTGGTGGTGGTCAAAATTGAACATAAACTGATCCCCTTTTAGCCAGTGTTCAGTAATACAATAAATATCAATTGCATTGCAGTTCATGAACAGTTCCACCTCCAAGTCTTTGCCCATCATTCCTCTAATGTTTTGATGCACCAAATTTATATTATTTATCATATTATTTTTAATAAATTTACTGTGATTGAACTTTCTATTAGTGATCAAATTAATAGTGCAAGAGGTAGTCTCTATTGTCTTATCAGTAAATTTAAATTATTTGAAATGTCAATCTCATTATTATGTAAATTATTAGGTATGTCATTTAAATTTTTATTAATGTCTAGAGAAATATCTGCCAACGGATGGGCAAAGTCGCTATGGGTAATGTCAATTTGCTCAATAGAAGCAATAGTTTTAGCCAAGTTCTTGGCTGTAATGGAAAAATAATATGATAGCGAAATTGCTATCTGTCTCTTATAATAATTAGAAAGGTAATGTCTACCTTTCGTCAATGAAATATTATTACTAACAAGCTTGTTAGTGTCGATTAGATGTAATTTATTACAATAGGGTCCATTTATTTGGCAAGTTAGGTTGTGCATCATTATATTTAAATTATATCTAACATTTCTTTCCTTCTGCGACAACCCTTTGCTAAGAGGAAGTGTAAACAATACAATTTTATTTACATCTAACTTTAACAATGATTCAAAGTAGCCTAAGAATTTCTTTTTGTTTACATTTCCCCTGTTACCAACAAAAATGACTAATGAAGTATTTACATTGTGGTCTGATTTGGAATTTAAAACTTTTTCCATAATATCATTAAAAGATGAGTGAGGCATGCAATAATTGCTGAATGAATGTCCCAACTGTGTATTTAACATTAAGGGACCCATACCCTTTCCAATTTCATCACTAAACATTGCTATGTTATCATTTTTGTACAATTTGTTTGTTTGTAAATGGGAGTCCTTGAATTCAGGTACAAAAGTTCTGATAGGTTGTGGTGGCAGCGAGGAAGGAGCATGTGCTGTCCTGAGGCTGTCTATAGAACACACTGAATCATTACATTTACAGGAGTTAACCAGCCTGCCAATAGCCAGCACCTGCTCCCTGCTCTGCTTTTGGGAAATTTCATATTTATAGGTAATGTTACTAAGTTGTTCTTTAAGACGGTCAATCTCACTTTGTAATTCTCTTGTATCTTTAATGTATTGACTCGACATGTTGTCTAGTTCTAATGAGTACATAGACACCTGATCAATCAGATGAAGTCTCTGCCTATTTAGTGACATACTATTAATAAAAAATTTTTGTTTGTGAATAATTTTTTTTGTTTTGGTAATTATTTTTTTAACTTTAATGTATTTTTTCAATTTTCTCAAGCTGCATTTTACAATTTTGTTAGGTTTATAAGTACAACTACTATTATCATCGTCAGCTGTGAGATCTATTACCATAGATGGATGGAGACTGTCAACTACAGCCCGATCCAACCCCGGGGCAACCAACTCCTCGAACAAACTTTGGTTAGAAGCTACAAGGCGGTTGTGCTTATGAGTGTCGATTTTTGATATTTTTTCCTCTGCTTTCTGTAGTTGGCATTCTAGCTTCCTAATCCTTTTCAGTGCCTGCTCATACTCATCCCTACATGTATCAAAGCTGTCCACAAGGAGTTGGAGCTTGTTCCGGGCATCAACAGAAACTGTATACCGACCATGCAACAGAGACATTTCTTTTTTAAGTTTCTCATTCTCGTTTAATGTCTCAAGGACTTCCCTTTCATTGTCATCTCTTTCCCCAATGAGTTGATCACACCTCTCCTTAGTTGCCTTTAATTCGCTTAAAGTCAGTTGAAGCTTGGACTCCAATTGACGAGCCAAGGCATTACGAGTCTGAACCATTGTGTAAGGCTTTGTGAAAAGGCAAACTATTGTTAAATTATCACCAAGGAGAGTTGATATCACACAGTGGAGGGTAAGTTGTGTAGTGTCAATATAAGCGTCTTAAGAATTAACTACACTTTTACCGAAATCGTATTAAAGAAAATAATAAATAAATCAAATAGCGATACCTGTAAAGCGATGACAATAAATTCCAGGCACAATTTTCAACACTTTTTTAATGTTATTCGTAACTTGCCGGTAACCCAACCGTCACTTACAAATTTGTTTATTTACTAAAATAACATTTATGAACTATTCTTATATAATTTGTGCAAGTAGCATTTATTTGCTTAGTGAGAAATTAGTATTTAAATGATATTTTAAACAGAATATAATATTTAAAACAAAAAAATAAACGGGAGCAATTCAGAACAGCTGTTTACCGCGGGGTTGCCACAGAGCCAAACCATTTACCCTCACCTTGGCTAACAGACGATATAAAAGGTTTAATAGCTAAAAAAGCTGTAACCAAAAGTAAGTTTAAATCTTGGCCAACACCTATAAACCGAGAAAAATATATTACCATCCGAAATCTCTGCAGTAAGGCTTGTAGGAAAGCACAACGCCAATACATTCACAATTCGGTCGAGAACGGAGACCCGGCAAAAATTTGGAAGTTTTTCAAAACATTGGGAGTTGGTAAGTCATATTCACATTCTGATTCCAACCAAATCGACATTGAGTTGCTAAATCAACGTTTCTCTTCTTCGGTTCAATTTAACCAGACCAGTAAGGCAAATACCTAACAATATCTTTCCACGCTTCCAGCGCCTAATTATCCACCGTTCTGTTTTAATCAATTAACTGCTTGTGGTGTTAAAGAGTGTATTATGTTCATATATTCCAATGCTGTTGGAAGCGATTGCATAAGCCGTAACATGATCCAACCAATTCTTGATGAACTATTACCTACAATATGCAATATCCTAAATTACTCCCTTTTTTGCAGTCCTACTTATCCCACTACCTAAAAAGAAGAATCCCGCATCCTTCTCCGAGTATCGCCCCATTTCCATATTGCCCTTCCTTTCAAAAGTCCTTGAACGTCTTGTTCACATCCAGTTAAATTCATTCCTGAATAAAAACTAAATCCTCTCCAGTCAGGTTTTCGTGCGGGTCATAGTACGGCAAGTGCGTTGATCAATGTTACTGACGACATCAGGCTTGGAATGGAAAATAGAAAACTCACAGTTCTTTCCTTACTGGACTTTAGCAATGCTTTTAATAGTGTAGATTTCCACATCTTGCTGGCCATATTGCGCTCTATTAACATATCTCCAACAGTATCTGATTGGTTTCAAAGTTACTTGTTTGGTTGAAGGCAGCGTGTGCGCCTTGAAGAATCTTTTTCATCTTGGTGTAAAACGTCTGCTGGCGTCCCACAGGGTGGCGTTTTATCTCCTTTACTTTTCATTATATTTATAAACTGTATCACTAAGTCATTAGCCTCATCCTACCACCTTTATGCAGATGATTTTCAAATATATACACAAGCACCGTTACATCAATTATCTGAAGCCTTTTCAACTATTAGTCTAGACCTGGACGCGCGTGTGTGACTGGAGCAATGAGTATGGAGTTGTAGTGAATCCGTCTAAGACCCAACTTATTGTTGTGGGCAGTCCCGGGATGGTATCAAGAATAGACTGGTCACAATTACCGAATATAATGTTTAACGGTACTGCACTACCAATAAGTACCTGTGTTAAAAATCTAGGGATTTACATTGATAATACCTTATCCTGGGGCCCCCAATTGCGAGAGGTCAGTCGAAAACTGTTTGCATCGGCGGGATCCTTGCGAAGACTACGCAATTTTCTCCCAACGGCAACTAAAATTGCGCTTGCGCAATCCCTGCTCCTTCCTATACTAAACTATGCTGATGTCAGTTATCTCGATATCACGGAGGAGCAACTCGATAAATTTGAGCGCCTTCAAAACTTTTGTATAAGATTTATATTTGGATTCTGTATCTGGTACTGATTTATATTTGGATTCTGTATCTGGTGGATCGGTATCTGAATATCGCAACCAGCTTAAGTGGCTCCCAATTCGCCTTCGACGGAATGCTCATATTCTTTCCTTACTTTATAGTATTCTATTTCATCCGTTTACTCCAACTTATTTAAAGGAACGATTTGTTTTCCTTGGTGACCCACATTCTAGGTCTCTGAGGTCATTTGAATCTCTGGAACTGGCAGCACCATCACACTGTACCACGTTTTACGATAAGTCGTTTACTGTACAGGCTGTCCGACTATGAAATGCTTTACCAATGCCTATAAAACGTGCAAAAACTTTACCTACCTAAAAAAATGGTCAATGAACATTACCTGTCATTTTAATTTATTATTTACAAAACATCCTATCTGCTGTATTCCTCTGCAAATGAATGGTAGAGTTTATGTATTTGTGTATGTATTACAGATTCCTTATGTATTAACTTGTATTTACATAAGTAGGTATTGCTAGGACTGACTGCTGTATATAATTAACACTACTTTGTTTTGTAATTGTCAAAGGAATGCTGTTGTGCTGTATAAATAATTTTCTTTTTGTTTTTAGTTTCCTTTACACTTTTTTCTCACCAAATCTGCCCATGAAATTACCTATTTACAGTCTATTTGTCCATTCAAAGGTTGCCTGTAAGATATTGCTTTTTAGCGATAAGGCCGCCATTTGTACATGGTCATTAACTTGGAATACTATTGTATGTATGATATCCTGAATTGGTGTACAATAAAGATTATTCTACCACGGCGTACGTGACAACCTCTTTTCTCATTTTCTCTCAGCTCATTTAATAACAAAGCACAATGTCACTCAATTATTAAATGAGCTGTCAGGCTAAATTAGAAGTCTGCTACAATAAAAATAAATCATGCGTGAAAATGTGACACCGTGTACTACGGTGTACAAGACCGCCCTGAGCACAGTGTCTTCCTTTTTTTTTTACAAAAACGCTACATGTCTGAAGAGCTATTGCTTTGGTTGACTAGACTAATACGAAATATCTGCAATCATATATAACACCTAATGCGTGACTTAATGTAACAAAGTGTAATAGCAGTAGTATGTTGACACTTTTTATTTTCAACTAGGCTGACTTCATTCATTCTAAAAATGATGCCGCGCTTCCAGCGCTGTTATATATATATATTTTTTTACATGTCTTAAGCTCATTATAGATCAGGTAAATAAAAATGTAAGAGCTTTAGAGTCATTAGGTGAGCCTACAACTCAGTGGGACACTCTTTTAATACACATTGTTACTCAGAAACTCGATGCTAAGACGTACAGGGAGTGGGAGGAACGTAAAGCTATCATCATCATCATCATCAACAGCCTTTAATAGTCCACTGCTGGACATAAGCCTCTCCTTAGAAAGGAGGTTTTGGCCTACTATAAAGCTAATTTAGATATAAATAAATCCATCAGTCTATGTTAATAGAATTTATTCGCAGCCGAGCAGACTTACTTGAGATACTTGAAGTCTCGCGTAATCAACAACCACACACTAGTATCAATAAAATTGTGAAATTGAAAAGTATGGTGTCCGTCACGAGTTATGCGCAATCGTTCAAATCAGTCTGTGAATTTCATTCAATCCAGTCCTAAATTTAACTCCTGATCATCACTTGGCAACACCGGCAACGTGGCATTCAGTGCACTGCGTTCACCACTCACATGACATAGATAGATAGATAGATAAATACTTTATTTGTACACCAGGGTTTTACAGACTTTATAAAGTAATTAACAACAGATGTAATGTACAAAGGGCTGCCTTATCGCTTAGTGTAATTTCTTCCAGGCAACGTTTGGATGGATTCATTTTGAACTGGTGATAGGTATACATAAATTAGAGAAGTAAATATGGTTTTAACCTATGAAATATTTTTTATACATAAATACTAGTAATCTATATTTATACATAAATACTATACATACATACGTTAATATATACATACGCTTATTTTCAACTATTAGAGACAGATAATGCTCATATAGCATAGTCTTGAAGATGGTTACGGATTGCGCACGTCTGATAGTAACCGGCAATGCATTCCATAACCGTACAGCTCCTACGGAAAATGATTTTGTGTAGAAATTGGTAGAATGCCTTGGTATTTCCAATCTCAGGATTTCAGAGGACCTCAGAATTTTCATATGTGTGTCATGAAGGAACTGAAAGCGTTCTTTGAAGTAAATAGGAGTAAATGGATTGAACAGTATATTTATACAGAAGCGTATGGATATGAGTATTCCGGCGAAGGCGGATCGGAAGCCACCTGAGCTTTTTATGGTAGTGGGAAACATGATCATATTTGCGAGGTCCAAATATGAATCGTATACAAAAATTTTGGAGACGCTCAAGTTTATCAAGATGTGCTTCGTTGAGATCGAGATAGCTAACGTCGGCATAGTCAAGAATCGGAAGAAGGAGCGTAAAACTAAAACTAAAACTGCACTTGCACAACAAGTGCAGTTTTAGTAGCAGTCGGAAGAAAGTTTCGTAACCTTCGCAAAGATCCTGCTGCAGCGAAGATTTTGCGGCTCACCTCGTGAATCTGAGGTCCCCATGATAAGGTGCTATCGATTATAATTCCCAAGTTTTTTACTTTGCTCCTGATCGGTATGATGGTATTGTTAAATTGAACCGGAGGCAAATGTGGCCAATTAATTTTAGCAGACATTATGGGACTCCCAATGACAAAATCACAGGTATGCAACCTGTGATTTTGTGGGATTAATTTTGAGTCCATAGTCGTTACTCCAAGCACTTATGTGCTCTAGATCTGCATTAATAATATTAAGCGCAGTCGATAACATACTGACAGGTGCATGGGTGTATATCTGTAAATCATCAGCATACAGGTGGTAGGATGAAAGTAAATGATTGGATTGCATGGAATTAATAAAAATTGCGAAGAGTAATGGAGATAGAACGCCACCCTGTGGGACACCGACAGTGGCATTACACCATGAAGAGAGGGAGTCTTCAAGTCGAATGCGATGCTGACGCCCAAACAGGTAATTGTGAAACCAATCAATTGCCCCTGGAGATAAGTTAAGAGAGCGAAGAATACCAAGGAGAATATGGAAATCGATGGTACTAAATGCATTACTGAAGTCGAGTAAGGATAATACCGTTACGTTTACACTATCTATATTTCCTCTAATATCATATGTGATGTGATGTCTGACTAATGCTGACACTATACTGTGTCCTGCACGGAAGCCAGACTGAAAGGGATTTAGGAGATTGTTACTTAACAGAAACTTGTTGACTTTATTATAAACAAGACGTTCAAGAACTTTAGAAAGGAATGGTAACATAGATATAGGGCGATAGTCTGAGTAGGACGAAGGCTTCGATTTTTTTGGCAAAGGAATAACTTCAACTGATTTCTATGCAGATGAAAAGACGCCGTAGGATAAGGAATGATTGAAAATGTTACACAGGACAGGAAGAATATTATCAAGGATGGGGCGAATCATTTTTTTACTAAGGCAGTCGCTTCCCACCGCATAAGATGAGATTGAAAGTATGCTCTTTCTAACATCACAAGCTGCCAATTGATTAAAAATGAAGGGAGAGTAGTTAGGAGTTTGAATAGATGAAAGGTATTTTAAAGTTTTGGCTTTAGTTGTCTTATCAAAATCAGACGAGGAGGAGAAATGCTTGTTAAGTGAATCAAGATTTAAGTCTTTAGAAATGGGTTTAGGTTCGATTTTCCAACTCCTGATGTTTTCAGAAATTTCTAGATCCTCATCGGATCGTTGTTTTCAACAGATTTATGGATGTGTTGGCGTTGCGCTTCTTTACACACCTTATTGCAGTAATTTCTTATAGTCACATATTTGTAGAAGTTAGTTTGAGTAGGTCCAAGCTTGTATCTTGTCTTTGCCGCTACCTTTTCCGACATGATGGCTCGTATTTCATCGGTGAACCATGGAGCTGGCAAATGCTTTAGTTTAACACTACGAAGAGGTGCATGAATATCAAATATACTGATTAAGTTTTCATTTAAAATGTTCACTTTTGTGTCAATACTCTCCGACAGAGGTTGCCAGTCGATGCTTCTAACATCTGCACATAGCTTTTCCCGATCCATGCTACCAAAACTGCGCCGCATGACAATTTTATGTTTGGATTTAGGAGGTCGAAGGGCGTAGGAGAAATAGATTAGATCATGATGGGAAAACTCATCCGCAGAGGACTGGCCATGATTGGTTACATGCTCAGTCTTGGAAACAATGATGAGATCTAAGAGAGAAGAAACACAGTTTGGTGCTTTGTGAGTCGCGCCTGAGGGTAGTATAGATAGATTGCTAGACTCAACCACGCGCCTTAAGTAAACAGAGTATCTCCTTTTAAGAGACACGTATTGAAATCTCCCATAATGATTGTATGCTGGTAGAATGGAGTAAGATTTTCCAAAATATGCTCGAAGAAAGAGAAATAGTTGACGTGTAAAGAAGGGGAATACTACACACCGAGCAGAAGTTTGTGGTGATGAAGTTCCACCTCCAAGAAGAGGTGCTCGCCCGCATCCGATGGTGGTGGCTGTGAGGATAAACTTACGATGGAGAAAGGAATGTGAGTGCGTAGATATATGGCCACACCGCCCCCACCCCGAACAGAGCGATTATTCCTAATTGAAGTCTTGGTGCAAATAAAATAATGTTGATTTATAGCGAGCGTATAATATGAACGAATCGGTTACAAGAATGTGTCCGCTTAAATTGGGCCACTTGACATTCTAACTTGGGTGGGTAAACCTAAATATATTATACCCCTCCACCTTAAATAATACATCATTACTTTCTAAATTGTACTAAGACACATTATTTTCTTAATTCTAGACTTTTGTATTTATACATTAAATAAGGTACACACTACATAAAACTACTTCTTACGAATTACTGTCTTAACTATGCCCATATGGGGTTCATGTAATTCCTGTAATACCCTAGCTCGACAGCTTGCCGGAATAACTACCCTGTGCCCCCACATAACGCAGCTTAGCTCTTCGTACAGTTCCCTACGTCGGTTAAAATACGGCTGTAATTCTCGAATATCATTATCTTCGGGCCACATATCACGAATATAACTTAAAACCCTACCTAAAATTGGGTCTACTATAGTTTGTTTTTTAATTATATTATAATCTAATAACAATGCGTTCTGTGCAAAATGTAAATACGTTTGCTCAGGGGCATGCAGTGACTCATCGCTACTGCACGGCACCGGTAAACTCGATAGTCCGTCCGCACCGTTTTGTTTAATGTTTACGTATTCTGTATCATACGTATATGCAGATAAAATTGCCCAGCGCTGTAATCTACTCGCTGCCATCGCCGGTACCCCGTGTTTTGGTCCAAATATGCTGACAAACGGTTTATGGTCAGTTCGTTAGACAAAGCGTCGTCCATAGACATACTGATGTAATTTTTGTAAACAGAATACGATAGCTAACGCTTCCCGATCTATCTGTTAATTATGTTTCTCGGCGTTATTTAACGCGCACGACACATATACAACTGGCCTGTCGCGGCCGTCGGCGCCTGGCTGTGTGAGCACGCCGCCTATGCCCCGTGCGCTCGCGTCGCATGTCAACACTAACGGCTTATCCGGATCATAATGAGCCAACACTTCCGCACCTATCAATGTTTTTTTTAACTCTGACTGGACACTCCATTTTCAACTTGCATTTTTCTTTAAAAGTTCATAAAGTGGGGACAATATACTACTCAAATTCTTAACAAAAGCATAAAAATTAACTAAACCTAAAAAATAACGTAACTCTGTAGTATCTTGTGGCCTTGGAATTTTGCCTTTACTTTATCTGCATCTACCTTAATACCCTCTTTTGAAATAACATACCCTAAGTATTTGACTTCATTAACCATGAATAAACATTTACTTTTTTTTAACTTCATACCGTGACTTTGTAACCTCTGGAACACTCTTTCTAATGTTTCTAAATGTTTATTTGGCGTTCCCGACGTTCCCAGGATAATGTCGTCGAGAAATACTTCTACCCCCGGAATATCACTAAGTAGATTTGACATAACACTCTGGAAAATGCCCAAGCTAGACGACAATCTAAACACGAGTCTATTGTATTTAAACAAAACTCGATGTGTATTTATTACAGTCAATTCTTTTTAATCATCCAGCTCAATCTGATTATAAGCAAGGGATAAGTAAATTTTTGAGAAATGAGTAGCACCGTTTAAGCTCACTAATAGATCATTGATCTTCGGTAGCGGGTATCTATCGACCAGTAAGACAGGATTTAAAGTTACTTTGTAATCAGCACAGATACGAAGTCCGCCGTCAGCTTTACGTATCGGTACCAATGCCGTCGCCCACTCCGAGTACTCCACGGGCTCGATGATGCCCGCGCGCAACATGGCGTCCAGCTCCACGTCGACCGGACCCCTCAGAGCGTAAGGCAGTGGCCGCGCCCGATAAAACACCGGCCGAGCACCCTCTCGCAAAAGGGAGTGTTGCCTTGCCGCCCGTGTACCGCCCCAATCCGCCGCTGAATAGTTCTTTATACCGGGGTATAGCTGCTCGAACATAGTTGGTGTAGCCCTTCTTCTAGCTCGTCCAAGCTGAAATCTCCGCTTCTTGCCCTCGGCTGCTCCATCGTGATAGCTTTCACGTGGTTTATCCCGCGCTTACTCCCTCTGCCTCTGTTCGCCTCCGCCCGTGGACAAATGCGTCTCAAATGACCGCTTTGTTTGCATTTACTACAAACAAAATGCTTATAGCGGCATTCCTCTTTGCCATGTCCGCGCCACCCGCATGTCGTGCAGTGCCCGGCGCCTGTATCGGCATCCCGTGCCGCTCGCCCCTGGCCCGCTCGCTCACGGTCCGCGCTCTGACCGCGCCCACGTTTTGCCCGCCACGAGTTTAATGTTACAGATGCCTCCGCGATCGCTTTTTGTTCTACGACTGCCGCATCACGCTCTGCCGCTTCCAACCCACAAGCCAATTTGACTGCTCCGGAGTACGCCAAACTGTCTTCTGCAAACAATCTTTGCCTGATGACGTCACTCTTCATTCCACATACGAGCTGGTCCCGCAGATTTTCCTCTAAATTTCCACCAAATTCACACGTTTTCGAGAGCTTCTTTATCTCGGTTAAATATTGGGCTATACTTTCATCATCTTCCTGTCTTCTTTGCCTGAACCGATACCGTTCCGCCATGACAGCGGGTTTCGGTTGTAGATGATTTTTCAAAATTTTAACGCCCTGTTCGTACGTGATATCCGCCGGTTTCCTTGGACTACACAGCGTGCTGAGTAACTTGTACGTTTCATCCCCCACGCCGGTGATCAGCATAGCCAACCACATGTCGTTTTCGACCTTATTTACCTTGAAATACATCTGCAACCGCTCCACGTACAAGGTCCAATTGCCTGACTTCTTATCAAAGTCGCGTATTTTACCGAACGACATTTTCAAATTATTAAAACTCGAAGTAAAAAAAAGAGCCAGAGACCAGCATCTCGTGAAAATGAGCAGGAATACTCTGGGCATTAATACGGACTACATTGAAATTCTTCGGTACCTCTGAAAACCTAGACTAAAGTGTTTCTCCAAGTGAAGGAACACAAAACTATCCTCTGAATCATTAGCAGAAAAGAAGCTTTCATTATCACTATGGGCCGAATCAGTCATATTACTTATAAATATGTTATACTTATTAAATAAATAATATAAAAATATTAAAAATAATGTAAACAAAAAAAATATATATTTAAATGTTCAGTACAACGAAATTTGCCTAATAATATCACAAGAAAAATAATAAATTTTATTCACCTGCCAGTTGCGTTTCGACATTTAAAAATAACACTATAAAGAAAACATAACATCGTACAAGAGTAGAAACATAACGTACCAGACAGAAAAATACACAGACATAAGAACTATGAAACAAAATAATTGTTTAAAACATCATCTTGTTTTTCATGAATCAATTGAACATTTAATGGGCCGTTGGTGTATTATGAGATAAAAACCTTCTAGTTGTTGGCAGTGCAAGCCAGAAGTAGAATTTAAATTTATTTTTTAAAAGTATATTAAGAATAAAAAAAGGAAAAAAATGAAGAATAAATAAAATAATTGTACTAAATAAATTGTGACATGCACTGTGCGTGACATGCAATGCGTCGAACGAAACGCAACAATGTCAAGATTTCGCTTCATCATTATCATCAACAGCCTTTACTAGTCCACTGCTGGACATAGGCCTCTCCTTAGAAAGGAGGTTTTGGCCTACTATACCACGCTGGCCAGACGGGTTGGTATAGTTCGCTTCGCCCGCCTTCTCCTAAATGTCAAAACTTACTGATGTTGTTTATTGTGTACATTTTAACACAGCATTACATGGAGCATTTAATAACAAACCTTATGTGAAATTGATAAAGTTCCACAACAAAGTAATTTAGTTATAAAGTTAAATAGATTAAACGTCATTGTAAAATATTGAAGTTAATCTTATGAAAATGGAGTATGCACTGCGCCTGCCTTACTTACTTTTAGCCCAAGGAAGGAAAGAATGTTCCATGAATCACTTTTTTGAAGTTGCCGCGGCTCTTCTTTGCTTCTGTCGAGGGTCTTTTGTTACCACCGTTACGTCAGTAGCTTTGCTGTTGTCAGGAGCTACTTTGTTCAAGTCGCCAAGGGAAGCAATGCGATGTCGTGATCCGTCAGGAGCAAAAACATAGACGAGCCCCTCACGAGTCCAATACTTATTTACGCCGTATTTTTTACGTGCTGCCATAAATGCTGTGTGTCCAGAGCTGGTTAAGAACTCAGAAAGAGTGATCCCAGTGCCTTTTAGTTTGGATTTTAATGACCACATATTGTCCCGCACTGTTACTGATCTAAACTTCATAATAACAGGCCTAGGTTTCCCACCCGCCTGGCGACCCATCCTGTAGCATTGACTCAACTCATCGGGAGTGAATGATTCAAGTTCCAGCTTTTCTTGGATAATGTTAGCTGCAACCTGAGATGTGATCTCTCCTTTTTGCTCCTTGACACCATGGAGAAGAAGGATTTTGCGACAATTGTATGCATACAAACTGTCAAGCTCTCGCGCAATGACTTCCACTTGCTGTTGGAGCGACCTCAACATGTTCAAAATTAATGTTTTAAATGATTTCTTCTGAATGAAGAAGTCTTCTGTTAAAGATGTCAAACTGGAGGTGCTGAAAGCCTTACGCTGTAGGTCAGCTTCAAAAGTAGTAGTATTTGTGTATGTGTATTGAAACCTGAACTACGTTCTTACCAGCAATAAGTTTTCTACATCATCGTAGGCCAAACTGTTAAGCCATATTTTAATTATGTCTTTAATTTGGTAGTTCGATAAGTGTCTGGTTTTGTAATTTAAATTAAGTTTATTATATAGCCTCGGTGCAATGTTACTATATCGCTGTTGAGCAAATTTACTTTTAACCCTTGGGATTGGACATTTGTCTTTTCTTTTACCCGAAGGTTGGAGAAGAGGTACAGTATGCTTGTGATATTTGCGGATACATTGATAGACAAACATCTTTCGTACGCTTAAAACTTCAGCCTTTCCATTCACTCGATGAGTAGGGTGACGGAATGGTAAGTAAAGGAGTACTTTAAGTACAGCCCGTTGTGCTCATCGACATCAATCAAGTATGTTTTTGCAGCTGAGCCCCACGAATATATACAGTAGGTGATTAAACATTCAGCTAGGGCTTTGTACGTTTGTATTAAAAGTGTAATGTCTGGTATAATTCGTAAATTCTTAAAAATGTAAATAAACTTCCTTAATCGACCATTAACTGTGTTTATGTGTTTCTTCCAGTTTAATTTGTAGTCAATATTTACCATTAAATATTTGATTTCGGTTGCCCTTGACAGCTCTGGACAACTGCAACGTGCACACAGTTCGATTGTTGATCGGTTACATGGATGACAATGTATGCGTAGCTGGAGTGTTTTCGGCGAAGATGCTATAGTTTTACTAAAACGTAGGAATTTTGTCTTGTCCACATTTATTGATAGTAGACTATCTTCAAGCCAAGCTGTAATACGAGACATACCTTTTTCAGCTATTTGACGTACATTCTCCCATGCATTACTATGAAACAATACCACTGTGTCATCGGCAAACATTTGTATGTCAGCACCCTGAATTTCAAATTTACATAGGTCGTTAATATATGCAAGAAATAGCGTAGGACCGAGAGCGCTGCCTTGTGGAACCCCATATGACCCCACACAGGTGCATGGTATGGTTTTCAACTCTAACACACTGGTATCTTTCTGTGAGATAATCTTTTAACCATAGAAGTGCGTTTCCCCTAATGGCTAGATTCTCAAGGCGAGTTAAAAGGATCGGAATAGAAACGGTGTCAAACGCCTTTTGTAAGTCAAGAAATACGGCTAAACATTTATCGCCTCTGTCAACGTGAGATGTAATATTAGATGTTAGTTGTAATACAGCGTCATCAGTAGAGCGATTGGCTCGAAAACCGTATTGTTTCATACCAAGAAGTTTATTGCTTTCCATATAACTTTTTAAACGCTTGTTTATTATTTTCTCAACTACTTTAGAGAGGGTACTCAACAGTGAAATAGGCCTATAGTTTGTGGGAAGATGCTTGTTTCCTGATTTATAGATGGGGCAGATAATAGCGTGCTTAAATATTTTAGGGAAGATGCCTCGTTCGAAGGTTAAGTTGGTCAAGTAGGATATAGGTTTGGCGAGGTGAAAACGAAACTTTTTCAAAAAGGCAGCTGTTATTTTGTCTAAACCTGGAGCACTATGTGATTTAAGGCCACTAATTACATCAATCACCTCTGCAGGGTCCGTTAGGTGTAGTGCCATGGAGTGTAACGGTGCATTTGTGATTTTAGCATTTAGGGCTAGGGTTGTCTCATCAGTATTTAAGTTTTGCAGAAGTCTTTTAGCAAGGTTTGAACCAACCGATGAATCAATCATTCACATCATCTAGCGATCTAGTTACATTAGTGTTTATGTTAAGCAATTCAGTAGGCGATGCCTTATTCTGTTTCATGTTACATAATTCCTTAATCGTGTTCCAAGTTTCCTTTATATTACCTTTGTTTTTGTTAAGTTTGTCCATGTAGTAATTTGTTTTCAACGTTTTAATTACCCTTTTTAATGTATTTCTATACGCTAGGTATTTGTCTTTTATTTCTAGATTATTGGAATTTAATTTTACTTTCTTATGCATTCTATCTCGTCTACGTATAGATTTTATTACATCTATAGTTATCCAGGGTTTTAAAGGTTTGTTACGCTTTGAAATTTTGTTAACTAAGGTGTTGCTGCTTATAAAGCTTTCTAATTTTTCAGTCAGTATTATGGCAGCTTGATTAACATCGGTTACAGAGTATAGATCATTCCATGCTTCCTTCTCCATGCATTTACTTATACCACCGATATCAATTTTGCTTATATTAAATATGTTTATTTTGCTTAGAAATGGGCGTATAATCAATATGCAGTAGAATGGGTGAGTGATTCGTTAATTCATCAAAAACAAATGTTTGTACTTTTGCAGTTGCTTTTATCATAAAATGGTCAATACATGTATTTTGTCTAGTAGGACAATTAATTCCCTGCTTCAGACCGTGGCTTGCTGTTAGATTTAGGTATATTGCAGAATTGGCATTAAGATTATCTGACATTATTTTCAAAGGACAAT
This sequence comes from Arctia plantaginis, assembly GCA_902825455.1. Taxonomy (NCBI): domain Eukaryota; kingdom Metazoa; phylum Arthropoda; class Insecta; order Lepidoptera; family Erebidae; genus Arctia; species Arctia plantaginis. The sequence goes on along the minus strand of CADEBD010000358.1, from coordinate 144,089 downwards.
GGGCATTGCGACCCATGAGCGGCCATCAATGAAACTAGTGTCATTAGAAAGGGGAGATCTTTGAAAACAAATATTGTTCAAGGAGTACTATGAAATACCGTTTGGGAAAAAAATATAGTTAAAATACTATTATTAAAATACTTTTTTTTTTCATTTTTATTTATGTATATTAATATTCAATACTTTTTCTATTAGAGGTCTAAGAACCTTTGTTAAAATCGGTCTCGCCATGTTTCATGCGTCAACCCATCAGCGACGAGCGCCGCTCGCACTCGGCGACTCGGCGATTACCGTTATGCTCAAGCGCACAGCGCAGTTCATCGTTGACATTTGTTTCGTTGAGTACTGTGCGATTATTATTGTTTGACAATCTCTTTCGACTCTGGCTTGCATATCGGACTTGTTAGTATCTATCTTGGTGACTTGTGCTCGTTTTTTTGGACTTTTTTTAAGCAGATTCCTATAACAATGGCAGATAATCGCCAAGTGTGTATTTTATGTAATCGATCCGTGCTCGGTTTGAAGAACATCCCGCTGTAGGCCAATATATCTTTGAAGCTCTGACCTCTGAACATCAGGTAAGTACATCAAACGAAATCATTATTTTTCTTTATATTTCGCTTTGTTTGAACAGCGTTCAATAAAAATAACTAAGCGTTTTGACTAATTGTAATACTCTCATTTTCAGATACAATACAATGGCCAGGAGTACATTTGTCGACCATGCTGGCAACGGGCAGAAAGAGCTGCGCAGCCAAGAGAAGACCGTCCACACGAATGTGTATTACATATTGAAGAATATTCAAGACTCCCTAATATAGCAACGCGTTGTATGTATGAAAACTACAGACGAACGGATCTCCGAAGGATTCCGGATAACATTAAAGTGACATTCTTAATTCATTTTAATTTTTATATTCCAAATAGTGCAAGAGTTTGCGATCATCATTTGGTATCCAATGATTGGGATCAAATAATTGACAGCCCTAACTTGCTCCACGACTTCAATGCCACACATTTTGTGCATATCATGAGCCTCATGAAAATCGCGGTGCTTCGAGGATCTATACTAGATTTTGATAATATAGATGACATGGACCCAAATGAAGTATACATTAGATTAGGCGTTAGTCGAGATCAATTTATGAATATTTTGGAACAAACTCCTTCATTGTCGAACGTATTAACACGCCCGAAAACATCTTTGGCATGCTACTTAATAAAACTGCGAAGCGGTGAAGCAAATTAAAGGCTGGCAACGCTTTTTAATATGCGCCGTAGAATCCTAGAACGACATTTAACGTTCGCCAGAGACTCTCTTTTACTGGACTTCGTTCCCCGGCATCTTGGTTATGATCATCTCAATAGAATTGATGTAGCTAACCGAAACCTACAAGTTCCAAATGCAATTTTTGGAAATGCAAATGCCTTAAACAGAAAGGCAATTGTGATAGCAGACGCCACTTATATATATATATACAAAAGTCCGCAAACTATTTATTCCAAAAGCGATCATACAGTCTACCCAAATACATGAATTTCTTGAAACCGTTTTTAATAGTGTGCTACGATGGCCACATTTTAGATGCCTTTGGGCCATATTCAGCCATAGAATCAGATGCACAAATAATGAAAAATATGATTGACGACGAAGGAAATCCTTTCCATTGGTTTTTTGAACATGGAGATGTGTTCATCTTAGACCGTGGGTTTCGCGACGTAATCGACGACTTACATGCCTATGGGTGTGAAGCTCACTAACCGAAAACAAAAAATCGAGACGAAGATCAATTGACGACAGAACAAGCGAATAAGTCTAGGTTGGTTACTATGTGCCGCTGGGTTGTTGAAGTTATAAATGGTTGGTTCAAACGCGATTTTAAACTATTCCGACAAGACTTTTTCAATCGTACTTTGCCTCATATGATGACAGATTTTAGAATAGGTGCTGCATTATTGAATGCTTGCAGAGAACCATTGTCAGATAGCGTTCACGCTGAAACATTTATAGAGGTTATAAACCAAAGAATGAACCAACCAAATAACCTAGCAGAGTATGTCCTAGCCAACAACCTTAATCGTAGATGGGCTAGTTTCGATAGCATTACAGGAAACCAACCTAACATAAGTGATTTTCCTTTGCTGACTGAGGAGGATTTAACTATTTTTGCACTTGGTACATACCAAGTGAAGCTAGCCCGCAGCTATTATGCGGAGCATGTGCGACAAGGTCTCTATAATATAGAAACGTATAAGGATCCCGATGTTACGGGCCTAGGCAGGTACGGCATCACAGCAACAAATGTTTGGCTGCTAAGATGTCGAATACAATCTAGACATACTAGGTCAAAAATATATTATTAGTACATTATAGTAGATAGAGAGAAAAGCGGCAGAGAAGCCATAGAAAACTACTATTGCAGTTGTCTAAGCGGTAAACGCACTCTTGGTTGCTGTGCCCACATTATGTGTGTAGTGTGTTATTTAGGGTGGGCGAAAAACCAAGAGGAAGAGATCCGTTTACCAGCTCATTTTTTAAACGATGTTATTGTAGACGACAATTGAATCCCATCATTTTCTTTTTTTAAAGGAATACTAGCATTATATACTAGCATTATATACGAGCATTGTATATGTGTCTGTCAATAAATCGATGTATTTAATAACCAATAAACCTTTAGTTTTATTTAATCCATCATTATCTTATACTTAGATATGCATTACGTTTTATCATTTACGTACTTTCGGTTTAATTAATTTGATTTTTTTATATGATCAACGCTTTATAACTTTTTATCTAAACAAGTTGCCGAAATAATTTTTTACAGTCTTAATATATACATAATTGTCGACTAAAAAATATATAGGGCAGATGTGGCCGCGGATGGGACAAGCGCCATACATTTTTGCCCATTGTCCTTTCAAAATATTTACAAATTCAAGCCTCAACATTAAGAAAGTTAAAACAAAAAATTAATAAAATAAAAATTAAACATTCAAATAAAATAAACAAGAGTGGTATAGCTATACCTGGTAGTTAATTCTACTGATATGATAAATCAATCGAGAAAATACAAAACAAACTAAACGAGAATATCAGTAGCAGAAAGAATAACTAACTGCGTGAACGCAGCGGATAATGTGTCACAAATCGAATTCTGTCAAACTGTCAAGTTAATCAAAACAAATCGACCTTGAGTTTGTTCATTATGAATCAATTTAGATTAGAAAAGTTGAGGTATTTCCATATAATAATAGTTTTTATAACTTTACAGCTTATAGCATTAAAATATATTATAGCATTAAAACAAAAGAAAACTTTAAATTCGGGTAGCAAGAAAACTATTAACTAAGTTAATACCTGAACGTTATGCAATAATCGAAACAAACATGCGGCATCTATTTCCTGTTTACGGCTCGCCGACTGGATTTCACCGCAGCTTTTTCGGCTGGAACTGCCTTCTGCGTGTCACAATCAAGCCGATTAAGTTCACTGAGGGAGACTATGCGATACCGTGCGATACCCTTAGGGTCGTGGACATAGATATGACCCTCACGTGTCCAGTACTTAGAGACACCAAACCGCTCATGTGCAGCCATAAAAATCTCATGTCTGGTTCTAGTTATGAATTCAGACAAAGTGACACTAGACCCCTTGAGTTTGGTTTTAGCAAACCATAATTTGTCCCGAACGGTTGTAAGTTGGAGTTTGAGTAGTATAGGTCTTGGTTTCTTAGCAGCAGTAGGTCTGCCCATTCTGTGGCATCGCTTTATGTCACTTTTTGAGAAACCCTCTACGTTAAGATGGCCTGTCACAACATTTACAACCGATTGTGCCGTGTCTTCATCATTATCCTCAGGAACTCCATGCAACAACAACATTTTCCGACGAGTACGCATCTCCATGCTATCCACCTGATGAGCCAAAAGCTCAATTTGACTGCGTAAGCCAGAAAAGGTACTCATGACAAAGACTTTGAAACCTGCGAAATCTGATGTCAGTGATGCCACAGTTGGTGTGCTGCTAGGGTTTTTGGCACTCCTCTGCAGCTCTGTTTCGAAGGCAGCATGCGTTCTTCAATACCCGCCATGATTGTCGCAAAAGAGTCCTTCATGTTGTTCATTTTAATGTGCACGGTGGTTGTTGTGATTTTATTTTATAAGAAGTATATTTGAGAGGAGATAACACTTCACTGGTAGGTGAATTATATCATCATTTAAATTGTTATTCAAAAATGTTAATAAAAACTACTTATATATTTAAATTAAAATAAAATGCCGACACTTAAATTTTTTGTTGTTGCTGTCTCAACTACCCACAAATAAGAATGGTAGTACAATGTTACATGTTATATATTGTTGATAATGATGTTGACTTCTCACTAAGTCAACAACTGTTTGCACGCATGGCGTAGTAGTTTAAAGCGGTCGCCACGCCGCTTCTTACTGCGCCAAGTGTTGTGGGTTCAAACCCCACATTGTCTTTGGTTGACAAGTTTGTCTTTGGTTACGCGTATCCAGAAGCAACAAGCTTGTGACAGGAATTCCGCAATATCTTTAGTGTGGTCATAAGAGTGCTCACGAAATTTAACTATATCACTGGAGTATTTATTTTCAGGTTCTAAGGTCATGACCAAATTGTCACATAGTTTCTGCCATGTGCCCTTTGTAACCAACCAATTATCTACCCATAATCTATCGTGACCCTTCAAAAGGCTGCCTACTTTCATACGGACTTCATAGTTCTTCATATTATAAATATATAGCTTTGTCAATGTGCTCACACAATTCACGAATGCTAACGTTACAAACAGGATCTAATGACTTGACAGGACTAATGACACTTACTTTAATTTTATTATTATGTTGTGTAGATAAACGATTAGACATATTCTTCATAGTTTGCATAATTTGCATGAAAAAGTCCACCGAAAAATTACTCAACATCGACTGAATTGCCTCCATTCAGGAGGTCCAGCAGAAGTGGGAGGGCGTCCCACTTCTGATAACGGCGCTGGAAGCGCGGCATCATTTTTAGAATGAGTGACGTCAGACTCGCTGACTGTAAGAATGATTGAAAGTAAGGAAACCACCAGTCAATCAATTTATTAAGTATCTTACACTTGATCACATGCACCAATTTATCTACACAACATGAAACAATAGAACCTATTTGGTTGCAATAATTTATATATACTTCCTGCAAAAACATTGCATAAGGCGGACTTAATGCCATTTTCTCCCAGTCAACCTTGGGGTGATGTAGAGATTTGTGTGTGGCAGGTGTATAATGAGATAAATTATTTAAATTGTAGTCGGTTGCAAGATGTTATACTACGCAGATATACTGGGCATATATATATATATATATATCGCACCCTTACTATTAATACATAGGGGCACATCTCAAAAAACCTCACTTTTGAGAAAACGAGATTAAAGATTGCGCGAATTCTTTATTTTCACTTATTTACCTATAACTTCTCAATTTGAAGAGATAAGTAAAAAAAAAACTGGGTACATAATCTACAGTATTCATGCTCAATATTAAATTACCGTAATATCATAAAACTTATAATTCAAGTATTTTAAAAAGCATTTTAAAAAAACCCTCCCAAGTTAGGCCCCTCTCTTATAAAAATTGTTCTAATTTTGAAGGCAGTTTATGGATTGAACCTGTTTAGTATTAAATATATTCCAGTTACAAAGTTCTAAGTCGAAATGATGCTTTACAATAAAAATTTATTATATATTTTACTGATGAAAGTCCCTTTTTAATTAGAAATAAACACGACATAAATAAAATAATTATATACAAAAAATAAATCTTTAATAAAAATGTGTCTCATATAGTACGTATAAACTCTAAATAACACAAGAACATTCTTAATGTAATATTAGGCATAATATTATCTTATCACAGCATAAATCAAAATAAAATCAGCTGAAAAGTCTTGTACATTAATTCTCTTACAAGATCAAAACTAAAATATTCTTATAAAAAAATAACAAAACATAAACTTCTTAAAAAAACATTCAACACACAAACAAAAAAAAACTTTCTTCTTTTGTCTATTTAGGTAATACTTAGTATACTCAGCCTTTGCAATCAGTCACGTTTAATAAATTACATATTTTTTGGAACTAGCTTCAGAGCTTAACTTAGTTTCATAGACATAGAACTAGCTTCAGGGCGTAACTTAGTTTCATTGACATAGTCATATAAATATTTATAAAATAAAAACTACCAAAATATAAATTTAAAAATAAAGTTACATCAACATGTTATTATAGTAAGTTGCATGATAAGGGTCAATAAGTTTCTTTAATTCAAATGGCACGGTATAAGCCTTCTTGATTGATATTTCTTCGACTCCCATCATTTTCTTTCTTTTATTTCTGACGTTTATTTGTTTAAAATCGACTTTGTATGATGTTTTGTATTGAAAAGAAAATGGGTTCCCTTTCTTAAATTTCATTACTTTAATGTCATTCCACGCATTCATTCATTACAGTATTTTTATCTTCTTCAACGTTAAAATTGTAGCCCCACTTATCTTGTAAATCTTTTAAGTTATAAAAGAAGTCATGATTCAGAGTATGAAGTATAAAAGGTTTACCCGTTTTCCTGGCTCTCTGAATTGCTGTCATGTATTGAAGTGGTGTATAAATTGGACCAGCTTTTAAATCTTTTGCTATTTGCTTCTGTATTAACATGTAAACATTATCGGCTTCGTTCTGTGTATGGCCTTTAATAAGGAATTTGTGTGTTATTGACTGCAAGTTTTTTATATTGGTGGTAGCAAACATGTATAATGAAGCTATGTATTTATTTTTATTTTGTCCACAACAATTATCATATAACATTAATATCTCGATCGCCGGCATATTCACAAACATTCTTTAAATAATCCAGAACGCAACTTCCAATCTCCACTGCACCTCTATTTCCCTGTGTTTCATCCCAGAAGTAGCAATGCACGTCACCATAATTTTTGAAATCCTCTTCAGATTTATTCTCTTTTAATTTATTCAATTCAGTCAAAGTAAAATGTTGGCTGTTCAATTTGGATTTATAGTAAAACGACGATGTGTCTCCATTAGGGCTTTGCATAATAGCGTGAACATCGTAGCAAACGCATAAATGAAACTCGTCAACATTCATCCGATCTTTCTTTTTCTTTTCCCGGCTTAAAGCTTTCTCTTCTAGGTGAGTATCATATTTTTGTTTGAGGGCTAGCCTCTGATCAGCCGTAGAGTTTTTATATTGCAAACAAAGATCACATTGATCTTTTTCAGGTTGAAAGAATCCTATATTAAATTGGGTAGTGAAAATCTCATAAAACAAATGAAACTTTCCTGACTGTCGAGATTTATTATTCTGCTGCTCTTGGAAATCTCTAAACAAATCAGAAATACTTTTAGATCCACTTATGTATTCTCTTGATGTCGATGCCCTTAAATAATGTGATTCAATCCGTGGTATACTGTTAATAAATTCAACCATATCTTTCTTCACTTCTACATCCACATGTTTATGGTTGGTATGTTTGCGCCTTTTGTCTTCTTCAATAAAATTGCCATCGCTTACCTTATATCTTACAGTTCGAATCAGTTTAGCTGTTATTCCCAACGTGTTGATAAAAAAGTTTTGCAAACTTTAACCTTGTCATTACTATCATAAATATAGAAAGCAGTGTTTGGTTCTCTGAGTCTTTCAGCATTAGTATATTTATATTTTGGCTGAACGATGGCCATCCTTGACGATATAAACATACGCTGTTGTTGCAGATCTCCTAGTACCCAGAAATATTTGATATTTTCTAGTCTTTTATCTTCATCGAATTTGTTGCTGCATTTCAGTCTGCATTTCTCACTACACGGAGGCTGTTCAGTTTGTTCAGGTTAATTTGTGTATATTTTAATTTAGTTTCTTGAAAGCTCGATAGATGGCGTTTTATTATATTATTAAATCGCGATATGGTTTTGTTCCTCGGTGGCACATAAATATGCACTGATATTAAATAAATTTATCTCGCTCTGAGGTACTGTCTTTCATTTGAATTATCACTGGGGTCTGGGTATTTAGTACCGAACTTGTACAAGGTCCTTAGAGCCGAAGGGCGTTTTTGGAAGAACACAAGTCAAGGCTAGGCAGTAGATAGTAACGGCGATCGTGGCGAAAATTGAGTGGATTGGCGGATATACTTGTTGCTACTTTTTAAGTTGGTGGAGAGTAGCTGTGGAAAAATTGGACATATCGCGTGAGTAGTGAAGTGCGTATTGGACTACAAATTCCTGTGAGTACAATTTTAAGTGTTTCAAAAAATCGTGTTAAGTGTAAAAGACTTTGGAATTGAAGAGTTAATGCATGGACTTAGAAAAATAAAAGTGGTGTCTAGGACTTATAATAGTTTTAAGAAAAAGGGTAAGACGGGGAACCTATGCCCAATTTTTTAGCGATAGTAAATGCAAAACATTTAGAAAAATTTTGCACACTTTTTACGACACTTAGAATACTTCAACAGTGAGTCTACAGGACTTAGAAAATTTGACACCTCATATCAAATCATTTTTTTTCAACGCATTCTACTTGCATTCGTAACTGAAAAGAATTTGAAATGTCGGAAAACAAGACTAAGGCGAGGGATTTAAAAATGTTAGAGGCACAAAAGGACAAAATAATAAAAGGTTTGAAGAATTTTAAAAAGTCTCCGAAAGATAGAATTACACGTCACTACGCAGAGGCCCGACTCGAGACTTTGGAAAGTCGATTTGCAGCATTTTCTTCATGTCATAAGAATTCGGTAGGAGAATACGGAAGTGAGGAGATAACAAAACATTTCGACGACGAAGAGTTTTATGAAACAGAATTTGAATGTTATCTTGATTATAAGATAGAACTTAAAAAGGCGCTGTCTAATAGTAAGTCAGTTGATAGAGAAGTATGTAATGTTACGCCCGATAATCCCGTTAAGTTACCCAGAATCACACTGCCGAGGTTCAGTGGTAAATATACTGAATGGTCTTCTTTTAGAGATTTGTTTGTTTCGTTAGTCCACAAAAATAAAAAATTGGATGATGTTCAGCGTCTTCATTATCTGAAAACGCAATTATCGGATGAAGCAGAACAACTTATCCGACATATTCCGGTTACGGATTATAATTATTTAAAATGTTGGGAGGCCTTAGAATATAGGTACAATAATAAAAGGTTCATGTCCTCTAATATATTAAATCGTTTATTTGGCCAACGCAGTATGACGCGCATGTATTGAGCTCTCTGACATCGGTTATGCCAGACAAAAAGGTAAATGTGCAGGATTGGCTAGCTATACATGAATTAAGGCTAGCTGATCCTAAGTATAGCTCCCCTAACAAAATTGATGTTTTGCTAGGAGCAGAAATTTATGCTCATATTTTAAAAGAGGGCTTGGTCAAAGATCCCAAAGGTTTTCCAGTAGCTCAAGACACGTATCTAGGATGGGTAATCTCTGGGGGCGTCAAAAGCAAAGAAAGTTCCTGCAATCAGCATAACGTGATCACAGCTATGCATGCTCAACTAGACGTCAATGAAATGCTTACAAAATTGTGGGAATTGGATTCAGGGTCTTCCGATGTTAAGAACATTTTAACGCCGGACGAACAGGCCTGTCAGGATTATTATAGCGCCACGACGCAGCGCTATGAAAGTGGTCGCTATATTGTGAGGCTACCTTTTCGTCATAAAGATCCTTTGTGTAAATATGGCAATTCGAAAGATATAGCCATAAGAAGACTCATAGGCTTAGAAAGAAAATTAGCAAAGGCTTTAGAATTAAAACAGAAGTATTCCGATGTTCTAAAAGAATATTTATTTCTTGGACATATGGAAAAAATAACAGACGACATGGAAAAGCAGCGTAGTGATGTTGTCTATCTGCCTCACCATGCGTAGTAACTTTTAAACTTTCGCGTTCCATGATAATTAATATTATTTAACGGGAATTAACGCGATCTCTTATTTAGGGTATTACATACCTCTGGTTTGCCTGACGTTTCGAAAAGGTTGCACCGGCCGTGGTCACAGGCTGACTGGCTCATCGGCGCACGCCCTCCGTCGTCGAATCCGTGAAGTAGAAGGCTCTTCATCTACCCGCACATTTTCGATATTGTTTTTGTGTCGCCATGTACCGTCACATACCACACTAACAGTGTCCCTATTCTGTAAGCAAACCGATGAGTCCCTATTCTGGTGTTTAACCGATTGCGCAGAAAAGCGAGGTGGTATGTTTTTTAACACTGGATTCCACGCTGTAGATAATTTAAAACCATCTTCCCGATTGAAAGTTTTATGCTTTTTAATCTCAATCGCTTCACGTACAACTCTTGAGTAAAAGTGACGTTCGGTGGAGAGGACTTGCGTGCGGTGAAATTCAATCCAGTGGTTGATGCCTGCATCGAGTGCATGTTCTGCAATCGCTGATTTGCTCGTCTGTCGTTTCTTCACAGCAGCGATATGCTCTTTGACCCTTTCTGCAATAGTCCGCTTAGTTTGGCCTATGTATGAGCTTCCGCAGCTGCAGTCTATTTTATAAACACCCGGAGTACAAAGTGGCAATGTATCCTTCGGTGTGCCGACGATGTTGTGAACCTTTATGCCTGGTGTGTATACTGTCGGAATGGAATATTTCTTTAGTACAGACCCGATCTTGTCCGTAACTCCCTTGACATAAGGCATATAGGCCGGTTGCCTGTTCACTTCTGGATACTTGCGTCTTATTTTCGGTTGCTTCCGTCCTCCTTTCACTTGATATCCGTTACCTTTGAGTACCTCCTGAACATGTTTTAGCTCCTGTTCTAAATGTTCAGGGTCACAGAGATCGTAAGCTCTGTTTTTGAGTGAAGTCATAACAGATTGCAAGTGCCGGGGGTGATGATGAGACGTGGCGTGTAGGTATCTGTCCGTATGAGTAGGTTTACGGTACACACAGTGTGACAAGGACCCATCCGATCTCACGGCTACTTTAACATCTAAGAAGGACAACGACCTGTCCGTCTCCATTTCATACGTAAACCTCATTTTGGGGTGAATAGAGTTCAGATGTTGTATATATTGATCCACTTCTTGTTTGTTTCCTTTGACGATACTGAAAATGTCATCCACGTATCGCTTCCATAGCTTAACGGTATTCGGGCCGAGATTTAAAGCCTTCTCTTCAAAATGTTCCATCCAGATGTTGGCCAGTACTGGGGCTACAGGACTTCCCATCGCGACACCATCAATCTGGAGGTAATGTTGACCTTGGAAAAGGAAATAGTTGCCATCTAAACAGTGTTCAAGTAGATCCATATAGTTTAACGGCAGCTCGTTGTCTCTCAGTAGGTCTTTTACGACGTTTAGGCACTCCTTTATTGGAACATTGGTGAAAAGCGACTCCACGTCAAAGCTCCCATGACGTCATCCGGTTCCAACGTCAGATCTTTTATGATTTGTATGAAGTGCCGTGAGTCTTTCACAAAAGACGGTGTTTTGCCTATAAGTGGTTGCAATACTGAAGCAACGTGCTTTGCTAGATCGTAAGTAGGAGAAGCAATTTGACTTACAATCGGCCGCAGCGGTACGTCAGGCTTGTGTATCTTAGGCAGACCATATAATTTCGGTGGCTGGTGTGACTTTGGTTTGTACAGTCTGTTGTACTCGTCTTCTGAAAATAGGTCCTCATTGTCCCGGATTAGAGATCGTATTTTTCGCGTTACTCTGGCCGTGGGGTTGTATGTTACCGGTTTATAAACCTTATTATCACTCAACAGTTCACTCAACTCTCAACTCAACAGTAATAAGGTTTATAAACATGCAACTATTTCCTTTTCCAAGGTCAACATTACCTCCAGATTGATGGTGTCGCGATGGGAAGTCCTGTAGCCCCAGTACTGGCCAACATCTGGATGGAACATTTTGAAGAGAAGGCTTTAAATCTCGGCCCGAATACCGTTAAGCTATGGAAGCGATACGTGGATGACATTTTCAGTATCGTCAAAGGAAACAAACAAGAAGTGGATCAATATATACAACATCTGAACTCTATTCACCCCAAAATGAGGTTTACGTATGAAATGGAGACGGACAGGTCGTTGTCCTTCTTAGATGTTAAAGTAGCCGTGAGATCGGATGGGTCCTTGTCACACTGTGTGTACCGTAAACCTACTCATACGGACAGATACCTACACGCCACGTCTCATCATCACCCCCGGCACTTGCAATCTGTTATGACTTCACTCAAAAACAGAGCTTACGATCTCTGTGACCCTGAACATTTAGAACAGGAGCTAAAACATGTTCAGGAGGTACTCAAAGGTAACGGATATCAAGTGAAAGGAGGACGGAAGCAACCGAAAATAAGACGCAAGTATCCAGAAGTGAACAGGCAACCGGCCTATATGCCTTATGTCAAGGGAGTTACGGACAAGATCGGGTCTGTACTAAAGAAATATTCCATTCCGACAGTATACACACCAGGCATAAAGGTTCACAACATCGTCGGCACACCGAAGGATACATTGCCACTTTGTACTCCGGGTGTTTATAAAATAGACTGCAGCTGCGGAAGCTCATACATAGGCCAAACTAAGCGGACTATTGCAGAAAGGGTCAAAGAGCATATCGCTGCTGTGAAGAAACGACAGACGAGCAAATCAGCGATTGCAGAACATGCACTCGATGCAGGCATCAACCACTGGATTGAATTTCACCGCACGCAAGTCCTCTCCACCGAACGTCACTTTTACTCAAGAGTTGTACGTGAAGCGATTGAGATTAAAAAGCATAAAACTTTCAATCGGGAAGATGGTTTTAAATTATCTACAGCGTGGAATCCAGTGTTAAAAAACATACCACCTCGCTTTTCTGCGCAATCGGTTAAACACCAGAATAGGGACTCATCGGTTTGCTTACAGAATAGGGACACTGTTAGTGTGGTATGTGACGGTACATGGCGACACAAAAACAATATCGAAAATGTGCGGGTAGATGAAGAGCCTTCTACTTCACGGATTCGACGACGGAGGGCGTGCGCCGATGAGCCAGTCAGCCTGTGACCACGGCCGGTGCAACCTTTTCGAAACGTCAGGCAAACCAGAGGTATGTAATACCCTAAATAAGAGATCGCGTTAATTCCCGTTAAATAATATTAATTATCATGGAACGCGAAAGTTTAAAAGTTACTACGCATGGTGAGGCAGATAGACAACATCACTACGCTGCTTTTCCATGTCGTCTGTTATTTTTTCCATATGTCCAAGAAATAAATATTCTTTTAGAACATCGGAATACTTCTGTTTTAATTCTAAAGCCTTTGCTAATTTTCTTTCTAAGCCTATGAGTCTTCTTATGGCTATATCTTTCGAATTGCCATATTTACACAAAGGATCTTTATGACGAAAAGGTAGCCTCACAATATAGCGACCACTTTCATAGCGCTGCGTCGTGGCGCTATAATAATCCTGACAGGCCTGTTCGTCCGGCGTTAAAATGTTCTTAACATCGGAATCACAAGAACAATGGACTGTATAATTACAAATCATTGGTGGACGGGCTTCCGTACAATAGGCCGATTAATATACAAGTAAGTACAGCAACAGGTAGATATTATACAAAATCAGAACTCACCACTAGAAGTCACATGAATAACAACCAGTAGTCTTGGGAGGCTATGTGACTTGTGATGAACTAAATAATTCAAAAAAAAACAAAGCATTTATCAAAAACTTACAACCTATATTTATACAAAGACTATATTCGCAATCCGTAATTCTCTATTCTGTGACGAGAAGCAAGCATAGCTTCGAAGTTGGACGTTTTATTTGGGAGCCCTTGCAACGAACTGTAACTACGCGCGACAAATTATTCTTTCCCGGATGCAGTTCAAGAATTCTGCCGTACAACCATTTAGCCAGCGGTAAGTTATCTTCTTTAATTAATACTTTATCATCAACCTTAAATTGAGGTACTTAAGCAGCCCAATTGTGTCTTTGAAAGAACTGAGTCAAATACTCCTGATTCCACCTACGCCAAAAGTCTTGCACCATACGTTGCACCAATTGCCACCTGCGTAAGGTTCGTAATTATTATCAGGGGGTATAATTAAAGGACCACCGATCAAAAAATATCCGGGAGTTAGCGGTGCCGGATCTTCTGGATCACTGCTACCCTGAGACAATGGTCGAGAGTTGAGACACGCCTCAATCTGCGTAAGGACTGTAGACAATTCTTCGTAAGTAAGAGTCGTGTCACCCACTACACGCCTTAAGTGATGTTTAACACTTTTCACCCCTGCTTCCCAGATTCCCCCAAAATTCGGAGCATGGGGAGGGATAAAGTGCCACTCAGTCTGTAAATTAGCAAGGTGCGCTGTAATATCATTGAATCTAGAACCTTCCTACGCAAAAAGTGTCTGCAGTTCCTTAGCAGCCTCAACGAAGTTGGTGCCATGATCGCTCCAAATATGGCGGCAAGGACCGCGCCTCGAAACAAAGCGCTTAAACGCGGCCAGAAAACCTTCCGTCGTCAAATCAGACACCGCTTCAAGATGTACCGCCCGTGTAGCCATACAAATAAACAGACAGACGTAGCCTCTATATGATCGTTGCCCTCGCCCTTTCGAGACCCGAAGGCTAATGGGTCCTGCGTAATCCACGCCCGCATTTAAAAAAGGCCTACTGGATGTCACCCTACATGCTGGAAGGTCACCTATTAGCTGCTGTCGAGTGGCGGCTGTATACCGTATGCAAGGTATACAGTCGTGTATATGTGCCTTGACCATGTTTTTTAAACGACTGATCCAATACCTACTACGAATGTAGTTAAGTACTAATTGCTGTCCTCCATGAAAGGTTTTTTCATGAGCGTCAGCAACGATTAATTTAGCCAAACTAGAATTGTGCGCAATAATGACAGGATGTCTTGCACTTTCAGGCAATGAAGAATGTCGAATTCTACCTCCAACTCGCAGTAAGCCGTTATCATCGAGGAAGGGATTTAATGAAAATAAGCAACTCTTTTTGTTAACAGGCTGCCTATTCGTGATATTGTCAATTTCCGCACTGAACCACTCATGCTGACTTCTTTTTATTCTAAACCATAAATCTCCTTGGATCTCTGACACGGAGAGGTAAGTCGTCAATTTGAGATTATTTTTATTTTTTATGATCATTAAAAACCTTCGGCAAAACGCAATCACTCGAATGAGCTTCCTCAGTGAAGAAAACTTAGACCAGAAACTTTCAGTAAAATCAAAGTCCAACTTTGCGATATGAACCTTAATCTTTTTCTCCTCGAGGGTGCTAATAGAAATTGGTTGAGCGTACTCTACTGGATCTTGACTTAGCCAACTAGGAACTCGTTTCCAGAGATCGCTTTCAAGGAGAACAGTGGGAGAAGCACCTCGAGAGCGATTAGCGATGTACATCTTCCATCGAGATGTGTGATCGTTCAACCATGCCAGAACAACTGATGAATCTGTCCATGCATGTAAATTTGCCTTTGGAACATTCATCACCTCTGCTACTTCCATCAATAATTTGGCCACTAAGACAGCTGCGCACAGTTCCAAGCGAGGGATGGATATTTGTTTTATTGGGGCCACTTTAGTTTTAGATGTAAGCAGATGATAGATTATATTACCTTCAGCATCGATTATTCGAGCGCAGACAGCTGCCGCGTACGCCATGGCTGATGCGTCACCAAACCCGTGTAATTCTATGACAATGTTGTCATCTCTTCTACCTATCCATCTTGGAATATGAAAATGAATAAGCTGTTCTAGTTCTCTTCTGTACGATATCCATTCTTGCAATAGTTTAGAAGGAAGCTCATCGTCCCAGTCAATCCTAGTGATCCACAGCTTTTGAATAAACACCTTTGAGGTTATTATGCAGGGCGCTATCCAGCATAAAGGATCATATAGACGGGATATTTCTGAAATAACGGTTCTTTTTGTTTCAGGTATGGCAGGCTGTGACATCTTTACCGAATAATCGAACTTATTGGTGCTCCTGTTCCAGGTAAGTCCCAAAACCTTTGTAATTTTATCTAAATTCAATTGTAAGTCCTTACCCGACCTTTCATTTAATTCCTCCAGTAATTCAACCCTATTGCTTGTCCATTTTTGTAATTTAAATCCTCCCTTGTGTAATAACTTATTTAATTCGTTGTAGATCTGTACTGCTTCTGTTTCAGTTTGACATCCCGACATTAGGTCATCCATAAAGAATTCTGACATGACTCTCTCAGCTGCCAATGGATACGACTTGCCTTCATCCAAAGCAACTTCATGCAAAGTCCTAACTGCCAGGAAGGGAGCACAGGAAGTCCCAAAAGTTACCGTTAGAAGTCTAAAGTCATGAATACCTTGGGAAGGTTCCTCTCTCCAGACGATTCTTTAGAAATCTGCGTCTTCATCTGCTACCTTAATTTGGCGATACATTTTTACAATATCAGCGGTGAGACATATAGGATGCTGTCGCCATTTCAACATCAGATGTTACAATGTACAATTGAATTTAGATAAAATTACAAAGGTTTTGGGACTTACCTGGAACAGGAGCACCAATAAGTTCGATTATTCGGTAAAGATGTCACAGCCTGCCATACCTGAAACAAAAAGAACCGTTATTTCAGAAATATCCCGTCTATATGATCCTTTATGCTGGATAGCGCCCTGCATAATAACCTCAAAGGTGTTTATTCAAAAGCTGTGGATCACTAGGATTGACTGGGACGATGAGCTTCCTTCTAAACTATTGCAAGAATGGATATCGTACAGAAGAGAACTAGAACAGCTTATTCATTTTCATATTCCAAGATGGATAGGTAGAAGAGATGACAACATTGTCATAGAATTACACGGGTTTGGTGACGCATCAGCCATGGCGTACGCGGCAGCTGTCTGCGCTCGAATAATCGATGCTGAAGGTAATATAATCTATCATCTGCTTACATCTAAAACTAAAGTGGCCCCAATAAAACAAATATCCATCCCTCGCTTGGAACTGTGCGCAGCTGTCTTAGTGGCCAAATTATTGATGGAAGTAGCAGAGGTGATGAATGTTCCAAAGGCAAATTTACATGCATGGACAGATTCATCAGTTGTTCTGGCATGGTTGAACGATCACACATCTCGATGGAAGATGTACATCGCTAATCGCTCTCGAGGTGCTTCTCCCACTGTTCTCCTTGAAAGCGATCTCTGGAAACGAGTTCCTAGTTGGCTAAGTCAAGATCCAGTAGAGTACGCTCAACCAATTTCTATTAGCACCCTCGAGGAGAAAAAGATTAAGGTTCATATCGCAAAGTTGGACTTTGATTTTACTGAAAGTTTCTGGTCTAAGTTTTCTTCACTGAGGAAGCTCATTCGAGTGATTGCGTTTTGCCGAAGGTTTTTAATGATCATAAAAAATAAAAATAATCTCAAATTGACGACTTACCTCTCCGTGTCAGAGATCCAAGGAGATTTATGGTTTAGAATAAAAAGAAGTCAGCATGAGTGGTTCAGTGCGGAAATTGACAATATCACGAATAGGCAGCCTGTTAACAAAAAGAGTTGCTTATTTTCATTAAATCCCTTCCTCGATGATAACGGCTTACTGCGAGTTGGAGGTAGAATTCGACATTCTTCATTGCCTGAAAGTGCAAGACATCCTGTCATTATTGCGCACAATTCTAGTTTGGCTAAATTAATCGTTGCTGACGCTCATGAAAAAACCTTTCATGGAGGACAGCAATTAGTACTTAACTACATTCGTAGTAGGTATTGGATCAGTCGTTTAAAAAACATGGTCAAGGCACATATACACGACTGTATACCTTGCATACGGTATACAGCCGCCACTCGACAGCAGCTAATAGGTGACCTTCCAGCATGTAGGGTGACATCCAGTAGGCCTTTTTTAAATGCGGGCGTGGATTACGCAGGACCCATTAGCCTTCGGGTCTCGAAAGGGCGAGGGCAACGATCATATAGAGGCTACGTCTGTCTGTTTATTTGTATGGCTACACGGGCGGTACATCTTGAAGCGGTGTCTGATTTGACGACGGAAGGTTTTCTGGCCGCGTTTAAGCGCTTTGTTTCGAGGCGCGGTCCTTGCCGCCATATTTGGAGCGATCATGGCACCAACTTCGTTGAGGCTGCTAAGGAACTGCAGACACTTTTTGCGTAGGAAGGTTCTAGATTCAATGATATTACAGCGCACCTTGCTAATTTACAGACTGAGTGGCACTTTATCCCTCCCCATGCTCCGAATTTTGGGGGAATCTGGGAAGCAGGGGTGAAAAGTGTTAAACATCACTTAAGGCGTGTAGTGGGTGACACGACTCTTACTTACGAAGAATTGTCTACAGTCCTTACGCAGATTGAGGCGTGTCTCAACTCTCGACCATTGTCTCAGGGTAGCAGTGATCCAGAAGATCCGGCACCGCTAACTCCCGGATATTTTTTGATCGGTGGTCCTTTAATTATACCCCCTGATAATAATTACGAACCTTACGCAGGTGGCAATTGGTGCAACGTATGGTGCAAGACTTTTGGCGTAGGTGGAATCAGGAGTATTTGACTCAGTTCTTTCAAAGACACAATTGGGCTGCTTAAGTACCTCAATTTAAGGTTGATGATAAAGTATTAATTAAAGAAGATAACTTACCGCTGGCTAAATGGTTGTACGGCAGAATTCTTGAACTGCATCCGGGAAAGAATAATTTGTCGCGCGTAGTTACAGTTCGTTGCAAGGGCTCCCAAATAAAACGTCCAACTTCGAAGCTATGCTTGCTTCTCGTCACAGAATAGAGAATTACGGATTGCGAATATAGTCTTTGTATAAATATAGGTTGTAAGTTTTTGATAAATGCTTTGTTTTTTTTTGAATTATTTAGTTCATCACAAGTCACATAGCCTCCCAAGACTACTGGTTGTTATTCATGTGACTTCTAGTGGTGAGTTCTGATTTTGTATAATATCTACCTGTTGCTGTACTTACTTGTATATTAATCGGCCTATTGTACGGAAGCCCGTCCACCAATGATTTGTAATTATACAGTCCATTGTTCTTGTGATATCTTGCTAGGTTTAGTCATGGTGGGCGGCGCTAAAAGGAAATAATCCTTTTGGTGGGCGGAATGTTCAGTTTGTTCAGGTTAATTTGTGTATATTTTAATTTAGTTTCTTGAAAGATCGAAAGATGGCGTTTTATTATATTATTAATTCGCGATATGGTTTTGTTCCTCGGTGGCACATAAATATGCACTGATATTAAATAAATTTATCTCGCTCTGAGGTATTGTCTTTCATTTGAAGTATCACTGGGGTCTGGGTATTTTGTACCGAACTTGTACAGAGGCTTCATTTCTCGCGCAGGAACTAGTTTATTTGTCTTCGCAAAAGTGTATTGTTCCCCTAAATTTCGTTTAATCTTTTGGTTATTTTGCTTCCACATAGTTGGATCAGATTTACGTTTTCTGGTTATATTATTAGGCAATGTAGCGATCGTTGCTGACGAATCATTTGATAAATTTGAAGATGAACTCGGAGAACGGTGTCTACGAGTATTTTCATGTTCATTATAGTTGGGATCATTGTCGCTAAGAACAGCATCACTCTCTTCCGAATTAATAGTACCTGTACCTGTGTGTCAAGTCAAAGCAAATTAACTGTCGTCGTGATTAATGAATATTTCCAATTTATGGTGTGGTAATAATTAAATAAAATAAAAGCTTTGTACAAACAGGGCTGATAAACGTAATAAACGTTTTCAATGCTACCCTCTGAAGTGCAATTGTTCGAGTACTGTATTGCCGCGTTAGGTATGTGTTAATTATCTGTGGTTCTTCTCTTGGACTCCTGCTGGGATCTCGGGGGGCATTTCTCCAGGCCTATGTCCTGTTTAGTTTTGATTTTAGTGTTAATTATACAAACAAATCTAGGACCATTAGCGCCATCTATTGACAATTTAAAGCAACACAACCAGGTATTCGGAGTAAAACTGCTCACAGTATTGATTCCTAGTTGAATCGTTGCTCCGGAAGAAAACCAAAAAAGGCACTATCAACAATTTTTGCATTAAAAAGAGCAAAACAAAGTACTATCATGGAAGAAATAAAATTAATGTTAGAAAACATTAAAAAAGAAATGATACAACAAAAACAGGACATGCTTGAAATGAAAGAAGAAATAAAAACTACAATTAACAACAATATAAATGAAAAATTTAGGAGCCTGGAAATGAAGAATGAACGTGTAGAAAAGAAACTGGAAGAACATTCTTCATATATTAATCATTTAGAAAGATATATTAGACGTAAAAATCTGGTTATTTTCGGGGTGGAAGAAAACAAAAACTCGTATCACGACCTAGAAAGAAAAATATTAGAAATAATACAGAAATACTTTCACTTGAATTATGAAAATGGGATTGAAGCTGTCAGAAGATTTGGAAAAAAAGGTGAAAATATAAGACCTGTATCAATTACGTTTGCGACAATGCAATTGCGACGACTCAAAATAAAAATAGAACAAAGTTTTTACTGTTTGAAAAATTCACCTTACTAAAGAAGTGCTGAACAAACGTAGAGAATTACAAATACAATTGAAAAAAGAAATAGAATCCGGCAAAAAGGCTTTCATAAGATACGATAAGCTCATTGTACTTCCGACCAATAAAGAAACTTGTTTTTCAAAAAACAAGAGAACTATGTCTGAGTCACCTGAAACAAAAGAAAACCATATTAAAAAACACAAAGACAACATAAAACAACCTGTAAAGAAAAGTAAGACAACCACAATGAAAAACTACGTTCAACACAAAAAGAAACTGATTTTCAACAATGAACGTTCTTCCGATGAACAACCAGAACTCCAAAAAAATGAATAGCAATCAAATACGGCCCCTCTCGATCTCCCAATACGGCTAGTCACCGCGGGGGATAAAGACTGCAACCCTCCATATCTTAATATCTGTACGCTTAATGTTGGGTCCATAGTTTGTGATATATGGAGGAGGCCTTCGCTCAAATTTGGGTACCCAAAATAGAAACAAGTCAGTAATGACATTATTTTAATTGAAAATTATTATATGTATACAAAATCCAATTTTTTTATTAACTCATTAACGAACTTTGTTGATTTGATTGTTTATGGTGAATAATTTGATTGTTTATAATATTAAATTATATTGTTTAAAATTTAATCTAGATAAATTTATATTAAATACACAAATAAATGAACATAAATTAATACTGATATTATACTAATTATTATATATATTATATAATAAATTAATACTAATATGATATCATACTGAATGTCGATTTGTAAGCACATATTAATAGTTATGAATAGACAAATCAATATACATGTAAATAAATAAATAATGATACTCAATATTAATTAATAGTGAATAAATGTTGATATTAATTGTTGTTGCTAAAATTATGCATGTAAAGTTAAATAATGATTCTATGTATTTTAAGTTTTATTTTGCAATGTTATTTTGGGAATAAATGGCTTTATTATTATTATTGTGCGTCCAGTAACCTTTTTTTTTTTTTTTTTTTTTTTTTTTTTTTTTTTTTTTTCCGTGCGGAAATCCCCTCGGATACCACCTGTCGGTGGCATGTCGGACTCGAACCGACTAAAACCGCACGCCTTCGCCGGGTACTAATAGCCGGGGAACCAGGTATACCCTAGAAAGGAAGGCCCTGGTGCCCCGACATACCTCGGGTCATCTACAGACGAGTAGACGACCCCCGCCCCGTGTGGGAACCCCATGTTCCCTGTGCTCCCTGGAAGCGAGCGCGCTTCGCAACGCGCTCGCCGCCACCCCGGCCTGCTTCTGCTAGGGTGTCAGATGGCCTCACCTGTCACCCCCAGGCCTGCGCTTATGGAGGACGGAGGTCGTTCTGCGACCTCCGGCGCCTGAGTCGCCTGCGCTGCCTGGCCCGTGCCCGGGCCTGGCGGGAGCGTCCAGTGACCTACGCTTTACAGCGACAAAGCGCTAGCGCTGCGACCGTTACAAGGTGCGAATGTCGATGTGTGCGTGCGCCGCTCGGTAGCGGCGGGTTGTCTAGGTCGATTACCCGGCCGATATGAGATTACTTCAAAAAAGTTTTTGCCTGATACTCACTAACGACGAAAGGTCCAATCTCGATACAAGCACTAATGTGTAACAAATTACCAGTGTTTTATACCACCTTAAAGCTCAGTAGCTTTAAGGTGGTATAAAACACTTATAGTAACACGCACATTTACTTTACATACACTATTATTTTTTAACGAAGCAAAACAAAACAGTGTTGTCGTGATGGCGAACGTGCGCGAGTGGAGTGTTTTATAATAAAATCCCAAATAATATTCAAGAGTTAAGTATTAACAAATTTAAATCCGAAATAAAACGTGGCTTGTGCCAGAGGGCCTACTACTCAATTGTGGATTACATGGAAGACCAGATTGCTTGGGATTAAATAGCGCAGGCTATTTCTTTCTTAAGTAAAAATGTGATGTGGCTAGTGTGTATTTTATTATTTTTTATCTTTTTTATCTTTCACTTCATTTTCTCTTGTATTCCTTTTTTTTCTTAATCTTGTTTTCTCTTAATTGTCTTTTTACCTTTTAGTACTTAATAACGGACATACTAGCACACATCAAAACAATGTTGTGGTATATTTAATAGTGCCATTGTATCTACCTGTAAATTGCAAAAGAGTGGCCATGAGTTTGTTTGCCCTTTCTTCTCATAAGGCTCAACCCCTTGGAAACGGGCGGTTGTAGATCAGCACAGGCATATCATAGATTTTGTATGGGTTTGATTTTTGTTAAATTTATTTGCTTACTATTTGACAAAACAGAGATTGTTGCTTTTGTGTGTGTTGATCTATGACTTTAGAGTCTACATAAAAGACGATTTCAAACAATTTTGATAATTTCATGAAATAAAGAGAGTTTGAGTTTGAGTATCGGAATCCCGACTGATACTCGTTAAGCAAGTTGTTCTGGTAAATAAAGTGAGAAATTTGCTTATGTACACAGGCTTCAAGGACTTTGGAGAGGAAAGGGAGGATGAAAATGAGTAGGAAGGGAGGGTTTAGGTACCTTAGCCAATGGACGTACATATGCCTTGCGCCATAAGGAGGGAAAACATTGGAATCCAAGGAATAGTTGATCATATGAGTAATAGCGGGTAAAAGCTGTTCTAGGATAGCGGTTACCATGAAATGGCTAATTTTATCGCAACCAGTAGCTTTGGATTGGATGGAGGTAACAAACCGTTTGACCACCTCTGATGCAACCGGAGAAAAATCAAAGGGGTTTATATTAGGCCTAGACGGCGGATTGGCGTTACATATCACCTGATTGCATCTGTTGCTCACAGTTTTGTAGGCAAGCCAGTTGTCAAGTTGTTGTAAATTGCCGAAAAGCCCGATCCCTGCACCGCATTACACTGCGGATGTTATCTATCAACCAAGGTGCGGGAGGATGCTTTTATTTGACATTCCTCAATGGCTCGTGAACGTTGTATAGGTGCAGGATGTTTTCGTTCAATATTTGAACCTTTTCGTCGACAGACGCTGCTGCCGCTAACGATTCCAAATGGATATGAGAAGCATCCTCCCGAAGTCTCTCCAGATTTATAGATCCAAAACAGCGTCTAAGCATCATTTTGGGTTTAGGTTTTGGCGTTTTAATTTTGTATGAAGAAACCAGGTGCTGGATATTGTCCATGCGATGAAACCTTGTCAGGAGACGAAGTAATAATGAGATCCAGAAGAGTGTCTTCTCCATATTGGTTTCGGTGAGTGGCTTGAAGCGGTAGGACATGTAGACACGTAGATTTCAGCATATGTGACAGCTTACGACAACGAGCGGAGTTTGCAGACAGGAGATCGGAGTTAAAATCGCCCAAGATGATGTGATGCTCATACTCAAACCCTAAAGATTCTAAAACCGATTCGAATTCGGTGAAGTAATCGATGGCTGGAGGTCAATAAACGACACCTAGGATGAGTTTAGCTCCCCTGACACAAACCTCCAGGAAAAGGTACTCAGCAGTCGAGTTGGGTGATGATTTGGAGAGAAGATTGTAGGAAAAATCGGAACATAGGTATATTGCGATACCACCGCCCCCTTTTGTTTGCCCTGTCGTTCTTCATAAGAACGAAGCCTGGGAGAGGATAAAAGGTTGAAAGTAGTTGGGGTTTGAGCCAAGTCTCGGAAATCGGGTTAGATCAGTTTCCCATAAGTCACTATAGTGACTGGGTATGCTTTGAGCATTTATGTGACAAACGTTAAACATTCAAATTCAAATTCAAATTATATATTTGCTATGAATGGGGTGGTACATGTTGTGGTATTAAAGGTTCAATATAGTGCGAACAGGCCCATTTAGCCATGAAGATAGCATGCAAATTTAACATTATTATTATTAATTTAACATTATTATTATTAATTTAACATTATTATATATTATTATTACTATTATCATCATTATTCATCAGTGTTTGTGTATTGATTATAATTTCACTTTTATTAATTATACCTACTACTCTCCACCATTCAAAAAGTCTTTGACCGAATAAAATGTATTTGTAATTAACCAATCTTTCAGGGCTGGAATGAACTTATTTAATGGTAGTTCTTTAAATCGTTCTGGGATTTTATTGAAGATTTTAATGCACATCGCGTAACAATTTTTTTGAATTCTTTTCGACCTAGGTACCATGTCCAACACAAGTCTATTTGGATTTCTAATGTTGCTCCTTTTGGTGACATCCTTCGCTTGCTTAAATGTTCGAGGGTGCTGTCTTATGAATTTGCATACCTCGAGGATGTATAAGCACGGTAACGTGAGGATTTTTAGTTTTTTAAAATATGGCCTACAAGATACGTCCGGAGCGATATCACATATGGACCTAATGCACCGTTTTTGTGCTATAAAGGCCTTATCTATGTCTGTACCGTTACCCCATACCAACAACCCATACCTTAACACAGATTCGACATACGCAAGGTACGCTGTACATGCTGTAATTTGGCAAGATACTTTTGCCAGTTTGTACAGAGCGAAAGAGAATCCATTTATTCTGTTTGCGATTTTGTCTATATGTTCCTTCCAGTTAAGTTTATCATTGATAACTATGCCAAGGAATGTCGTATTGTTAGCCATCGAGATGCTTAGTCCATTGTAATTTACATGTATGTTATCGTCATTAAAATTATTAAAATTAATTATATGCGTTTTTAATAAATTAATTTGTAAATTATTATAATTCAGCCAATTTATAATTGATGTCAATGTATTATTGATGTCATTTTCGTGTTGTGCAATTGTCAGATTTTTATTTGTAGTTACTATTACTGACACATCATCAGCAAATAGTATAGTGTTATGGTGAGTAACTTCTGGCAAGTCGTTAATGTAGACCAGGAAGAGTAATGGGCCCAACACACTGCCCTGGGGAACTCCAAATTTATTTAAATCATAGTTGGATCTCCTTACTTCAATACAGTCTTTGGCGGTTAATTGTGTCACATCAACACGTTGATATCTGTCACCTAGGTATGTCTTTAGCCAATTCAAAGCAGGTCCCCTAACACCATAATGCTCAAGTTTCATCAGATTCGAGATGAGATTACATTTTTGAATAAAAGCGCTACGTACTATATCACCGAGGGTGTCAGTTACCGATTAAAACTCTCATTTGCTGATGAATTGATGGAGTCTTTGGCGGAGCAGTAGGAGTCAACATCAGACATATGCAGTACATAAATATAATAAAAATATAAAGTTATTGCTCAATTACAAATTTAAATAGAATGAATTTATTTAATACTCACATCAATGCACCACCCGCCGGCTTACACTAGCACTTATTGAGAAATGATGACAAGAACATTATTAGGTACAAAACATATATATAAAAAAAAGAAACTCAGTAAAGTAGGCCAGTTTAGTAAAGAGTAATTTGGCTTCATAACAAATGACTATTCAGAATACTTTTAGATAAAATGCCTAGACACTAACTTATCCTTCTATATATTATCTTCTTCTATATTGCAAGTTGTCTGGCAGGGTTGTCCTTTTCACAAAATGATGTGTTAACTGGCCTAAAACATTTAGATCGAAGTAAAGGAGCTGGGTCCGATGGTATCCCATGTATATTTGCAACGGAATGCCGTGACGCGCTCTCCGTACCACTCTCGATAATATATAACAGTTCACTAAAAGCCGGTTTCTTTCCTACCGCGTGGAAGGAATCTAGGGTTGTACCTGTATCCAAATCTGGGGATATTGCGTCTATAAAAAACTATAGGCCAATTTCTATATTACCGGTCTTCAGTAAGTTATTTGAAGTACTAATAAGACCCACAATTACATGGCACATCAAGCAATTGATATCGCCACAACAATTTGGCTTCCATAAAGCTCGATCCGCAACAACCAACCTTACTTCATTTGTGACCTTTTTGACTGATTCTGTTGATTCTAATATCCCAGTTGACACTATTTATACCGATGTAAGCAAAGCGTTCGATACAGTGGACCACAATATCCTTATTTACAAACTTTCCACCTTTGGTATAACAGGTAACTTGCTAAAATGGTTTTCCTCGTATCTCAACAATCGAAGTTCCAGGGTGGTTGTTGGTGGATACACCTCTCAATCATTTTTAACCCATTCAGGTGTTCCCCAAGGATCGGTTCTGGGGCCGATTCTGTTTAATATCTTTATAAACGATATTGTACCACTTTTCAAGCATAGTGAATGCTTCCTTTACGCTGACGATCTCAAACTCGCAAAACAAATAAAAAGCAAACATGACACTTTCCTTCTACAAAAAGACTTGAACTGCTTAGTCGATTGGTGTGGGAGAAATGGCTTAGCACTGAACATAGACAAATGTAAATATATACGATTCTCACGTAGTACTCACTTGAACTCGCAGACATATACCATTAATAATAGGACATTGGAGGAGGTTGCAAGTGTTAGGGACTTGGGAGTTGATTTGGATGGCAAAATTAGATTCCACACTCACATTGACAAAATAACAACTAAAGCATTTAAAATGTTGGGCTTTGTTATAAGGAACTCTAAAGATTTTAAAAGGCCCCAGACTAAGATTAGACTTTTTTCGGCCTTGGTTCGATCCGGTCTGGAATATTGTGCTCAGGTTTGGTCACCACACTACGAGGTACATATCAAACGTCTCGAAAGTGTCCAAAAGCGTTTTCTTTGGCACCTGTCATACCAGTGCAATAAAGTAAAACTGCTGCCGACGTATGAAAGTCGTTTAAAAACATTTTAATCTCCACAGTTTGTTTGATCGTAGGCAGTTATTGGATCAGATTTTGCTTTACAAATTAGTTAACGGTGACTTAGACTGCCCCATTCTTATTGAGAAAATAAATATAAATGCTCCCTCAAGGTCTCTCCGAGCCAATAAATACGCTCCTTTTTCTATTAAATCTTCTAAAACCAACTTGGGTCAGAACGCTACTATAAATAGACTACAAAGCCAGTACAACAAGCTGACGAAAAATCATGAAATTGATGTAGACATCTTCTCAAACAGTCTGCCAAAATTTAAAAGTAAAGTTATTGCGTCATTTGGACCTTCTTAGATCATCACTGTCTTTAACTAATTTCGATGATGTTCTGTATGTTTTGTGTATTATTATAGAGATTGCATTGTAATCTTAGATGCAACTGTCCCTTACCATGCCGTGGCAACTTGTAAGTAAGACAACACTCAGAAAATAATTGTAAAACATGTTTGTAAATTATGTATTAGTGTATGTTTTGTAAGTTGTCCTATATAAATAAATAAAATAAAAAAAATATCTTACTTATCCTTAACCTGCTTGTTCTTTCTCGTCCAATGCTCGAGCAAAAGTGATCGCTTTTCTTTAGCCTATACAAAACCAACGAATTTGAAATGTCAATGGCGGTAGCGATAGTGGCTACATTCCGGATGTCGTTGGTTTTATATAAACTTTACAAAACAATTAGATGTGTTAGGCCTTTTTTTTTCAACTTTATAAATGTCTTATTAAATAATGAGAATTATTATAATTACTGTCTGAATGCCAAGCTCCAGTTGTGTGGCTGGTGTGCTTGACTGTATGTGTGTTTTAAGCGTTGTAAAAATAAACGCGTAGTAGACTGTATATACTGTATTTTCCTTGTAACAATAATCATTAAAAGGTGTTGTGCACGCGAGGACATTTCTTGAGCGAGTGTTGGCCCGCGCCGAGCAGCCCTCGCCCGGCCGTTGTTGAAGGTCGCGGAACCGGTTTGGTGCGGGGGCCACACAGCCCGATGAGACGCAGAAACATATTCCCCCGAGTTGAAGGCTGGAGGACTTCAAGACACTGGAAGAGGGCAGATATTATTAAAGGCACGGGTTATAATGTACTTCTGCGTATTTCCGCAACTCTACAATGCCCGTCAGACCCGGGCTTGACGGTAACGACTCGGCCCAGTATCCAAGGAAGAGGAGGTAGGTGAGCGTCTTTCACCAAGACCATGTCTCCTGCCTTAAGGTCTTGTCCACGGTCTGCCTTTGCTGGATAAGGGAGATGTACTCCTTTGAGAAGCGCTGCCAAAAATGCTGCCTCAACTTCTCGATACGGTCGAAGCGTGACAGTCGCGGTATGTTAACGTCACTGATGTTTGGTCGAGGATCTGACGTAAGAGCTCGTCCGAGGAGGACGCGTGAAGGAGTAAGGCAAGTGAGATCAGAAGGATCAGTGGATAGAGGTGTCAAAGGTCTAGAATTAAGAATAGCCTCCACCTGAGCCAGACACGTTGCAAGTTCTTCATAGACACGTGAGTTAAGCTCATTGCTCTGCGTAGAAGATGTTTCATTGACTTTACCGCCGCTTCCCAAATGCCACCAAAATGTGGGCTAGGTATAAATTTAAATTCAATGCCTTGATTTGCAATATCAGACACTATGACTTCAGAGGAAACCTGTAAAAAGCGTGAAAGCTCATTAAAAGTTCCCACAAAAGTAGTACTGTTGTCAGAATACACGCGCTGAGGCTTGCCCCGACGACTAATGAAACGGTTAAAGGCCGCAAGAAAAGACTCCTTGGTGAGGTCGGAGACCAACTCCAGATGCACGGCTCTGACTGCAAAGCATATAAAAACACAAATATATGACTTAATTAGTCTGCAACCCCTACCCTTTCGGTCGGCTATCAGCACTGATCCAGTGTAATCAAGTCCTGTGTTTAAAAAAGGAAACTCAAGATGTGTTCTGTCACTAGGAAGGTTGCCCATTATGACCTGGACAGGTTGAGCTCTAAATCGAGCACAACGAATACAGTTACGCACTGTTTGTTTAGGTAGGTTTTTGCCTCCTAGAGACCAGTAAGTGAGCCCAATGTGTGCCAATAGCAGCTGAGGCCCGGCATGTAACATATTTTGATGTTCTGTAGTGAAAATAATTTTAGTTATGTGATGTTTGCTACATAATATAATTGGGTGCTTAACATCGTAGCTATAATATGAATTTTTAAGTCGTCCTAGCGTATTAAATTTGGTGAATCTATAAAGGGAGAAAGACTAATCAATCGATTCTTTTTATGTAAGGGCTGATTGTTTTTAAGGATCATGTATTCCTCAGGGAACATTTGCTGCTGAGATATTTGTAAGATTAAGTTTTTAGATATTTGTAATTCCCTGAATGTTAGATACATTACGTTTTAGACAATTAGCTATAAATCTTTGTATATAAGCTGTAATTCTGATTAATTTTGTAAATGACGATGATTTTAGTATTAATTTGATAATTGGGTTATTGTTTGTTATGTTATTGTCTATGGCTGTATGAAGTAATGTTTCGGGTAATGGATTGTGTAGTGTGTTATGTATCTTTTTAAATTCGATATCATACCGATTAAGAAAATTGGGTCCTGACCACCAAAGCGTAGACGTGCTGATACAATCAGCCTTCACCCCTCGAAATGCGAGGTCGGCGGGATTACATTTCGAAGGCACATACCTTCACGTCTGGCCGATTGTAGCCTCTTGAATCTCCGTAACTCTATGGCGGACAAATTGCAAGCCAACCGAGCACGATGGTCGAGACACTCCAAAAGAAACATTGACGGAAATTTAAAGTAAGTGCTCTACGTACCTTTAAGTAGAGTCGAACGCCCAGTAAAGCTCCACATAACTCCAAATGAGGTATGGTTGTGGGCTTCATTGGGGCAATCTTATTTTTGGAAGTTAAGAGGCGAACGCAAAGTGTCCCGTCGATTGTTACCGTTTTGACATAAACACACGCTCCGTAAGCGTATTCAGATGCATCTTGATTCAGATCATCATTCAGATCACTTGACATCTAAACTTTGAGAGTGCGGTCACGTTGTCGTATGCTCTGAAGTATATATTCAAGATCAGTGCAAAGAGTTGCTTAATGTTTGCATAGTGATAGAAATACGGATAAATAAACTTTAAGAAAGTTACTCACATAACTTTCAATCTGTTTTGAGTGCTTTTAATGTGCTAAATCTAAAAAACAACAGTGTAAAGTGAAGGTGACTAAATTTTTTTTTTTTTTTTGGTTTATTACAAATTCAATATTTGACGTTTAGAACTTGTTACTTTGCTGATCTACCGCCAGACATTTTTTTTTTGTGACACACAATAGTCCGGGAGCTGGTGAACAATTTTGGACTCGTTGGCGCGGCGCGGCGGTTGCGTTGTCATAATAGCTTCGGAGGTCGTGACTTCGAATCCCGCGGGTAGACAGATACATCATTTCGAGATTTTTCTACATTTATTGCAGATAAATGATGAATGACTGTGGTATTTGTAGATTACCAGTAAAGCAAAATGAAAAGATTACATGTTTCAAGTGTAATAAGTTCTATCATCATTTGTGTTTTAATTTGAGCACAACAGCATTTAAAAGGCTCAATAAAGTGGCGCGTACTACCTGGATTTGTTCAAGCTGTTTACCGAAACAACAGTCGAGTCAAGCTGTCGATACCTTGACCGAGAGCTCTGAGGGTGACGAAGATAAGGACAATGACATTCGCCAAATCATACGGGAGGAAATTCGTCATACAATGCGAGTGGAAGTTAAGAATATGATACGCGAAATTAGATCAGAAATAGATGATATTAGAAAACAGTTAGAAGAATTAAAATCCTCGGGCTCTTTTGACATCGCCCAGATTAATGATCTGAAAGCGACAGTTCAGGAATTGCAAGGCGAGAACGCTGACTTGCGCTCGGAGAAATTTGTTATGCAAAATACTATTGTTCAGTTAAAAAGTCAAATAAACACTTTAGATCAAAATATGCTCGATGCGAATTTGGAAATTCACGGTTTGCCTGAGAACAAAAATGAAGTGTTACCAAACATCGTAACACAGTTATCTAAAGTTGTATCTTACCTACTGAACGACTGTGATATCATGAAGTGCGTTAGAGTGGCCAGTATGAGCGATAACAGGACTCGTCCACGCACTGTGGTACTAAAGCTGCGCAGTCCTAGATGTCGTGATGAACTGTTCTCAGCAATCACCAAATACAATAAGTCTCACATGGACAACAGATTAAATACATCTTTATTGGGCTATGGAGGAGGCACACAGCCGATCTACGTGTCTGAACACCTTTCGCCGGTGTATAAAGCTTTACATGCTGCTGCCCGTATTAAGGCCAAAGAAAAATCCTATAAGTTTGTATGGATCCGCTACGGTAAGATTTACGTGTGTGAGAACGAAAATTCGGGTAGCATACTAATTAAGAATGAGCAATGCAATACCTATGCTCTACAACGCCATTTTCACCAATATATTTATTTTATAAGTGCCATGTTTAAATTGTATTTAATACTTTTATGGATAGTATATCGATCTTTTATCAGAATGTAAGAGGCATGAAGACAAAGTCACTTGAAATTTATTTATCAATTTTAAATTCAAGCTATGACATTATATGTCTGACTGAAACATGGTTAGACGATTCATTCTTTTCATCTGAATATTTTGATCAACGATACACTGTAGTGCGCCGTGATCGTCACGCTCAATTTAAAGAATTGTACTCTAAAGGTCACGGTGGGGGGGTGCTGATAGCTGTTAGTAATAAATTTAATTTTGTTAATAGAATAGATTGGCAAACAGCCGTAGAGGACATATGGCTATGTATAACCTTAGGTGGTGTCTGTATGAATCTTTGTTTAGTGTATCTGCCGTCTTATATACCTTGCCATGCGTTTGAGACATTTTTGGCTAATGCCGGGGAAATCGGTTCATGTTACACAGAACGCATTACATTGATTCTCGGTGACTTTAATCTACCTAATATAAATTGGCACCAGCCTAACGATCCCTTCCTAGGTGTAAATGATCCCAAATCGTCAGCATTGGGGAACTTTTTGAATATATCTGGATATAAGCAAATAAATAATATTTTTAATGACAATGACAACTTCTTAGATCTGGTAATAGTGGATGAGAACTCTAACATTACTGTCTCAGGGGCGCCCGCCTTATGTAAGCCTGATATATACCACCCTCCATTAGAATTAGTTTATAGTAAAACATCGGCGTCTAATTTGCATCAGAATACTTCTCAGCCTAAGTACTTTTTTAACAAAACCGACTATAAAGCCTGCGTTCGTGACCTATTAATGGTCAATTGGGAAGACTATAACACATTCAAATGTAACGAGTTTGTTCAAGTGTTTTATGACATACTATGGGAAACTATAGATAAATATACTCCTAAAGGTAGACATAAAAATCAAAACTATCCGCCTTGGTTCTCAACATCATTGATAAAAATGATTAGAGAAAAAACCAAATATAGAACTCGATATAAAACACATAAAAACTCTAGAGACAAGGATACATTTAGTTTGTTACGCACACGAGTTAAAAAGGCCATAGTAACCGGTTTCATTAATTATATTGCAAAAATAGAGAAGGATTTAAAAACGCACATAAAAGCTTTTTGGCGTTATGCGAAATCGAAAAAGACATACAGAAGCATTCCCAATCAAGTTTATTATAATGATACAGTGGGAGAAGGTGGAAGTGGCGTAACGAAACTGTTTGCGGAATACTTTGCTTCTGTTTATAATAACTATCCATCCCATCTGCTGCTCAGGCTAACAACCCGACCGCAGCGCCATCCACGACTCTGGCGACACCTCTGGTGTCTAACCAGAATACGGAGCCAGTGTCGACCATTGACCTCTCCTCTTTGAGGGCAGCAATGCCCGTACCTGCAGGACCCGGCCTGGAAGAAACCGGCTGGAGCCTGGTAAGGACAAAGAAGAGAGCGTCGAAAAAACCAAACCCGTCCAAGAAGACCCGTAACGCCAACAGGGCGAAAGCCCGAGTGGAAAGGCAAGCACGGTGTCTGACCTCGGGTGGAAGTAAGCGGCTTGAAGTCGCTGAAGGGCCCGAAGGGGCCCACGTTGCCCCCCCCCCCAAGTGACGTGCTGCCCCGAGGCGAAGACGGAAGTCAAGCCACGGGGAAGTGTACTCCTGTGGGGGCGCCACCTGCCAAGACGACTGTAGCGGCCAAAGTACCATCTAGGCAGGGTCAACCTGGACAGGGTAAACGGGCGAGACGAGCGACACGTGGAGGGAAACCTTCAAGTGAAACAAAGCCCGTCGAAAGAACTCGCCCGGACGAGTCTCGCACTCCCCAGGGCAGTGGCAAGCGATTCAAACCGCTGCCAAAGACCGGCTCCACGAGCTACTCCGACGCACCTGGAGCCTTACCACGACCTCACCAAGGCACAGGCAGAGGACATCGAGGGCCAGCTGCAGGGCGTGCTAGATGAGGAGATTTTCTCGCCCGGCACGTCAAGCGCACCCGTCGCTGCGCCACAGTTTAGGGACAAGGCCTTCTACAGTGAGGGCGCCCTTAAGATGTGGTGCAACGACGAATATGCCCTACAGTGGCTTCGCCGATCCCTGGTAAGGATCCCATCACCACGTGAAGGCACCAAACTGGTCGTCAGGAGGCAGTCTGAGATCCCGAAAAGGATCAAGGCTGGACTCCTGGTACCACAAATCGGACCAGATGATACACTGGTCCGTATACAAACAAGGCTAAAGTACCAGAATAGCCAGTACAATGTGGCCAACTGGGCCCTATACCATGCCGAGGCGCAGGTGGAAAAGAAATGTCTCTTCCTAGTGCTCGGCATCCCAGAAGAGGACGTCGTGAAGCTCAAGGCTAGCGAGCGTAGAGTATACTACAAACTGGGTAACCTCTACGTTCGCTTCCTTGATGAACGTCCCGCCCCACCAACTAACCCAGACGAGGAGCCAGAATCGGCCCCACAACACCCTAAGGACGGCAATGGAGGGGATCCTCTGATACCCGTTGAGGAGACAGCCTGCCGGGGTCCACCTCCTGAGGAGTTGGAGGACCTACCGGCGGGCGAGAGTGACCTCGACGACATAGAGGATATGCTGAACAGCGATGATGGCGCTGTCTGCACCCCCCCATAACACCCTTATAGCCATCCAAACCAACCTCCAGCACAGCCATACAGCAACGGCTAACCTACGCAGAGAGCTGGAGGTGAAAACCAACACCGTAGCCCTAATCCAGGAGCCGTGGATTAGGAAGGGCAGGATCTGAGGTCTAAACAATATTGGAGGTAAGATACTTCTCAACACTACCATTGATAACCCGCGCACTTGTATTTATACACCAAAACATGCGTGTACTACCTTAATGACCGAGTTCTGTTCCAGAGACCTTACCTCTATTAGGTTAAAGGAACACTCATCAAACCTGCCTGACGTGGTGATAGCATCAGCCTACTTGCCGGGCGATGCTGACATCCCCACTCCGGAGCTGGCTGCGCTGGCACATCACTGCGAGCGCGAGGGTCTGGAGCTGATCATCTCTGCCGACACCAACGCGCACCATGCGCTGTGGGGCAGCAGGAGCAACAACCAGAGAGGTGAGGAATTTGTATCGTTCCTATTATCAACTAACCTTAACATTATCAACGTGGGCTCGGAGCCGACATTTGTCACATCCAGGGCCCAAACTATAATTGATCTTACATTAGCAAGTGAGCACGCATCGCAACACATATCGAATTGGCATGTTTCGAACGAAGCATCGTGCTCAAACCATCGCTGGATCAAATTTAACTTTGAAATGAAACTTAAACTACCCGATCCCCGACGGAATCCCCGCACGATGGACCGGAAACGGTATGAACATCTTACTGCGGAGAATCTGCGAAGCATCAACCCAACACACGCTACGGGGACTGTTAAGGACATTGACAGTCATGTCGTCAACCTTACACAGACACTGATCGATTGCTTTGAATAAACATGCCCACTTTCCACACCCAGAACTGGCTGGCTACGAGCTTTACGTAGAAGCTACCGGAAAGCTCCTAGAAAATTAAACACTATTAAAAAACATAACGTAACAGGGGATTTGTACAACAATGCTCTCGTTGCTCTTAGAGTTGCCAGGTCCCACTACAGAGCTGCTGTGGAAAAATCCAAGGGAAACTTAATTCAGAAACTTGTTGATAAACTCGATAGAGAGGGCCCGTGGTCACCTTTGTATCATGAATTTAAGGCAAATAGATCAATCGACCTTGCATACATACAGAACATCAAAATTAATAACAGATATACCACAGGAGTAGAACAAACAGCAGAATATCTTTTAGACTCACTCGTACCTGACGATCGGCCGGAGAACGACACTGATCATCACCGACAGATCAGGCAGTGGGCCATCGAACCACCACTGTCTCCAATGTCTGATTTACCGTCTTCAGACGAATTTCTCGGTATCGTTAGATCCTTGCCGCTAAACAAGGCTTCGGGCGATGATAAAATATCTAACAAAATGATAAAAGAAGCTTGTAAACTTTCGGGTGACACGATTTTCACTGTCTTTAAACGTTGCATTGCTGAAGGAATATTTCCTCGTATATGGCGTTGCGGTAATATTCGTATAATACCAAAAAGTGGCGACAAGCCACCGGATGATCCTAAATCCTACCGACCAATAACATTGTTACCATCGTTAAGAAAGCTGTTAGAACGTCTTGTAGTGCCCCGGCTTCTGCCTGGTGGAGTCAAATTTCATGATAGACAATTTGGATTTACGTTGGGTAAATCGACAACTGACGCTGCTATATCGGTTAGAAAGTTTGTCACAGGGTCAAAATTTCAATACGTGCTGGCTATTTTCTTAGATATATCTGGCGCCTTCGACAACGCATGGTGGCCCATGCTGTTGCTGAAATTAAAATCAAGGGGGTGCTTTAAAAATATTTATTCCCTTATCTCTTCGTACTTTTCACAAGGTACAACTAAACTAAGACTTGGTCATCATTCTGTGTCGAAGGCGCTTACAATGGGATGTCCTCAGGGATCGGTGCTAGGTCCATACTTGTGGAATATCGGCTTCGACGATTTTCTTGCGATACCAATACCATCCGGATGTACTCTGAACGCGTATGCTGATGACGGCTTATTACTGGTGGAATCTGATACTAGGGCGGGTCTTGAGAGATTAGCCAATAGATGTTTGAACTTGATATCTCAATGGGGTGAACGTAATCGCTTAACTTTTGCACCCAACAAAACCTTCCAGCTACTTTTAAAAGGTAACCGCAAATCACCGCCGAGCATTAGATTTGACAATGTTACTGTAAAAAATAAAACCGCAGTGTGTTATCTAGGGTTAGTTTTAGAAAGAAACTTTTCATTTATCGAACATATTAAAATAGTTAATGAAAAGTCTAAAAAGAGTTTCTGTGCATTGACAAGGATATCAACTGCGACATGGGGTCTATCATTTAATACATTAAAGATCATATACGGAGCTACTTATTTAGGTTCTATGTGCTATGGTGCACCTGTATGGGCCGATAGGGCGACCGTAGGCGCTGTCCGTCGCAAACTGTTACAAGGCCAACGACTTGCACTGATATTTTTGTGCAAGGCATATAGGACGGTTAGCACTGAGGCTTTGCCGGTGTTGGCGGGTGTCCTTCCGGTCGATCTCGATTCAAGACAAAACATGGAATGCGATTTCTTGGGCGCGCGGGATCGCGGTAAAATTACAAGATTGCTTCAACAGCAGTCCGATGTCTATAATGACCTCATAGACGAATGGCAGCAACGCTGGGACGAATCATCCAAGGGGCGCCATCTTTACCAATTTTTTCCATCTGTTCGCGAACGGTTATTGAGGACATGGCTTGAGGTGGATCACTGTGTCGCTCAATTTGCCTATTTTACTTCATTTTTTCTCCCGTTTTGCTAAGGAGGGAAGTGGATTTACTGTATTTCCAACTCCTCCAATTTTCTTCTGATTAATTTCGTTGCGGGTTCCAAGACAGTTTAATTTCTTCCTGGGACTTCCCGAGTGTCATAACTCGGTGTGTTCGTGGGTCACTGCTGTGGATCCTGGTGTACAGGAGTTACAGTGGTGGGCGTGTGGGTGGGATTAGTCCCAACCCAGAACTGGACCACAGAACAAACACCAATGGTGGGGTCCGGAACTGGAAAGACTACGTCGTAGAGTGAGAAAGTTGTTCAATAAAGCAAAAAACTCGCGATTAGACCAACATTGGGATGCCTACACGCAGGCCCGACAACAATATAAGAAGAGAATCAGAACCAGGAAAACTGAGTGCTGGAGAAACTTCTGTACTAACATAGAGAACAACAACCAGGCTAATAGAGTCAAAAGCATACTGTGTAGTAGAGTCGAACACAATCTTGGCTCACTGAAGAAGCCTGATGGTGAGTATACCAAAACAGACTCGGAAGCCTCAGAGCTGTTATTAAAAACACACTTCCCTGGATGTCGCATATCAGATGCGATGGAAAAATGGGAAGACAGATGGGAAAAACCACCAGATGATACACACTAGGATACGGCCCGCAAAGTTGTCAACCATGACAAACTAAGATGGGCAATTGACAGCTTCCTACCATTCAAGGCGCCAGGACTAGATGGTGTCTTCCCAGGCCTACTGAGATGGCTAGAGGTTGCCCCCAGGGCGGTGTACTCTCCCCCCTTCTATGGAACATTGTTGTGGATGAGCTCATCGCACAACTTAATGACCAAAGATTCCTCACAATAGGCTATGCAGACGATCTTACTATTCTCATCAGCGGTCCTTTTGAGAGCATTACATGCGATCAAATGAGACTTGCACTGAAGATCGTGGAACAATGGTGCGTAGCACACAACCTGACAGTGAACCCATCCAAAACAGAGATGATCATGTTCACAAACAAACGCAGCCTAGGAAATCTCAGACTTCCCAA
The DNA here is from genome assembly GCA_902825455.1 of Arctia plantaginis. NCBI lineage: Eukaryota > Metazoa > Arthropoda > Insecta > Lepidoptera > Erebidae > Arctia > Arctia plantaginis. The sequence continues at coordinate 105,752 of CADEBD010000358.1, read as the reverse complement.
GCTATTTGGAACACAACTTACTCTTACCAAAGAGGTCAAATACCTAGGAGTAATACTGGACAGTAAACTCCTGTGGAACAAGCACCTCGATGAAAAACTGAATAAAGCCTGTATTATTTTCTGCCAATGCAAGCAGCTACTCGGCAAAAGCTGGGGACTATCACCCAAAATTACTTTATGGCTATACAGAACAGTCATAAGACCAATAATCACTTACGGTGCTGGTGGCAGAGAACAGAGCTAAGCACCGTCATAAACAAACTGCAGCAATTCCAGCGACTCCCATGCTCCGCGGTCACTGGCTGTATGCGCACAACGCCTACTGCCACACTGGAGGTGGCTCTTGGTCTGCCACCCCTGGATCTATTCATACAGCAGGAGGCCGCCATGGCGATCATTACACTCAAACACCTGGGTCTATGGCACAAACGTGAGGGATCGCACTCTAAATTATGGGATCAATTGGTGGAATACGAACCACTGATAGCAGCTCCATGCGATAGACCAAACACCATCTCTTCACAAGAAGATACTACATCCAGATACATGGAAATGACCCAGATCAATCCGGCATTAACGAAGTCCGAATTTACACGGACGGTTCCAAGACTAGGTCAGGAACTGGAGCCGGAGTTTTCTCGCAAGACCTAAACATAAACATATCACTAGCGTTAGGCCAACACAGTTCCATATTTCAATGTGAATGTGTGGCAATAACTTACGCTGCCACAACGGCCATGTCAAGGGGTATCAAGGACTACAACATCCGAATAATATCCGACAGCATGGCCGTCTTAAAGGCATTGGAGGGCAACACAATGACCTCTGGTATTGTCTTCGAATGCCACCAAGCACTGGAACAGCTCGCTATATTCAATGGGGTAATCCTCCAATGGATTAAAGGGCACAGTAACTCACACGGGAACGATGCCGCAGATGAGTTGGCAAGGAGGGGCTCGGCAACCCCAACCTCCGGCCCAACCCCACTCCTGCCCATATCGTTTAACCAAATACGATGCTGGGTCAGGCAACGGACCTGTGAAGCACACAACCGGAGGTGGAAAAACTCACCCGGCTGCAGACAGTCCAAACTGGTGCTGAATCAAGTCACACCACGACTCACCTGCAGACTGATCAGTCTTAGCAGACCTGAAATCAGAACGGTTGTCGGAACTATTACAGGACATCTAGCCCTGAACCGACAACTATTCATAATCAATGCGACGGACAGTCCCCTGTGCAGGGGATGTCTGGAAGCTGAAGAAACGGCCGTCCACGTAGTCCTGGAATGCGAGGGAGTGGCCACACAACGGGCAAGTATCATTCCTGATATAAAGTCGCTCCTAGAAGCCTGTGAACGCCCCAGGAGGCTTCTGCGCTTCTGGAAGGAGCTTGGCTGGCTCACCTAGTCAACCAATCCTCGACGCATAAAGGACCGCTCTGAGTCTAAATGCGGAAACCGAAGCCCACAACCAATACCAATACCAACTATCCATCCCGTACTAATTACGCACCTAACTTCACCACTTCGAATTACAGTCTTTCCTCTGTTAATATTACTGAAAACGATATTAAAGAAATGATAAAGAAAATCGATTTAAATAAGGGAGCTGAACCGGACGGGCTACCTCCGATTTTTATTCGTTTCTGTGTGGAGGGCCTAATTAAACCATTACATTTAATTTTTAATAAGTCTCTCATGGAAGGGAAGTTTCCCGACTTATGGAAAATTTCATACATTGTCCCTATTCATAAAAGCGGTAATATGAATGACGTAACTAATTATAGACCAATATCCATTATATCACAATTCGCAAAAATTTTTGAAGGTGTCATATACAAAGTTGTGTATTCTCATTTACAACACATAATTAGTCCAAGACAGCATGGTTTTGTTGTCAACCGTTCGACTGTGTCAAATTTACTGGTCTACAGTACCTCTACTTCACAGACATATGAGGCCAGAGGTCAAATTGACTCAGTTTACACCGATTTTGCAAAGGCGTTTGATCGCGTTGATCAATCAATACTTTGCAAGAAATTATACCATGTAGGCATTCATGGGTGCTTATTGCGTTGGCTCGAGAGTTATATTGTGAATCGTTCACTCCTGGTTGCATTAGCGGGCTATGAATCTGCTCCATTTATCCCCAGCTCAGGCATCCCACAAGGTTCAAAATTAGGCCCATTGCTTTTTCTGGTATTTATAAATGACCTCTTAGAAAAGTTAGAATGTAATTGTTTAGCTTACGCAGACGATTTAAAAATCTTTAATCGCATAAATGGAAAAAGCGACTGCTACAAGCTTCAAAATGATTTAATTTTTTTACAGCAATGATGTCTGGAAAATAATATGTCTCTCAATATGAAGAAATGCCAGTTCATAACTTTTACTAATAAAAAGAAATATATCAGATTTGAATATTACATAGAAAAGGTTTACTTGAGCAGAGTTACTACCATTCGGGACTTGGGAGTGCTTTTTGACTCGTCACTAACGTAAATAAAGCTAAAAAGATGCTCGGTTTCATAATCCGCATGTCCAAGCCTTTTCGAGACAACAGCAGTATTATATTACTTTACAACGCCTTAGTGAGGAGTCATTTAGAATATTGTTCCACTATATGGTCCCCTTATTATGCTACACACATAGATATTGTGGAGTCAATTCAGTCTCGCTTCATTAGGTATTTGTGCATAAAAGACGGAATCCGTAAAACTATTCCACAATACAGTGCCAGGTTAAATCATTTTCACATGTTAAGCTTAGAAGAAAGATGCGTTCATTCTGACTTATTTACATTATACAAAATTTTAAAGGGTTCGATAGATGCACAATTGATACACAACTTCAACTTTATTAATAATATTTATTACACTTTTATAATTATAGATTAATACACGGGTAATACGTCACCATCGTACATTTGAAATACCTGTATCAACTTTAAATACCACTTTCAACAGCCCCCTTATACGAATGGCAAGGCTGTATAACGAAAGGTCTATGGCGGTGGAAAATATTGATATCTTCTCCACGACATTCACATCATACAAACGCTCCATACGAGGCCATGTTGCCGAACCCAACTCTTGGAGCGCCTTATCTGATCTATTTTGTTTTGTTTTTGTTTTTTTTTTTTTGTCTTTTATTATTAAAAAGGAAACACACCTTAGGTTTTATGTCTGTGTATGTATTTTTATGTATCAAATTAGCATTTGTATAAAAGGTCTCTCCATTGGATATTTACTAAGTGTCATGCATATCTATTATCTGTGTAATTACCGGAAACTCAAACCATGAAAATGTTATCGCCCCACGATGTTGTAATTATGCTGTTGATGTGCTTAATATAAATAAATAAAAACCGCCGGCCGTTGGAAACAGCCAGAATTGCACACAGTTCATGTGACGCCAAGATCAAAGCCACCTTAGTTAGCAGAATTTTTAGGATCAATTGAAATTGTAATTTATTTAGTAACCGCTAACTTCAAAGAAACTGACGTTTGTGACATTGGCATACACTCAGTGTTGCTACCTGCAAACAGAACTTCTACCTTTTACTACTGTAACGTTCCATTATACGCAATCATATCTTTAAAGTAATACAATGGAAGGCCAATTTCAAATTTTATTTGACAAAATGAAAATTGAGATGCAAAACCAAACTGCTGAACTGAAGGATTCTATCACACAAAGTATTATGGATAAAATGGAAGAGAAATTAATTCCTTTAGTGGAAGAAAACAAAAACCTAAACAATAAAGTACAAAAATTAGAAAAAGAAATAGAGTTTCTAAAAAGAGGGGAGAAGAACAACAATATTATAGTATTTGGCCTAGAAGAAAAAGAAACTACAACTTCAGAATTACTACAAGAATTCAAGGAAAATCTGAAATATGATCTAAATATTAATTTAGAAGATTACGAGGTCAATAAAATCCATCGCTTAGAAACTAAAAACAAAGAAAATAACAAGCCGAGGCCGGTACTATGCTCATTAACAAGTAATTGGAAAAATAACAAAATTTTAAAAAATAAAAAGTACGTGAAGAAAATCAATATCAGTGAAGACTACTCAAAGGAAGTGTTAGAAAAAAAGGAAAAAGCTACAAGCTAAGCTAATAATAGCATAAGCTAAGCATACTTAAAATATGATAAACTAATAGTTAGAGAGAATAAAAATGGCCAAGAGAAAAGAAAAAGAGAATCATCTGCGTCACCCTCCGCTTATAATAACCAAACTAAAAAACAACAGACTGTATCTTCAATCAAGTCAAACAGGACGAATGCTTTTGATATGATGAGGTCTAGATCCAACTCTCTTTCAAATATACAAATGAACAAAAAAACAATAACAATTAAGAATCGGCAAACGGAAACCTAAGCCAACCGAAGAAACTGGCAACAACGAAATACAAATATACCAACCTCCCCCAAGCCGACTGGTCCTCGTGGGGGAAAAAGACCACAACCCTCCAACGTCAAACAACAACATCAACAACATTAATATAAAAAACCACAAACAAAAAATATACATCGCTGCTCTCAATGTACTTACCCTGAAAAATAAAGAAAATTTTATTGAACTAATGTATGCGTTAAAAGATATCAAATGGGTCATTTTTGGCCTCAGCGAAGTTAGAAGAATGGGTGAAAATATCATATCTTATCCAGATTACTTGTTTTACCATATAGGCGAGACCCCAGGACTTAGGTATCTCGGAGCGTATTCCTATGTTGAATTTTAAATTACCTCGATACAAAGATCCTTGGTCTATTGTACAAATTTATTCGCCAACCGAACAATCGAATCCAGAAGCAATGAATGCGTTCTACCTCGATCTAAACAATGCCATTCAAGAGCACGGTCATAAAAATATTATAGTAATGGGAGACTGCAATGGCCAAATTGGAGAAAGGCGCTCAGGTGAAAAAAAGATACTAAGACCATATACATTCAGTAACAAAACTAGAAGTCGAAATGGAGAACATATTACGAACTTTGCACTAGAAAATAACCTAACAATCTTAAATACTATGTTCAGGAAAAAGAAGAAAAACATGTGGACCTGGGTCTCACCGGACGGTAGAACAAAAAATCAAATTGATTTTATAATGACCAACAGAAAAAGCAGCTTCTCTAATTTTACCATACTCAATAAATTGAACTTTCACACTAATCATAGACTAATTAGAGCAGAATTATTAGCAAATCAGCCAAAAAAACCTAGACCAAGAGGAAAACCAGGAATTATAAGGCTCGGCAAACATCAGTTGGAACAATTACTAATCGCCCTCAAAGAAAAATTCACAGATATTCAATCTAACGCAAAAAAATTAGGTACACAAGAAAAACACAACTTGATAGAAAATACCATAGAAACCCAATTACAACTCACTGTAAATACCAATACTAAACCAAAAGAATGGCTAACAACAAATACCATAAAGCTGCTGGAGGAGAGAAATCGCTTAATCAGTGCTAAAGATACACAAGACAGAATAAAACATTTAACGAAAATAAGTTAAGAAATTAGAGACAGTATGAGAAAGGATAGAAAACAAAGCAGAATGGAGATTATAGAAAAGTATATAAGTAAAACGGGTGGTATTAAAAAAGCATACAGAGAATTGAAGAATTCAATGGACTGGATCGTTAAAATGAAAAACAAAAATGAAAAATGGAATCACCGAAGAGCAGACATACTGGGAATAGCAACATCTTATTACAAGAAACTGTACGAAAGTAACGCAACAGACGATGAAATCTATCTGGCGGGTACCTCAAGCATTCCTAATATTCTTCTAGCTGAAGTCGAGAAATCTATAGCTACCCAAAGTGTAGATAAAGCACCGGGTCCTGATGGTATAAGTAATGAAATCCTAAGACATAGCAAGGAAATCCTGATACCTGTACTTACAGATATGTTTAATAATATCATAAATACGGAAATAATACCCCAGCAATGGACAGAGTCTAACATTATTCTGTTGTATAAGAAGGGAGATAAACACGATATCGGAAACTATAGGCCTATTAGTCTTATGTCCAACATTTACAAAAGAGTGATGACAAATGGAAACAAAGACACGATACGTTTAGGAAATATGGAAATTAGCTACACAGAAGAATATATCTACCTGGGACAACTCATAACTCAAAAAGATTCCATGCGTAAAGAAGTACAAAGAAGAATCACAAACGGGTGGAAAAGATACTGGAGCTTGAGAGAGGTTATGAAAGACAAAAAACTTCATATCAACATTAAAAGTATATTGTTTAACACTTGCATACTACCTGTCCTTATGTATGGCTGTCAATCATGGACTTTAACTAAGGAACTGACAAGCAAACTCGCAACTTGCCAATACGCTATCTACGGACAGGAGCATGTTGTAGCCGCTTTTCTTCTCAGGCGGACTACTCACCGGCTGACCCAGTGGAGAAATTTATGAGATAACCTCAGGGCGCCTTTTAAGAGAACAGAAGTGTGTGCGTGTGGGAAACCTACGGGATTCCTTAGAGGAAAACAACTTACACCTCAGTCATACATACATGTATATTTAAAAAACAAAATTAAAGTTATAATAGAAAAATAAATAAATTAATCAGTGGGTACAAGAAAAACCGCAGCGGAGAGCGTCAGAGCCGAGCTGATGGTGCTCGGAGCCTCCTCGTCTTCACTCCAGGAGGTCACTTCCCCTTCCGCCCGAGTCGGCTATTTATATTAGATATTGAGAAAAGTTCACAATTGGTATCTATAAAGTTAATTAGAAGTACGTAACCCTTGGGTACGGCTGTCCGCTTGCTTGGTGAGCCGCGTGACTGCCAGCTCGCCAGAGGGTACCGAGAAACTTGAATTCGAACCAGAAGGCCACAAACGAACAAGCACGTCTGAGACTGACCGTCTTGACCCCGAAATCTGGGACCCTACGAATGGATTAGCACTCATATTATTGATCAGGTTCCAGAAACAAATAGGTACAAGAAAAATTAAGACCATACTCACCACTTTCGTGGGTACTTTTGAACAGATAATATATTACGAAAATCAAATCACACGACAATCAAAACACTATTTAAGATTGGAAGACACGAGATAGCAGAGTGTCTCCCGTGGCTGAAAGCCGGACTTATATATGTTCGGTTTCCGAAGTTTCCAGAAATAATCTCTTCTTAACATTTTACTTTGACATTTAAATTATCAACGAGGTTAACACGAACAAAATCAAAAGTAACTCGCTTCCTACCATAACAAAACACTCTTAATACCTATACAATTTGTCATGATAAATTAATAAAAAGACTTATCTCAAACAAACGCCATCTAGTGGTCCGACGGCGAATCGAAGAACATCAATACTGTAGTTATAAACTACCTTGGATAAATCAAAAAAACAATGCGACGCGGGCAACAGGTGTCGCTTTTAACAAGTCCGTACGCAATACAAATATACTAAAAAAATAACTGTTACAATGTTAAATGTCAAGAGATCAGACAGATTAAAAAACCGTTTCATCAGAAATAAAACAAAAACCTTAGATGTGACACTAAAAATTAAAAGACTTAAATGGAAATGGGCAGCGCACATGATTAGAGGTTATGCTAAATGGAGTAAGAAAGTGACAAGATGGTATCCCAGGGAAGGTAAAAGGAAAAGAGGTAGACCGCTGAAAAGATGGGATGATGATATCAGAGAAGTGACACTAGTGATGTGGAACAGAGTGGCTCAAGAAAGATCAGAATGGAAAAGGTTGGAGGAGGCCTTTGCCGATTGGCAAACAGATCTACAAAAAATAGTGAATAGCGACTTTGTGAGACAGACATTTGGTCGCCCTTCTAAATGTCGCTTAAACGTTTGTCATATTAATGCTCAAAGCATTCCCAGCCACTACAGTGACTTACTTGAAGCTTTCACCAACTCCGAAGCACATGCTATACTGATTTCTGAGTCCTGGTTCAAACCCAACCTGCTTTCTACGTCGTTTTCATTCTCATACGCATTCCTCCCTGGTTTCATTCTCATACGCAACGACAGAGTCGACAGAAGAGGAGGTGGTGTTGCTATTCATCTCCGCTGCTCAATCTCATACAAAATCTTAACGTCTTCTCCTCCCTCCAGTTCTGCATCCGCAGAATACCTTTTCCTTGAGGTTAGCATCAGTGGAGCCAAAACTCTTCTGGGCGTTGTTTACTGTCCCCCCAACGTTGACTACTTCTCCAGTCTCGAACCGATTCTGGAATCTTTAGGGTCCGAGTATGCACACCATATCATCATGGGCGATTTCAATACCGATCTCCTCGCTTCCAATTCCCCTCGATCCCGTAAACTCCTCCAGGTCATCGAATCATCTTGTCTGCATGTGCTGCCATTGTCAGCCACACATCACAATATTAATGGACCTGACTAGACCTAATCCTAACTTCGACTCCGTCCTTTGTCCGTAGTCATGGCCAACACCCCGCTCCCGGTTTTTCCCAACATGACCTCATCTACCTCTCCTATGCCCTGAAACCTCCTAAGCACCGCCCTCAGTTTGGCCATATTCGCTGTTTCGGACGGATGAGTGAAGACAAACTACGCAGCGATGCTTTAAAACTAGATTGGAAGCCCCTGATCGAGGCGTCTACAGTGGACGACAAGGTTCGCATTTTTAATAAATTAGTAATTGACCTCTATGACCAAAACGCTCCAGTCACAAAAATTAATATTAAACGCTCTCCTGCTCCCTGGATGTCAGTGGATGTCCGTGAGGCAATGAGACGCAGAGACAAAGCGTTCCTAAAATTCCGGAAAAACAGGAGCGAAGCAAACTGGTCTCTTTATAAAGTTGCAAGAAATCGGTGTAATCAGGTGGTGCGCAATGCTAAACGCTGCCATATTATTCAAAACCTTAATTATTCCTCGCCTTCCCAAATCTGGCGATTCCTCGGTACCTTGGGCATCGGTAAATCCGGGAAAAGTATCTCTTCAATGACCTTTGATTTGGATGACATTAACCGACATTTCACCACTCTTCCACAATTTGATCACCAAACAAAGTGTCTCACCTTAAAGTACCTGGCTGACCTTCCTCGCCCAAATATTAATTCCTTTCAATTTTCTCCAGTTGCATCAGATGACATAAAAAAGATAATCCTCTCCATTAAGTCCAACGCCATGGGAAGTGACAACATAAACCGTCGTATGATCACACCTATCCTCGAACATCTCCTTCCCGCGCTTACGCATATAGTGAATTATTGACTCGATTCAGGGACTTTCCCTACACTGTGGTGCAGTGCTTTTGTAATACCCCTCCCTAAGGTCTCTAACCCTACCCTTATAAATCAATTACGCCCAATTTCCATACTTCCCTTCTTATCCAAAGTGCTCGAGACGTGTGTACATCAACAGTTATCACAATTTATCTATCGGAATAATTTACTAAGCCCTTTTCAATCGGGCTTTAGGCCTGGCCATAGCACAATTTATGCACTCCTGAAAGTGACCGACGACATTCGGGCAGGAATTGAGGACTCCAAAGTTACCGTGTTGGCTTTGATTGATTTCTCAAATGCTTTTAACACCGTTAGTCACGATGTCCTTCTATCTATCCTTTCCTATCATATGATGTCATCTGATGTACTGGAATAGTTCTCTTCATATCTTCGAGGGCGCCAGCAAACCGTCCGTGTCGACGAATCCACCTCCATATGGTGTGATCTTGACTCTGGTGTCCCCCAAGGCGGCATTCTCTCTCCACTATTATTTTCTATTTTTATCAATCTCATCACTCAGAATCTTCAATGTGCGTACCATCTTTATGCTGATGACTTGCAACTTTACTATAATGCTGCTGTAGATAATATAACGGAGGCTATTGCCATGATAAACGGCGACCTGGAGACTATTAGCGGTTGGTCCTATAGGTTCGGTTTGACTGTGAACCCCACAAAGTGCCAGGCTATCATCTTAGGCAGTCCACGTATGACCAGAAGGCTAGATCAAGAAAAACTACCATCTGGGACTGTTCATTGATTGCAACCTCAATTGGCAAACCCAGGTTACTAATGTCAGCCAGAAAGTTACAGGAACCCTGCGGGTGTTATACCGACTAAAGAATTTTTTACCTTCCGAGATTAAAGCGATGTTGGTACAAACTTTAATTTTTCCCATTATAGATTATGGTGATGTGTGCTACTACGACCTGAATGCAGATCTCCTCAACAAATACGACCGTCTTCTTAATAACTGCATTCGATTCATTTTTAATCTTCGTAAATATGATCATATTTCCTCCTTTCGCCTTAAATTAAATTGGCTCCCAATTCGTCAGCGTCGTCACCTGCGGGTACTAACGACTCTCTACACTATTCTCAACTCTCCTAACTCGCCTACATACTTGACATTCTCCTTCCAGTTCTTGTGCTCCAATCATAACAGAACCCTTCGCCCACACTTCTGCGTGTGTTCATTCTTCCTTCCTCACTCAATCTGTACTTCTATGGAATGCTCTTCCCCAGGATATCAGAATGGCGACCAGTCGTAATTCGTTTAGGGCGAAGGTGCGGGCTCTCCTTGACCGGAATGTAGCGGAATCATCACAAATATGATTCTTTATATATTAAGGTATATATGTATGTTTATATATATAACACAATATATATGAATATGAATGTATGTATTCTTGTATGTATACGTTGGTATTTATATATTATTTCATTGCTTTTTGCTCAGTAGTTCTATCATTACTTCTTTTATGTCCACTTTATAATTCTCAACCAAAGGGTAGTGCACCTCCACACTCATTTCCACACCACCCTAAGGTAGACTGGTAGAGAATGCCTATGGCATTAAGTCCGCCATTGTACTTATGTGCATAAAGTTGATAAATAAATAAATAAATAAGTTACAAATACTAGAATAAGTTTTTTTTAAGTCTTATGTTTGTTTTAGAATATTGTTATTAGGCTAAGTTGATCTCAATAAAGGCTATTATTATTATTAGAGTGCTGTTTTTAGTTATATCATATCTAGTGTGTATTGCGAATTTCATAATGGACAAAAACATCGAACAAAGAGTTTGTCTTAAATTTTGCATCGCCAATGGAATTTCGTGTTCGGCGTCAGTGAAAATGTTACAGAAGCCTTACGGTGAATCGACTTTATCAAAAACACATGCGGTCAAGATGTGATGGAGGATTTGCCTGGCTCTGGTGGCCATCAACGTCTGCAACTGAAGTTAATATCGCAAAATGAAGGAAATAGTCACTGAAAGTCCTCATTCAACTTTAAGAGAGATAGCCGCCGAACTTTCTGTATCTCACGAGTCGATCCGTACCATTTTAACTAATCATTTGGGTATAAACATGTTACCGCTCGGCTAGTCCCAAAAGCCCTGATAGTCCAGTCAATGAAAGCTTAACTTTGCCATTTTGAATTGATGACCTGCAACCAACGCGAAAATTTCCGTAAGGGTTCGTAGATTAATATACTAAAATTGCTGGGTGCTGCATTGACGGCAAAGGGTGCAAAAAATTTGCAAAATGGTGCAAAAACGACTTTTTCGTTAATATCTCGCGACTGGCTGGGAAAATAGAAAAAAATCCTACCACAAAGTTGTAGAAAATTAAATTTTATACAAAAAGGTATTTTCGCGTATCTCCCATAGTTTTTGCACAAAATGCATTTAAAGGTGCAAAATTAAAAAAAAAAAAACATGTAGGATGTGTGGAAAGGAACGTAAGATGCAAAGGTGCGAGTGAGAGGAGCGAGTGGGGGGAGAGAGGAGAGAGGAATGGCATGTGAGCGTATGTAGGGTGTGTACGGAAGACGACGATAATTATTTAAAATAAGTTTGAGTGTAGTGTTTGGATATTGTACATCACAAACGTTAAAATAAACCAACTATTATTACCACAAACACTTTTCATTGGCCCCGACCCCACATTTTTGGGGGCTCGTCCGGGATCGAGGCCAACTACATTCAAATTTTCTAAGGATGACGGAGCAAGACGAAGACGGCGTACCACCTGTTAAAGACTATTTTGAAGACGAAAGACGAAAATACGCTATTTTTTTAGCCTAGTATTGCGCAAAGAAACAATATTTCTAAGACGAAACACGCTCACGAGATTAGAAGAACGACGAGATGACGACACAAGATGGCGGAAAACAAAGACGCAATTTTCAATATCATTGACACGATGAAGTTTAGTGGTGATGACCACACCTATACCTCTGCAAAATGGGCTCAAGACCTCGATGATAACGCAGAAATTTTCGGATGGTCGCCTCAACAACGACTTATTATAGCCCGTAGGTCTTTGACGGGGAGAGTTGTGGATCAGGACGGAAAAGTTGCATAAGACGTATGAAGACCTACAGGCGGCGGTGCTGAAGGAATTTCCTGATGCTACGAATAGCAAAGAGATGCACGAACTTATGGCGGCGCGAAAGAAACGTAAAGATGAATCTTTTTATCAGTATATGCTGATCATGAAAGAAATGGGCAAACGGGCTAAGTTCCCGGATTACGTCGCTATTCAATACATTATAAACGGCATCTCGGATCTCGAAACAAATAAAATGATTTTATACGGCGCTGTCACCTACCCGGCATTGAAAGAAAAATTATTAATATACGAAGCGATCAGGAATAAGGCTGCGAAACAAAACGCTGACCGGCCTGTAAAGAAAACTATGGTGCAATCAGATAGAAGGTTCGTTTCTACATCGGGAGCGGGCCAGTATTGTTATAACTGTGGAGAAAATGATCATTTAGCTCATGCATGTCGGAATGGAGTGAAGTGCTTCCGGTGGAATCAGTTCGGCCATATTAGCTCCAGGTGTAGTGGCGGAAACAGCTGAAGTTCGTACGATACGAAGATGGCGTCGATAAAGCGGCGGTCTCAATGGCGCTCGGGGTCGGTAAAACAGTCCGACGCAGACCCGAAGAAACATTCGGCTCTGTTCGGCGAAGCGAGCGACTTTGACAATATTCTCGTCAGGTCGAATGTTGATATTGTTGACAGCGATTCCATGTCGACTGAACAACAACAATGTAGCCGGCGCGGATTTAATGTGAACAAAGCTTTAAAGTCGGTAAAAATTTGTGATAAAACAATAAGTGCGCTCGTAGATACGGGTAGTGTTGTTAATTTAATAGCGGAGGATTTGTGCAAAGAGTTAAAACTGCCGTGTGACGTAGATAATACGATTTTATCCGGACTTGGACTTACAAAAATAAGGTCAGACAGTAAGGCTTGTGTTTGCATTGTTATTGATGGGCAATGTTATTCTAATGTGATATTTCACGTAGTGCCCAATGGGGTAATGCCCTATAAGTTGATTATAGGATAAGAGTTCCCACAGAATGTCGTAATGGTAGTTCGTGAGGGTGCTGTGTTATTGTTTGCACAAGGTGACGAATGGTTGTCGCAAGTGCACTGTTGTGTGACTGAGGTTGATGTTACAGGTCACATCGTTAGCTCTGAGGTAAAGGCGGAAGTTAAGCGTTTGGTTAGAGAGTACAAGCCCGTTCAGGTGAAAGAAGCTCCTATTAAGATGAAGATTGTGTTAAAAGATGATGTAACAATAGCCCAGCGACCTCGGAGAATGTCACACATTGAACAAAAGATAGTAGAAGAACAGATAGGTACATGGCTACAACAAAGAATAATACAGGTTAGTTTTTCTGAGTATTCAAGTCCAGCAGTGTTAGTCAAAAAGAAGGATGGATCGACTCGCATTTGTGTAGATTACCGGTTGTTAAATAAGAAGATAGTGAAAGATGAATTTCCACTACCAATCATTGATGACTTGATAGATAAGTTAAAAGATGCTAATGTATTTCGCGTTTTAGACCTCAAAAATGTTTTTTTTTCATCTTCCAATAAGTGAAGAATCGGTGCCTTTTACTTCTTTCATAACTCATCATGGATAGTTCGAATTTTTGCGTGCTCCTTTCGGTTTATCGATCTCGCCCAAATATTTTATGAGATTTGTGACCATTATTTTTAGACAGTTGATAGCGAGTGGCATCATGGCTATATTTGTCGATGACATTATTGTCATAGCGAGAGCCAAGCTCTGGAAAGACTGAGGCAAGTTTTAGAGGTAGCTTCACAACATGGGCTTGAGGTAAATTGGAAAAAGGCAAAACTCATTAGCCGTGAGATAGAATATCTGGGTCACCTAGTTAGAGATGGCGAGGTTAGACCAAGCCCAGAGAAAGTGGAGGCAGTTGTTAGGTATCCTGAACCTAAAAATATCAAACAGGTCATGAGTTTCATTTGTTTGACGTCTTATTTTAGGAAATATATCAATTATTATGCCAAAATTGCCAAACCGTTAACAAATTTGTTAAAGAAGGATGTGCTGTTTACATTTGAGGAGGAACAAAGATGTGCCTTCAAGACGTTGAAGCAAAAGTTGACATGTGATCCAGTATTGAAAATATACAACCCTAATCTACCAACAGAGCTGCACACAGATGCGTCGAGTCATGCATTGGCCAGTATATTGTTACAATTACATCCAGACGGTGAGTTGCATCCACATTACATTACATGAGTCATAAGACGACGGAGGCCGAGAGTAAATATTCGAGCTATGAACTTGAGGCTCTAGCAGTAGTGGAGGCTGTAAAGAAGTTTAGACATTATCTATACGGTATACATTTCAAAATTGTTACAGATTGTAAGGCATTCGAACAAACGTTGAAGAAGAAAGACTGAACACCAAAGGTGGATGGGTGTTTATGCTAGATGAATATGACTTTGAAATCGAACACAGAGGAGGCAGTAGAATGCAACATGCCGATGCGCTTAGTAGAAACCCATATGTGGCTGCGGTGGTCTGTCTACAAGAAGAGATCAGGCGTAGTCAGGAGACAGATGAAGAACTCAATTCTATAAGGCAGTTGATATTGAAAGAGTGGCATTATCACGACTACTGGATTGACAATGGCATCCTTTACAAAGGTGAAGAGAAGAAATTAGTAATTCCAAGGATTATGGAGGCTGATATAATAAAGAAAGTTCATCAGAATGGTCACTTCTCAATAAGAAAAATGAAAGAAGCCATAAGTAGAGATTTCTACATCAAGAACATGGATAAAAGAATTGAAGAAGTAGTTTTAAGTTGCATACCCTGTTTATTAGCTACCCGTAAAGAAGGAAAGCAAGAAGGATATCTAAATCCCATTGATAAAGAAGGAATACCACTACATACTTTATATTTGGATCACATAGGACCATTTTCAGAAACAAGGAAACAGTATAAGTACATACTTACAATGATAGATGGTTTTACTAAGTTTACATGGTTATTTCCTACCAAGTCCACATCAAATAGACAAATAATAATAAAATAAACAAGTTGAAAATTCATCAACAGACTTTTAGTAACCCCACCAGAATCATAACGGACAGAGGTACAGCATTTACTAGCCAAGATTACAACCGGAGTGCCTCGAGGTAATGGGCAAGTAGAGAGGGTGCATCGTATCATCATCCCGATGCTAACTAAGTTATGTATAGAAGACCAATCACGATGATATAGACATGTCGGACGAGTGCAGCGAGCGCTAAATAGTACTTACCAAAGATCAATAAACACTTCACCTTTTCAATTGCTCACTGGTACTAAGATGAGATGTAAGGAAGATGTCGAGGTAATTAGTCTTTTACAACAAGAAATTGTTGATATTTACGATGAAGACAGAGAAAATCTTAGATTAAAGGCTAAGCAGCAAATTCAGAAAGTACAGGAGGAGAATAAGAAGACATTTAATGAAAAGAGAAAACCTAGTTCTACCTATAAGTTGGATGACCTAGTTGCCATTAAGCGAACTCCTAACTTCTCCTAAACCTAAGTATTTGGGACCTTATAGAATTATCAAAGTTAAAAGAAATGATAGGCATGAGTTACAGAAGGAGTATGATACCACTGAAGGGCCGAAGAGGACCTCCAGCTCTGCAGATAATATGAAGAAATGGCCAGGCAAGGATGATTGAGTGTTTAAGGTTGTGTGTATGATAGCATGAATGATAATACTCAGCATCCTCACGCAATACCAGGCTATGTGTTTTGATTGTTATGTAACATGTTATTTTGTTATTGCAATGTTATTTTTTAGGGCTTTTACAATAAGGTTGTCTATATCTTCTATACAAATAAATCAAATTGGAGTGTCTGTTTGTAATATTAAAATAACCGCTTTTTACTAAATGCATATGTATGTTTACACGGTACATATGCCAAAATACTATTTTTTATCATTTTTGTCTGTCTGTCTGTTTGTTTCGGGTAATCTCTGGAACGGCTGGACCGATTTCAACGGGACTTTCACTGGCAGATAGCTGATGACATAAGGAGTAACTTCGGCTACTTTTTTTTGACTAGCTTTGCCCCGCGGCGTTGCCCGCGGTTATAACAAAAAACGCGCAAAAGTGCGAGTGAGAGGAGCGAGTGGGTGAATAATTAAAATAAGTTTGAGTGTAGTGTTTGGATATTGTACATCACGAACGTTAAAATAAACCAACTAGTATTACCACAAACATTTTTCATTGGCCCGGACCCCACATATATTTATTGTTAATCATTTTTTTTCCATTTTAAAACGATTCTACATGCTTCATTGGGATTTAATTAATATGTTTCGGACATTTTTTTATTTATTTATTTATTTATATCTTTATTGTTTACAAATTAGCACATAAGACATTACAAATATATAGACTTAACAATCGGCGGTCTTATCGCTCACGGCGATCTCTTCCAGACAACCTTGATACGGATATTTGTTATTTAAAAGTTGAGTAGTTTACATACACATAACGCATATCACGTGAATATTTAAAATATAAACAAAAGCATCCATACACAATAAACACCTGTTCACACTACACATAGATAAATACATATACATACATACATACACACATACATAAACAAAATTTATAAATATACATATACATATTTATATATACATATATATACATATTCAATAGACATACACACAACATATATATATACTGTCCGAAATATATACCATATATAAAGAAACCAACAGTATTTATAATGTCAGATAAAAATCCTTCACTAGCTTTTTGAAAGCGGGCAAGGTTTTAGCTTGCCGGATTGTCAAAGGCAAGTTGTTCCAAAGTCTTACTGCTTGCACAGTAAAAGATTTGTCAGCAAACTGGGTGGAATGTTGCGGCATTTTTAGTTTTAAATTCTCCGATGACCTTAGGTCCCTGCAATGTGTGTTGTGTAAGAACTGAAAACGTTCTTTGAGATAAGAGGGTGTGCGAGGATGAAACAGAACACTGTATAAAAAAGAAAGAATATGAAGATTCCGGCGAAAGCGTATTGGTAGCCACTTGAGTTTAAAACGATACTCTGAGATGTGATCATATTTGCGTAATCCAAATATGAATCTAATACATAGGTTTTGGAGTCGCTCAAGTTTATTCAGTTGGTCTTCGGTGAGATCCAGATAGCTGACATCGCCATAGTCAAGGATAGGAAGAAGAAGAGATTGTGCGAGCGCAATTTTAGTATAGGTGGGAAGGAAGTTCCGTAGCCTTCGCAGAGATCCTGCCGCTGCAAATAGTTTTCGGCTAACTTCTCCAACCTGGGGGCCCCAGGATAGGTACCTATCCATGTGGATCCCCAAGTTTTTTACCTTTTCACTGTAAGGTACAACCGAGCCATTGCAACAAACAAATGGTATTTGCTGAAAGTTTATTTTAGCTTGTAGCCTGGGACTACCTACAATAATCACCTGCGTTTTTGTGGGGTTTACGCTTAGGCCATACTCCCTACTCCAGTTACATATTTGCATTAAGTCTCTATTTATGGCATCCACTGCTTTTGTTAAATTATCTGGAGTAGCTTGTGAGTAGATTTGGAGATCATCTGCGTAAAGATGGTAGGAAGACAGTAATTGATTTGTGATTGAGTTAATAAAAACTGCGAAAAGTAAAGGTGATAACACGCCGCCCTGAGGTACGCCCGCAGATGTTGTGAGCCAAGAAGAATAAACGTTTTCAGTACAAACACGCTGCTGGCGACCGTACAGGTAACTACGAAACCAGTCAATTGCCGATGGAGATATGTTAAGAGAGCACAATGTACCCAGCAAGACATCAAAATCCACAGTGTTGAAGGCGTTGCTGAAGTCGAGTAAAGCAAAGACCGTTAGCTTTCCTTCGTCCATGCCTGACCTAACATCGTCCGTAATATGGACTAGAGCTGTTGTAGTGCTATGACCTGGACGGAAACCTGACTGGAAAGGATTGAGGAGACAATTTCTTGAAAGAAATGAGGTTAACTGTGTGTGAATGAGACGCTCGAGGACTTTGGAAAGAAAAGGAAGGATAGATATGGGACGGTAATCTGAAAAGGAGGACGGATTAAATTTCTTGGGGAGAGGAATAATTTGAGCCATTTTCCATGCAGAAGGAAAAACGTTGACGGATATGGAATAGTTGAGAATATGGCTAATTACAGGTAGGATCTCATCCAGGATAGGAAGAACCATTTTACGGCTGATACTGTCGCTTCCTACTGCAGTAGAAGTTATTGACATAATGCTCTTCCTTACATCACATGCAGCAAATTGACTAAAAAAGAATGGGGAACAGTCAGGAATCGGCAGAGAAGAAAAATAATTCAGCGTCGTAGTCTTGGTAGCCGCTCTGTAAACGGAGGCAGCAGAAAAATATGAATTCAGGGAATCAATATCAATATCTTTTGAAGCACAATTTGGACGTGACTTGCCGATTCCCAAGGACTTAAGAAACTTCCAGACCTTAACTGGGTCACCGTTTTCAACCGATTTGTGGATATGTCGGCGCTGAGCGTTCCTACACATCTTATTGCAGTGATTTCTAATAAGCACAAATTTTGCCCAGTTTGATGCTGTAGGGTGACTTTTATACTTCGATTGAGCTCTTACTTTCTTTCTCTGTATCTCCTTTATTTCGCCAGTAAGCCAAGGTGCAGGGAGATGTTTTACCTTTATTTGTCGCATCGGCGCATGCTTGTCGTACAAGTACATTAAATTATTTGTAAAGATGTCTGTTTTTTCGTCAACACATTGGGAGTTAAAAAGTGGACTCCAGTCGATGTTGTCAGCATCTCTGCGAAGATTTTCGACATTCATATTTCGAAAATTACGGTGTGAGATTATTTTAGCTTTAGGTTTAGGAGTACGAATGATATAGGATAGAAAGAGAAGATCATGATAGGAAAACGAATCTGCGGGGCACTGGCCATGTTTAGCCACGTGCTCTACAGAGGATACAAGGATGAGGTCTAAGAGAGATGAATTACGGTTAGGCAAATTGTGTGTAGGATTAAGTGAAAGAATCGAAAGATTGCTGGATTTAATAACAGATCGAAGGGTGGCAGAACGAGAATCGTTTTTCAATAAACAGGTGTTAAAGTCACCCATGACTATAGTATGACTTTACGAGGGGGTTAGGTTTTCTAACAGAACTTCAAGTGAAGAAAAATAGTCTACTCGTAAGGAGGGACTATAATATACACCGAGAAGTAGTTTTGTGTTTTGGAGTGAGATTTCAATGAATAAATGCTCGCCAGCATTTGTGGGGGGGGGCTGAGATGACATATTTACTATGGAGAAAGGAATGTGAGATCGGATATACATGGCAACTCCACCGCCACGTCCACAAATACGATCATTCCTTACCAGC
Organism: Arctia plantaginis; assembly: GCA_902825455.1. Classification (NCBI taxonomy): domain Eukaryota; kingdom Metazoa; phylum Arthropoda; class Insecta; order Lepidoptera; family Erebidae; genus Arctia; species Arctia plantaginis. The sequence continues at coordinate 86,036 of CADEBD010000358.1, read as the reverse complement.
TGAAAACCTGGTAATGAGTACGATACCGTGGAGAAGCATGGCTTTAGCCACGATTCTGATACGAGAATTGCGTGGACATTCGTACAGTCGAAGGTTGTCAGCATTTCGGAGAAATGTGCCGGAATGCTTTGGGCATTTATATGAACGACATTGAAATTCCTTGGGACATCAGAGAATTGATTCGAGATAGTGTCTGCCAGTGAAGGAACACTAACGAAACTAGCATCGTCACTGGATACCGAAAAATATTCGTCAGTGTCACTATTAGTGACGTGTGACGTCATTAGTATATATTATATATATAAAGAACGAAAAGAAAGGTTTAATTTAAATAAGTTAATTAATATATAAATATTAAAAAAAGAAAATAAAAAGAAAAATACGTTTAACTTGTATAAAATATTAATAAAATTCCCCAATTTATCCGTCTGCCGGCTGTATGTTTTTATAATAATAAACAGATTAATGAAAGAAAAGTTTGCTTAATGTAGCATCATAGAACTAAATCAAGATTGCGTCCAAATATTTTTTAACTGAAAATAAAAATAGAAACACTAGTTTAGAAATAAATAGGAAGTAGGTAATTATAATTCTAAAAGGCTGGTATCCAAATCATGTGAAATCTATTAAAGGATATGAACCGGAACGCAATCCTGTTGTCACAAATGACAGCTTAGTTTGACGTACCACAATATTCCTCTATGCTTGTGATCTTAACAATTACATATTTTAGAAAATTAATAGAAAATAGGGTATGCAATCAACCAATATATGACGTAGGTACAGTAAATATACAGTGTGAAGGTCGCTTCGGTTGAAGTGAATATTATGTGACAAACCAAGCATGCACACAATCGCAAACAGTTGGGTGACCAAAACAAATACAGTACTATTATTTTTTAGCGGCACGCCTGGTCTTGCTCACTGTTGTTTTGGCAGCAGCTACTGGCTTCACCACATCATCATCGATAGCGTCCAGTTCACCAAGTGTTGTTATGCGATGCCTTTTATCGCCAGGACCCGCAATGTGAATAATACCTTCTCGGGTCCAACATTTAGTTATGCCGAACCTCTGACGTGCAGACATGAAGAGATGATGTCTGGATTTAGTTAGGAACTCTGATATGGTTACCCCAGTGCCCTTCAAGTTCGTTTTAGCGAACCATACAGAATCTCTGGTAGCGACTTGTTGAAATTTTACAAGTATGGGCCTGGGCTTGCTAGGTGACGATGAAACCCGTCCCACCCTTTGACTCCTTTTAATGCTATTTGTAGTTAAACCGCTCACCTTACACTGTTCACTGAAGACCCTACCAGCCACCAATGCAATGTCTTCACTCTTTTCCTCGGGCACACCATGAAGCAGTAGCATCTTCCTCCTGCTGCGCATCTCCATGTTGTCTGCAGACTGAGCCAATATTTGTACCTGCTGTTGGATGTTATTCAGTGCTTCGAGGACAAACTTTTTGAAAGTTGCAAACTCTGTTGCAAGTTTGGCGGGTGATGCAGATGAGCTGGCTTCCTTTTGAAGCTTGTCACTAGATTCAAATTCTGCCATGCGAGTGTTAAACATAACATTCATGTCAGCGATGGTCTTCAGTAAGGACTCCATTGTATGTATTTGTATGGCAGATAATAAGCTAATGTGTGGAAATAACACTTTCACCGGCAGAAGGTAATCTCAGTTAGTGAAATAATTCATTAAATGTGTTTAATCAGCACTAAAAACAATTTTAATTATAATTTAAAATAGAGCTTAAAGTTTTTAATGTGTACTTGAGAACTACCCTCAATATTTTTTATTTTTATTTATTCCCTTTTTCATAAAATAATCTTAGTCTTACATAAGTCTTTACTGCAACTATTTCATTACTGTACCCATCAAAAACTACTGTGGCGGCTGGAAAACGTTTTTAATGTATGAAAAATATTTTTTACAGATAACTCGGAAACTATCTTTGTTATTCCAGTAAACTTGATGTAGTAGCCAGCCTCCATCAATAACGTAATATGCGTTATCTAGAAATACTGTTGATTGAATGAATGGTGTAAATATTTTAAATAAATCAGCTTTATTACTTTTCCTCATGTACCCATTTTTATCAAACAATGACATAGGAAACGGTGCAAATTCGTACTCCAATGCAGTACGTAGAACATCAACATTATCTTTGACAACTACCGCAATTCTTTTAAACAAAAATCGGTTCAGGCTTTGGTATGTACTCATTCATTTTCATAGGTTCTTCTGTTTCTTAGCTGTTTAGGATATTATATTTGTTGTGTGTTGGTATAGTGTAATTCGGTGCATTCTTTGATTTCTTTGTATTTATTTATTTATTTATTTATTTTAAATCTTTATGCACAAATGTGGCAAAGGCGGACTTAATGCCGTAGGCATTTTCTACCAGTCGACCTTAGGGCGATGCAGAGCATAACGTGGTAGATGCACAGAAATTACAAATGTGATTTATTAAAACTATAGCATATCTAGAATATCATATAACCAGAGTACTTATATAAATAACATTGGAATAATTTTAAAGATAAATACAATAAGTAATACACATATAATACTAATACACATAATACATAAATATACATACATATACATTTATATACTTAAATACATATAATATAAATTCTAAATGGAGAGAGTATAAAATTAAGATGGATTTGATAGAGTGTTTAAAAAATGTTGCCGCAACAGGTATTTAAATGTTTGCCGAGTTTTTGCCATCCTGATCTCGAGAGGGAGCGCGTTCCATAACAGGACAGATTGTACCAAAAAAGTGGAATGTACGAAGTCAGACCGGTGAGTCGGACAGTGAAGAAGTAGGTTGTCTGAAGATCTAAGATTTTTAGCGTGGTTTGCACCTAGATATTGAATTTGAGAAGTGAGGTAGGAAGGAGAATTTGGGGAAAAGAGTAAAGAATATAGGGTAGTTAATGCTCGTGTCTGTCTGCGTTGGCGAATTGGAAGCCATTTCAAATGAGAGCGATGCTGAGACACGTGATCGTATTTGCGTAAATTAAAAACGAATCGAATGCAATTGTTGAGAAGACGGTCAAGCTTATTGAGCAGATCTGCATTCAGGTCAAAGTAGCACATATCACCATAGTCGATTATAGGGAATATAAGAGACTGAACAAGCATTACCTTAGTTTTCGATGGAAGAAAGTTTCTAAGTCTATAGAGGGCCCGCAGCGAACCTGTCACTTTCTGGCACACAGATGCAACTTGTTGTCGCCAGCTCAGAGTTGCGTCAATATACACTCCGAGGTCTTTCACACTCTCACAGTATGGAATAACCATGCCATCGTAGGTAAGTGGTGGAAGTGAGGCAAGGTCGAGCTGGCTCATAGCTCGGTTACTCCCGATGACAATAGCCTGACATTTATTTGGATTGACCGATACGCCAAACATATCAGACCAGTGTTTAATGGCTGTCAGGTCACTGTTTATAGCCGAAATCGCGGACGATACATTGCACAACTCTGTCTGGTAGTATAGCTGCAAGTCATCAGCGTAGAGATGAAAGGAACACTGAAGTCTTGGGATGATAAGATTAATGAAGATAGAAAACAGAAGAGGTGAAAGAATACCGCCTTGAGGGACGCCAGCAGTAAGATCACACCAGCTAGAGGAAGAATCTTCGACGCTGACTGACTGCTGACGATCCCGAAGGTAAGAGGAAAACCAGCCCAGTGCATCTTGAGAGACCGAGAAATGGGATAGGACAGCAAGGAGAAGTTCATGACTGACGGTATTGAAGGCATTCGAAAAATCAACCAGTACTAAGGTAGTAACCTTAGTATTCTCCATCCCCACCTTAATATCGCCAGTCACTTTAAGAAGAGCAGATGCCGTGCTATGGCCTGGTCGAAACCCTGACTGAAAGGGACTGAGTAAGTTGTTACTGTAAATGAAGTGGGAGAACTGTTTGTGGACGCAGGCCTCTAGCACCTTGGAGAGGAAGGGAAGGATAGAAATTGGACGAAAGTGTGTGGGAAGAGACGGATTGGGAGTTTTAGGTAACGGGCGCACATACGCTCTCCGCCACAGAGAAGGAAATGTGCCAGACATGAGAGAAAAGTTAACAATATGGGAAATAGCGGGAAGGAGGTGGACCAGCAATGTGGTGATCATTTTCCGACTAATGCCATCACAACCAACTGCTTGGGATCTGATAGATTGAATAATCTTCTTAATCTCTCCTGCTGCAACCGGACTGAAGTGAAAAGGGTTTAAGTTAGGGCGCGGTAGACTATTTATGTATTGTCACTTTGTATCGGACTTCTTTCCTTCCTCTTATGTCGTTTAGGAGGTACTTTGTCGTTTTGCCACGGAGTTGAATAGTTCTTCGCATCGTTTTCAGGGTCTGTTTCCTTGCTTTCACCTTGGTTTTAATTTTAAGCGACTGATGGTGGACTGTTACTATTAGGCATTAGGGATGTTGCGGATGCATTTTTTTTTCACATCCGCGGACGCGGATGCGGATGCGGATTTTAAGAGGCTCACATCCGCGGATGCGGATGCGAATTCGGATCTGTACAAAAAACTTAAGTGTTCGTTTGGCAGGGTAAAAAAAACACAGTAATATTACTCCTTTCTTTATTTAATAATAAAGTATTGAGTGAATTACTATTACTAATTAATTATTTTAATAATTAAATTTAAATATTGGAGCATTACATTTAATGAAAAGTAGAAAGGCCGCCTTTTCGGACTCCAGTCTGTTTCGCAAGGGTTCGTATATTAATCCTGCGCTACTAATTAACTGTTCACTTGGAACACTGGCAGGTGAAGCTGATAAGAATTTGCGTGCTATTTTAGATAACAGTTTGAACTCGCTTTGATTAACACTCCACCATTTAAGAGGACTCTCATTTAAATTTTATATAAACTTGAACATATAAAAAGAAACAAAAGTAAGTTTCCGAGCGGGATTCGAACCCGTAACACTCGTTTCTTGCCGTCCGCGCCTTAACCCTCTGGACCAGACGGACAATGGCCAGGCCAGGACGAAATTAGCGACCATATTTTGCGTGGAAAGAAAAACGCATGAAAACTCGAAAATACGCGTTTTTGCAAACATAAGACTAATCTAGATCGATTGTTTACCCCCAAAAACTCAATACCAAACCCATATACCAAATTTCAGCGAAATCGTTAGAGCCGTTTCCGAGATCACAGAAATAAATTTATATAAGTACATATTAATAAATATACAATAATTGCTCGTTTAAAGGTATAAGTTAAGTAAGTACCTAACTAAATTAGGTAATTTTGCCTTAAAATATAACCTAAATCAGTTTTTATTTTCTGTAGCTGCTTTTCGTTATTCGCTTTTTCAAACAAAGTAAACTCTTCAGGGTGCATCGATTTTACATTATTTTTTAGCGACGATGTAGTTCGACCCTTTCTATAATATGTTTTACTACATATTTTACACTGAGATTTATCCTGGTTATTTTCAACAGGATTGAAATAGGTCGAAATTTCACTTTGTGTAGGTGTCATAGTTTACTTGTCCAATAGGTTACCAAAAGTCAATTTGAATTAAAAAAGCAGCACTCACTTTACTTAACGTAATACGTAGTACATTACATACGTACGTAAACAATACAGTTATAGATAGTTCAACTCAGTTGTGCGCTCGGCCCTATGTGTGTGTGGGCTTGTAAATATACAACTTTCATTCGTGTGGCAGTCGTCGTCCGACTGCCGCGTCACTGCCAATGCTGAATGAAATTTCTAAGGAAAATGTTCGTGCAATTATTTCCTACATCTTTAGAAGAGGCCTGACACGGCTTCAGTGTTTTGAAGAGCTAACATCTGTGTTCAGTGATGACGCCCCATGTCTGCGGATTGTCGAATGCTGGTATTTAGAATTCCAGCGTGGATATACTAGTGTTAGTGACAAATCTCGCGAAGGACGCCAAAAATCCGCCTTCACTGAAGATAACATCATTGCTGTGAGACAACTAATTCTCGAAGATCGTCATATGACGTATCGAGAGATAGAGCCTCTATTAGGCATCTCAGGGACAACCATTCAGAAGATCTTGCATGAAGCGCTTGGTGTGAGAAAGCTAGTTTACCGTTGGATACCGCATCTGCTTTCCGACGATCACAAGGCGGCCCGCGTCAGATGGTGTAAAAAAACGTTTGCGACATCATCAGTGGTGACGAATCTTGGATCTATGCCTATGATCCTGATTCCAAACCACAATCTACAATCTGGGTCATTCAAGACGAGCCAAAGCCGACTAAAGTTGTTCGTTCTCGAAGCACTTCAAAGAAGATGGTGGCCACGTTCTTTGGAAAAACCGGCCATGTTGCGACTATTGCACTTGACGATCGTAGAACGGTTTACGCAGAGTGGTATACCAGTTTGTTTACCACAAGTCATCGCCGAACTTCGAAAATCTAACTCAAAGCAACACATATATAACTGATTTGAGCGAATGGAAAAATGTATTAAGCTACGTGGTGAATACTTTGAAAAACAATAAAAAGTACTATAAGGTTCTAGTTGTGTTTTTTTATTCAAACGACAAAACTTAAAGGGTATGCCTCGTACGGTGTCTGATCAGCAAAGTTTTGTTCAATTGCTGTTGGATTAGGTTTTTTTGGAGTTTTATTGATTTCATTCATTCTGTTCCCACGAGTAAGGACGATATAAATTGTCCCTTGAGGGGTGACGCCTATTCCCTCAAGAAGGCTCAATACAACAACGTTAGCCGGGTCCGTTGAGTTTGGCGCTAGTAACTTACTACCTGCAAGCCATTCATCCTCTGGCGCGTTTCCCACCTTAGGATTAGGGTGAATTTTTAGAGAGGCTTTCTACCTCATGACATGGGCGGTGAAGCCAGTACCCCCGATTCCAGAATTTGACCATGGAGTTGCGGGTTGTGGAGGTCATTTCCTACCCCCAACAAGACTTGCTTGTTAGGCAAGCTGAGTCGGGTTAGTATCCGCCGTATTGTTGCTCGTTTAGCACCACCCAGGGAGACGTATAGGGTGGATCTCGAAAAAGATGGTAAGTCCTACGGATGCGAGCATAGTGTTAAGTCCCCCTAAATGTCAAGTGATCGTCATAAGTAGCAAACAGATGTTAAGTAGGTTGGACATGACGGCCATCCCACCAGTTGTTTTTAACGACATAATCATACCTCTGAGTCCAGTGGTTAAGAACCTAGGGCTACATATTGACTCGATACTTGACTGGAGAGCATAAGTCAGCCAGCAAGTCACTACATGTCTTCGCGCCTTATATCGTCTCAAGAATTTTCTGACGACTAAAACCAAGGCTACGCAGTCCTTTATTACTGGAATAATAAAGATAGTCTCCGAGTTATCTGTCAAAAATATTTTTCATACATTAAAAACGTTTTCCAGCCGCCACAGTAGTTTTTGATGGGTTCAGTACAGTAATGAAATAGTTGCAGTAAAGACTTATGTAAGACTAAGATTATTATATGAAAAAAGGAATAAATAAATAAAAAAATGCCCGAAACATAATAGTTAAATCCCAATGAAACATGTAGAATCGTTTTAAAATGGAAAAAAATGATTAACAATATATAATTATATTTTTTTTTATTTTACCTTTAAATGCATTTTGTGCAAAAACTATGGTAGATACGCGAAAATAGGTTAATACCTTTTTGGTAGGAAATTTAGTTTTCTACAACTTTGTGGTAGGATTTTCTTCTATTTTCCCAGCCAGTCGCGAGATATTGCCGAAAAAGTCGTTTTTGCACCATTTTGAAATTTTTTTGCACCCTTTGCCGTCAATGCAGCACCCTGAAATTTTAGTATATTAATCTACGAACCCTTACGGAAATTTTCGCGTTAGTTGCAGGTCATCAACTCAAAATGGCAAAGTTAAGCTTTCATTGACTGGACTATGAATTTTCTCCAAAAACTCAATCGCATGAATGTCGCTGAGGACATGCTAGAACGAGTCAATTCCGACCCAACATTCATGAAACGAGTTGTTACTGGTGACGACACGTAGGTTTACGAGTTTGACATGCAAACTAGTCAACAAGCTTCGGAGTGGCGCCTTCCAACTGTCAACAAACAACAAAAAAAACCACGCCAAAGTCGATCAAAAGTCAAAGTCATATTGACTGTTTTCTTTGACTATCACAGTATTGCGCACTCGGAATTTTTGCCGGAAGGTCAAACGGTAAATAAAGAATATTATTTGAGCGTTATGCGGCATTTAAGAGAGCAAATTCGACGAAAAAGGCCAGATTTGTGGAAAGAAAATTCTTGGATTTTTGGATTGGATTATTCGTTGGCGTAAGTGTATCGTTTCTGAAGGAGCATACTTTGAAGGTGATAAAATAAATTTGGATGAATAACAAACATTTTGTGTATTACTGATCTTTTCCCGGTACTTTTTTGACAGAGTAGTATTTTCTGTTAAGGTCTCGACGCTCGATGGGCGACATGCGTTTTACGTTTTTTATGACAAGATACTGAGTAAGTTACCTGACAGTACACGCCCTTCAGGTACACCCACAGTTGTGAAACATAACACAGTACATCACATCAAGACTACACCTGGTCCTCCTATATATACTCCCCGCAGACTGACTGGCACCAGACAAACTAAACATTGCCAGACAGGAATTACAGCTTATGCTGGACAACAAGACGGCCCGTCCTTCTGAACGTCCCTGGGCCTCATCCCTACACCTAGTGCCTAAGAAGAATAACGGCTGGCGCCCTTGTAGCGATTACCGTATGTTCAATGGACGGACCATTCCAGACCGCTACCAGATTAAGCACCTTCACTATTTTTCCCACTCTATTTCTGGTTGTACAATATTTTCTATCATTTATTTTAGCGATTTGATTGAACGAAAGCTTTTAACCAGATGCCACTTCATGAAGCTGATATTCCTAAAACAGTCATAATCACACCCTTTGGCCTATCTGGATTTCTTTTCATGAGTTTTGGTCTGCGCAATGCTGAGCAAACATTAGTAAGAAAGAAAGAAATAAAAAAAAACGTTTATTTTGGGAATAACACAACACTTTATACAACTTTGCAGCTTGAATTGCCGATGCCAAAAAGGGACCCAATTCAGCTTTGTGTCAGACGAAAGCCTGACGCTGGTTTTCAATTGGGCCCAAAATGACGCTATGCGTAAAACCAGTTGCGGGCCCTAATTGCTAAGCCGTGTATATACATCATAGGGTTAATAACACATAGCAATACTATATAACAAGACAAAATAACAGATATACAGATCATGCCAATATACACGTCGTTCGTGCTTCCTCGTCGCCCATTGAGGAGGTTGTAGAGACGGCTCAGTAATGGACCAAGTCTCCAACCTCCTTGTCCAGAGTCCTATTATGTTACTCCCCGTCCAAACTGCTTGGGTGACCGAGACGGCACTGTGGCAGTCGTCGGCTCTACGGCGGCTCATTCCCCGCCCTTGTCCTTGAGAGGCAAGGGCACTGGATATGTAGTTGCCGAGTGGGGGGGATCACCATATATGGTGTTTACTTCTCCCCCAACCGGAGTTTGAGCGACTTCGAGGTTTTCGAGAACTTCAACGCAGAATCCATTGCTTGGGGTTCCCCCAGGACGGACGCAAGGGGCGAGGCCGTAAAAGAGTGGGCGGCCTCGGTAGACCTCTGTCTTCTAAACAGAGGCTCCACCGATACGTGCGTGCGACAGCAGGGGGCGTCGATAGTGGACTTTTCGTTCGCTACCCCTGCCCTCGCTGCACGAGTTCGGAACTGGCGTGTCCTGGAAGAGGTTGAGACGCTCTCGGTTCACCTATATATCCGATTTGAGCGCTCCCGGATCCAGGACCCCTGTATAAGTCACGTGGCGCGGCGTTCTCTACGTTTTTCGCGGTGGTCTGTTGCGAAACTAAACAGGGATCTACTTGAGGAGGCAGCCATTATTCACTATTGACTGTCTACGCAGGCTCCGACTAAGGAGGTCGACATGGGGGCTGGTCGCTTTCGTGACGCGATTACGCAGATCTGCGATGCGGCCATGCCCCGCATCCTAGGTCATCGGCTTCCAAGGAAGGAGGTCTACTGGTGGTCCCAGGAGTTGACGGTCGACGCTGTATTGCGCCTCAGGACCGTGACCGAAGAGGCGATGAGCCGTGGCGGCGTGCTGTTGACGGTGTCGTTGGACATCGCCAACGCATTTAACAGTCTGCCATTCAGCTGCATCAGGGAAGCATTCCACTATAATGGAGTGCCAGAGTACCTGAGGCGGCTAGTGACAGACTACTTAGAGGAGCGTACCGTCTTGTACGAGGACCAAATTGGTGCTTTAAGGCGATGGCTCATGTCGTGCGGTGTTCCGCAGGTGTCTGTTCTCGAACCACTCCTGTGGAACATGGGTTACGACTGGGCCCTTCGAGGTCGCCTCCCCACCGGGCTAGGCGTTATTTTATACGCCGATGACACGCTAGTAATAGCCCGGGGGGCGGACTTTCAAGAGGCTGCGCGCCTAGCTATTAGGGGAGTCTCTCTGGTGGTCGCACGCATTGAGGCGCTGGGCTTACGGATGGCCCTGCTTAAGACGGAGGCCCTATTGTTCCATGGGCCCCGTCGTGTTGCGCCCCCGGCGCCTCCATCGTGGTCGATTCGGTCCTCGTACCGGTTCAGGCTCAGATGAAGTATCTGGGCCTGATTCAAGAAATAGAGATGCTTTGGCTTTTCGACAAGCACTTCCGACAGCTTGCTCCAAAGCTGGTCGGCACTTCAGCGAGGATGGCCCTGATCTGTCGGACGCCCGATTCGGTTTTCGAGCGGGGCGTTCGACGATCGATGCTGTGTTGCGCCTCAGGATCGTGACCGAAGAGTTGACAAGAAGTTAACATGGGGGCTGGTCGCTTTCGCTATGCAATAACGAAGATCTGCGATGCGGCCATGCCCCGCATCCGAGGTCGTCGACCTTCAAGGAAAGAGGTCTACTTCTGGTCCCATGATTTGGCGGATCTCCGCGCGGCCTGTACTCGTGCCGGTAGGGCCTACATCCGCAGTCGGTGGCGTCACCTTGGAAACCCTTCGATGTCGCTTTCCCCCGGGCTGGGCATAATCTGTTACGCTGATGACATCCTAGGCATACACACGAACTTCGAAGAGGCGGCGCGTCTGGCCACAGTTTGATTTACGGCGGTGCGCTGGATTCACACCATTGACGTACATGATACTGTTGAATAACATGGGTTTAGTGATGCATCTAATCTTGTGTATGCTGCTGTAGTTTATGTGCGTGTCGTAGATAAATTGGAAAATGTTCATGTACATCTAATAACATCCAAAACTAGAGTAGCACCCATAAAACAAGTTTCAATCCCTAGACTTGGACTTATGATGAGCTGTTTTATTGCCTAAATTGTTACAAGAAGTTTCACTGGTCTTGAATATGTCTAAGATGAACATTCGAGCTTGGACAGATTCAACAGTAGTACTGGCTTGGCTGAGTAGCCATCCAAGTCGGTGGAAAACATTTATATCAGAAATTCTAAATATCTTAGACAGGAATCAGTGGGCACACGTATTTTCGGCTTGTAATCCAGCGGACTGTGCCTCGCGGGACGTAAACCCATCAGAACTGTCAGCTATGCAGCTGTGGAAAGAAGGCCCAATATGATTGCAAAATAAAAGTTTAAATTTTGTCAGTGGTTGTACTTCTGAAACTCACTTGGAAAAATTCCATTCCAATTCCAATTCCATTTAATTGAAATCGAAGAGTTTGATTTGTGTCTCAGATTTTCTTCACTATAGTGAATGATGAGGGTGTTAGCTTATTGCATGAGATTCATTAAGCATTCCATAAAACATGGTTAACTATCGCTGAACTAAACGGCGCTCTTTACATTTGTATCAAACACGGCCAGACGCCAAAAGTGAACCTCCCATGTTGCCAGAGCTAAAGTTCCCTTTCGCCCTAGAATGCGACAAAAAATGTTGCCAGAACAAGAAAAGACTAAAATCGAAAGTATACCATAGTCGATTAGAACAGACTAACAAGTCTCGTCCGTGACGCCGTCTATCGGAGCTTACTGAAACGTCAGAAAATCCAGCTGACAAACTAAAAACTCGTCGATAATTAACTTTTCTGTAATGGTGCGAAATGCACCGTTACATTACATACCTTCCCAAAAAAAAATAAAAGAAAGGACTCTTTCTTTTATGCCGAAAAGTCAATACACAAACAAAATATACAACAAAGAAAAAGATCTGAAAACATTTAAACTCCAAAATTGACTCTACAAAAACTCTACATAAATCCCTACAAAACTCCAAAATCGACTCTACAAAAACTTCACGAAAACTCTACAGACTCCAAGAATACAAAAATCCAAACGTAAAAGAAGGACTATAAAAACCAAATACACAATCAAAAGCTCTACAAACAAAATCGCATAAAACTCACAAAACAAATCCTTAAACTAAACAACCATTAGGAATTGAATACCCAACAAAGATAACAATATCCAAGGAGTGCGGTTGGACACCTTCGTCACCGACTCTAATGGAGTTATAAAACTGTACAAAATAAACCTAAGACAACAACAAAATAAACTTCACAAAACAACATCCATTAGGAATTGAATATCTAATAAAGATAACGATTTCCAAGGAGTGCGGTTGGACACCTTCGTCACCGACTCTAATGGAGCTATAAAACTGTACAAAACAAACCCAAAACAACATCCATTAGGAATTGAATATCTAATAAAGATAACAATATCCAAGGAGTGCGGTTGGACACCTTCGTCACCGACTCTCATGGAGTTATAAAAAATGCTTCACCCTAAAATTGGCAAAACGAAAAACACATTTCCAAAAATGCGAAAAAGGTTTATATATTCGACACAACAAGGCGGTGCGAATATATAAAAACCTGTGTATTGTGATCGGCTCCACACCACCGAACTACCTGGCACAATACAACAGAAGGCAAACAAAATATTCAACACAACAAGGCGGTGTGAATATATAAAAAACCTGTGTATTGTGATCGGCTCAACACCACCGAACTACCGGGCACAATACAACAGAAAGCAAACCAAAATATTCTACACAACAAGGCGGTGAGAATATATATAAACCTGTGCATTGTGATCGGCTCAACACCACCGAACTACCGGACACAATACAACAGAAAGCAAACCAAAATATTCTACACAACAAGGCGGTGAGAATATATAACCAGTTGGCCAGTCTCGTTAAGGAAACGAGTTCTTTATTGGAATTGTCATTTTATCTATTTTGGTAAGTTTTAAATCGCCACGTGTTTTGTACTTGGCTTATGGGGACTAGTTGTTTTAAATCTTTGTTTATTTGGTTACAGGAATTATTGGTAACGCCTCTGATTTATTTGTGAGACGATTTGGAACCCTGGTGAGTAAATTATTGTATTTTACCAGACCTTGACTTCATCATTCACTCGCTGACAGCGAATCGTCGAAGTCGTGCTGCGATACAATATTGAAGTACCGTCATTACAACAAAAAAGCAAAAGAAATAAAAATGGTTAAGTGCCTAAAATGTAATAAAGTGATAAATAAAAAGACTCCTGGATTGCAGTGTGTTAAATGTATGAAGTGGATACATGGGACGTGTGCTAATCTATCTCCTGATCAGCTAAGTGTGTTATTTGATACCGAATCAGCTGACTGGAAGTGCCGAAGTTGCACTGGAAACACCAAACCGAAGCGACTATCATTCATAATGCCTGATCAGGAGGAAGAAGAAAACACTGATTCGGAGAACATATCGGCATCTTGTATAACACAAAAGATGATTTCTGAAATACGTCACGAAATACGTGACATTATACAAAGCGAGCTACAAAGTGTTCTTCAATTCTACTCAGATAAGATAGACGAGTATGAAATCAAGATGAAAAACTATGAAAACCAAATTGGTGAATACAAAAATATGTGTAAAAATCTAAATCTTAAAAGTGAGGTACTTGAACAAAAAATTAATACCATTGAGCAAAACTTTTTGAGTAACCACCTCGAAATTCATGGCATACAAGAACAGACAGACGAAAATATTATGTCTATAACTAAGTCAATATGCGTAAAATTAAGCCAGAAGTCGGAAAGTGTCGTTAAAGCATACAGAAAAAAAGTTAACAAACGAGGTACGGACACAACAAAACCCTCACCCATCGTAGTTGTTCTCGCTAACGGCGATGAAAATAGGTGGATAACCGCCTCAAAGTCTAATGATATTAATACTAAAGACATAGGTATGAAGTACGACTCAAAAATATATATCCGTGAGTCCTTAACACCAAACAACTCATTTCTATTGTGGAAAGCGAAAACCACAGTAAAACATAGTGGGTTATGTAAGTTTGTATGGTACAAACGAGGACTTATCCTAGCTAAACGAACTGAAAAAGAGAAATCGTATGTCATAAGAGCCATTGAAGACATTGAGAGGCTCGTGGCTGAGTTTAGCAACAATAACAATGCAAAATGAATACGGTGCCGTAGAATAATCTTATACTTACGGTCGTCAATGGTAATACTAAAACCACAACACTCATGGATAATCTAAGTTCAAATATTCAAGAAACCAATACAGATACTTGGAACGAATTCATTAGAGATATTCCTTTCAAACAAAACGCCCTAACTGCCCTCCACGTAAACATTAGATCCATTACTAAAAACATCGCCCAGCTTGAATATATAATAACAAGCAGTACAAAAATTATCAGCTTAATTGCAGTAACGGAAGCCAATATCTCGGTCGAATGTGCAAAGATGTTCGAACTAGAAAACTATGAAATGTTCCACGAGCTGCGTGAAAACAGAAAAGGTGGAGGAGTTATTTTGTACGTACATAAAAGTCTAACATTTGACAGGAACCCCACGTATACTCGCAACTTTGAATGTATCTCAGGTACGATTAATACAAATTATAATTACAAAATGGACGTGTGTATAGTGTACAGACCGCCTAATTTAAGTAAAACGCTATTTATCTCCGAATTATCGCAACATATTTCTGCATCACAGATGAAGAATAACTATGCATTACTAGGCGACATGAACATTGATCTGTCCAAAAGTAGCGCAATCGCCACACAATACCTTAATGAATTAAGTGGATTGGGACTGGAGCAGGGAATCAGTCAATATACGCGTATAGAACTAAAAAATAAACTCATCACTAACACCTGTATTGATCATATATTTATCCGCGACTCAATGGTGCATAGTGGTAAATCTACACGAACTATAAGAACGGCAACGATAAACAATGCATTGGCCGACCATTTTATAACCGGTTTTATAATCAATGATAGTACGTGCACAGGAGGTAGTAGCCAAACCATACTTAAACTAGACAACGATAAGGTGCATAGTTTAGTGCGCGAGATTGACTGGAGCCCGGCGCTCGCTTACGACGATCCTAATGAGGTACTAGAATTTATTTTAAACAAATTTAGCAATATATATGATAGATGTAGTTATAGTTGTAAACAAAGTATGAATAAGCGAAGTCTATGTCATTGGGTCGACGAAAGAATGTTGTATATGTGTTCTAAGAGGGACGAATTGCTTAAAATATGGATAAGTGATAGGAGTAATAAGGCAAATAAACTATTATATAATAAATATAGAAATAAAACAAATAAATATATAAACAAATTAAGAAATAATAGTATAAAAAAGGATGTGATTAGTAACTTCCACAGTCCGAGAAAAGTATGGCAAATCATAAACAACCTATGTGGCAAGTTGTCAAAATCTGTTGACGAAATAATAACTAAAACTTTTAGTACATATGGCTTGGAAGACTTAGTGAATAAATTTGCAACGGGCTTTAGAAATAACGTAGACAACATCTGTTATACCTGCGGCAAACAATTAATAAAGGAAAATACATATATAAATCACCCCCAATTAGCAATGAGATTAAACAAGGCCAGTAATGAAGTTATTGAATCCATAATTAACCATTTAAATAGCAAAAAAAGTCCAGGTTTTGATGGAATCCGTGTTTCTGACATAAAACGCATTAGAATCCCTATAACCCCTATAATTACGCATTTAATAAATACCTGTATTACTAAGTCAGTGTATCCGGATAAACTAAAAATTGGAATTATAAGGCCTATACATAAAAAGGGCACATACAAGAACATAAATAACTATAGACCGATTACAATCCTCTCATGTTTAGATAAAATGATTGAAAAATACTTTGGAAATGAAATAAATAAATATTTAAAAGCTTACAACATAATTCACGAACGCCAATATGGATTTCAAAAAAACAAAAACTCTTCCCAACTATTATGTAAATTCACGAATGAAGTAAACACTTATTTAAATAATAAAAACCATGTAATTGCTGTTTTTGTTGACTTTAGTAAGGCATTTGAGACATTGAATTTCTTTACTATGTATTCCAAGCTATCGCAAAATGGTATACAAGGCCCTCTTCTGGATTTTCTTAAGAGTTATCATTCTAACCGACAGACTACTGTAAAAATAGGAAATGTGTTTAGTAACTTCATGAAAACTGAAAAAGGCACGGCCCAAGGCTCGGTGATTGGCCCGACGGAATACTTATTATATTGTAACGACATGTGTAATGTACTCAAGGAGGGTTCTGTATACCAGTTTGCTGACGACACTTGTATAATAGTGGCCGATAAAAATGTAGCTCATGCACAAAATAAAATGCAACAGACCTTTGATTTGTTATGTAAGTGGGCGCACGATGTAGGCTTAATCATAAACTACGAGAAGACAAAAGTCATGCACATTCATTCCACACACCTAAAGTCTATGACAAAGCCAATCATACGAGCGCACCACCATCAATGTCTCCATAACCCATCTGTACTAACATGCAAGTGTCCAGCACTGGAAATAGTATCTCAGCACGCTTATCTCGGCCTAATAATTGATAACAAATTCAACTGGCGACCGCATATAGACTATGTTTGTAATAAGTTAAGAATAATATTATCGAAAATGTCTCTGCTCAAATTCAAATTACCATTTCACACTCTGAGAATGTTATATAATGCATTGGCAGATTTTATAATAGGATACGGTCTTAGTAGTTATGGTAGAACATATAACATATACATAAATGATATCTACAAATTACAAGTAAAATTATTGAAAACGATAGTGCCTTTAGCTATTAGAAATAAATACAGGAATGATACTAACAAGTTGTTTAAACACTGTAAAATCATAAACATATATAACAAGATAAAGATGTACATTATATGTGATGAAATTGAGAACGTAGCTTCATTAAAATTAAGGATAAGATTAAATAACCTACGTAGCTTGCCATATTTACCAAGGTATGTACTATCATCTTACAACAACATGTATGGCAAGCGTCGTTGGCAATATGTTGTACCACAACTACTTAACGAACTAAAGAATAACATTGTGGATAAACTCTCGGAGAATCCGCGGAAATGTAAAACGCTTCTCAAAAAAGTTTACCTTATAGAGGAATGAGGTGAAACTATTACAGATTGCATATACACGTATATGTGTGTGTATGTGTATGTGTGTATGTATATGTATGTGTATGTATATATATATATATATATATATGTATGTGTGTACATATATATATATATATATGTATAAATATAAAATTATGTATAAAAGGAAAAATTATAATAACAATAATCATCTGCAATGTACTACATACAAAGCGAGTGATGGCAGTGATACATAAACCACCTGTGGTTTTCTTCACTGTTACTGTATTTACATGAACTGTAACCTTGTGCCATGAACAAATTAAAAAAAAAAAAAAAAAAAAATCATTGGAGATAGGCAAATAACCTATAATTTTCATTGTTGCAGTGTAACAGGGTTTTTTTTATTAGATTGGGTTTCCATCTTATTAGATTGTAATGTCCTTACGTTACAATTAGTTTTTACCTCACTACCTGCCCGATCCAAGGATTTAGTTTGCTTCGGAGTGGGGATTTCCTTTCTTAAGTACCTCTAATGGCAGGAAAAGCCCTTTGGCTGTGGCCCATTATTGGAATACTTACTCCGCCACTACAACCACGTGAGAGCACGAGTGAGCTTTATAAGAATTAATTATACCCTAAATTCAAACGGACAGAGCCAAAGTCATTTGTACGTTTTTTTGTTGTATTAATTTTGTCGGCGTTGTCATAACGGATACTGCAGGCTCTAAGGGGTGTTATTTTTATTATGGGAGTAGGTCGTTATGATAACTACCCTTAAATCTTTACTTATTTAACAGTCTTTATGTGACTTTTTAAAGATATTTTACTTTTAATTTGTATTAGCAAGGTAAACAGATTGCATTAATGACAGTACTAATTTGAGTATAAGAATTATATTTGTAATTAGACCTATAATATACCATGTACTCTACAGACACTACGGGATAATAAACTGCCACTTAAGCTTAACATCTCTTTATTTAATAGCTGCCCCCCACCCTAGATTAAAGGTCTAGCGCTGACCGAGCTGTTCCAGGTAATTATTGTATTTGTTATTAGTTGTCTGTGTTCATTTAAGGTTAAGGCACCTGGCGCCCGAGATTTTTAGCTTTGTTAGAATTTGTGGTGCCGCACCAGTTAGTTTATTCATTTATATGAACATAGACACGCATTAGATTACATTAACATTCACATTAACATAAAAAAAAAAAAAAAAAAATTATATTACAAGGTACATGGATAAGATTGTGAGCCACAAGTATGTGCGGTTATGTTAAATGAATTGAAAGGCGGGAGAGTGTTTCCTCCCTCCTTCTAAGGAGAGGCTTATGTCCAGCAGTGGACTGTTGATGTGATGTGATGTAAGAGTGTTTCGTCGTAAACAGAAAAGTAAATATTTAGTTTTGTCTACATTAATGGTGAGTAAGTTATTGTTTAGGTAAACCATATCCTCATTTAGCGCAGTTTCGGCACTGGAACGAGCCTCATCCCAGCTCCCCACTCCCCCACTCACAAGCAACGCTGTGTCGTCTGTATATGATACTATTTTACAGTTCGGTAGTTATTTAGTACACAGGTCGTTAACGTATATAAAGAAAAGCGTAGGACCAAGCACGCTACCTTGAGGGACTTCAAAACTAGGACAAGCAGGTTCACACAGATAAGCATCTATTTTAACTTGTTGGGTTCGGTTCGATAAATAACTTTTAAATATATCCGGTACAGCTCCTCTCACACCCAAACGTTCAATTTTAGAAAGTAGTAAAGGGACAGAGACAGTGTCAAATGCCTTGGAGAGATCCAATAATATACCAAAGCCTTAGACCCATTGTCAAGTTGCCTCACCACTGAGTTAGTAAGACCAAGTCCAGCATCTTCAGTAGACTTACCCCTCTGTTGTGTGCCCGGTAAGTGCTATTGGTCATTTTATGTTATTTGTTAAATAAAACACGTCCACCATTTTCTAAAGAATCAGTTTTATATCTTAACAACTAGTGATGTAACTAATAACTAGGGATGTACCCCAAACATCTCCCCTTTTCTAATTACAAAAGACACATTAATCAGACTCAGAATGAAAATCAACATAATCCTTAAATCTACGAGGTTTCGTTATAACTCTACCTTTTCTACTTTTCATTATAGTTGGTACCTCTATTGCACAACCAGAGCTTATACTAGGAATATCGTTATTAACATCTCTGTATTCTAGATTTACAGTATTTTTTCCAATAACTACACACTCAATACTTAATGTAGAACAATCCCCAGATACAACATTGTCTTCTAAATGCACAATGTTTCTCTCTACACATACATCAGTATCATTTTGTTCCTTAACAATATTATCAGTACAAACATTTCTTAAATATTCATTATCAGGTCCTGATATCACGTTTGACTCAGGCACAGATACAACTTTATTAGGTAACGACACATCAGGTCCATAGTCACCAAATCTGTCAATGTTATTCATATTAGTCTTTTTATTTACAGTATAATTTTTAGGTTCAATATAAGGCATCAAATATTTTCTGTTTCTTCTATAAGTTATTCCTTTCTCATCCACCACCAGATATGAACGAGGCTCATCACATTTTTTTTAAATTGTCCCCTTTATCCAATTAGAATCTAATGTCTTTTTAAAAAAAACTTTCTGCCCTACATTTAATTTAATTTTAATAGAGGTTTGGCATTTTTATCATAGTAGTTTTTTACATTCTTAATATGATTATCATACTTTACTCCATAGGACATTATTTTGGGTTTTAATTTATTTTTTGAGAAAGGCAATAGTGAATTTAGGTTTCTTGAGTACAACAACTGTTCAGGAGATGGCATATATAACTTAGGAGTGTTTCGATAGTTCAGAAGCCCAAGGTATGGGTCAGACCCATCTTCTGTACATTTTTTCATTATATTTTTAAAAATTTTTACTCCACTTTCTGACTGTCCATTAGATTGTGAATGCTTTGGACTTGTTTTCACATGAATGAAATTATAAACATTAGCAAATTTCTTAAATTGTTCTGAGGTGAATTGAGTACCAGGGTCTGTTACTACATAAGCCGGTATTCCATGTCTTGCAAAAATAGATTTACAATTAGTAATTACACAGTCACTTGACAAATTATCTAATTTACACACTTCAAGGAATTTTGAGTAGTAGTCTAATAATACAAGAAAGTCTGTTTTGTCTAAAGTACATATGTCAATTCCAATTTTGTGCCAAGGTATCTTCTCTACACTATGATGAATAAGCGGTTCTTTTTGGATATTAGGTCTGTATTTAGCACAGGGAGTACACTGTCGTACATATACTTCTAAATCTTTATTTATATCTGGCCAAAAAACGCAAGATCTAGCTCTTATTTTACAAGTACTCAAGCCTGCATGTCCTTGATGAATATTATGCAACATATCTTTTCTTAAAGATTCTGGTATAACAATTAAATTACTTTTAAGAATTATTCCATCAATTAATCCTAATTCATCTCGAAATGTCCAAAATTGTTTGACATTATAATTGAGATCTTTAAAGTTCTTTGGCCATCCATTTTTACAAAATACATAACAGTTTGCAATGTAGGATCTGATTGTGTGGCACTTTGAATTTTTATTAATTGTGCTTTTGATATAGGCAAACTATCTCTATGTAATTTAACATGACAAACTATCCCTTCATTTAAATCAGTTAGTTTACATTCTACATTCTTTGGACAACTCCTTGACAATGTATCAGCAATTAATAATTGTTTGCCTGGTTTGTATTTCACATCTAAATTATAACCCTGTACTGCTAGCATCATTCTTTGTAAACGTGCTGGTACTTTATATAATGGTTTTTTAAATAAAGTTTCTAACGGCTTATGATCAGACTCCACATGTACTTTACGCCCATAGGTGTATTGATGCATTTTATAACAACCAAATACAATGGCAAGCATTTCTTTCTCTAACTGACAATAATTTTGTTCTGTATTAGTAAGAGCCCGAGACCCGAATGCAATTGGTCTCCCACATTGCATCACAACTGCCCCCATTGCAGTGGAGGAGCTATCTACTGACAAAACAATGTCCTGATTGGTATTAAAATATGCTAAACAGGGGATATTACATAAAGCTTGTTTTAACATGCTAAATGATTGTTCCTGGTTGATGTCCCAAGCAAACACAACATCTTTTTTCATAAGGATTCTCAATGGCTCAATTAGGTTGGAATAATTAGGAATGAATCGAGACAGATAATTGCACATACCCAAAAACCTTTCTAGGTCCTTTCTACATTTTGGCTGTTCCATATCCATTACTGCCCGAACCTTGCTTGGATCTGGAGAAACCCCATTAGCAGTGAACAAATGACCCACAAAAAGAAGTTCCGACACAAATAATTTACATTTCCTTTCATTGAATTTAATTCCATTTTTAGATGCAATATTTAAAACTTTGTTTATTCTTTCATTTAATTCATCAATTGACTCAGCCCAAATACACAGATCATCGATGTATGGAATAACTCCTTCTACATTTTCAAACATTTGAGTGATTATCCTACTGAATTCTTCAGGAGCAGAGCTGATTCCAAACGGTAACCTTTTAAACTTGTACCTCCCAAAAGGAGTTATGAATGTGCATAGATCTGAACTTTGTTCATCCAAATTTAGCATCCAAAATCCATTTGATGCATCGAGTAGAGCAAAATATTTTGCATTTTGCATTCTACTTTTTATTTCGTCTAGTGTCGGTAATTGAAATTTAGGTTGTATTACATATTTATTTAAAGCTCGAGGGTCTAAGCATATCCGTAATTTATTATTTGGTTTCCGTACCAGCACTAAATTATTTACCCATTTTGTCGGTTTGTCCACTTTCACTATAACTTCTAATTTCTCCATCCTAGCCAGTTCCTCACGAAGCTCAGGCAGCAATGAGAATGGAACCCGCCGAGCAGCTTGGATAACAAGAACAGCGTCATCACTAAGTTGTATTTTTACTGTGCCAGGTAGACAACCAAGACCTCCATCGAACAGCTCACCGTAATTGTTTTTAATATTTCCAATCAATTCTGACACATTATCATTAGTAGAACAACTTACATTATTTACATTTACAAGATCAGTATTTGCTGCAACAAAATTATGTTCTAGACATGTTCTACAGCCTAATAGAGTAGGAACTTCTCCCTGAAGAATAATAAATTGAACTTTGTATTTATTTTTATTTGGGTTTATGATTTCTAACGTACACATTCCACATACAGACACACTTTTGCCATCTAATTGTATAACTTTTTTATTACATGAATGAATTTCTGATTTCTTGATACCAAGCATTTTACATACCTCTTTTCCTATTATATTGCAAGTCGCTCCTGTATCCATTTTAACTAAAATTTTCTTGTTGTTAATCTCAAAATCCTGAACAATCTCATTACCTGTTGTTGTCAACACTCCAATAAAGAAATCAGGACTTGCTTCATCAGCCTCATTAAGAGTCTCCGCTACATTCACTTGTTTCCTTTGAACCTGTGAACTGCGACACAATTTACTAAAATGATTCATTTTCTGACAGTGATAACATGTTTTGCCATATGCTGGGCACTGATTAATTTGGTGAGTTTGTCCACAGTTTCTGCAGCTTCTCACAAGTTTTTTAATTTGATTTGGTCGCTTTTTGTATTTGTCACTTGAATACAAGACCTCTGTCTCATTTGTATCCATTGTTTGATGTGAATTACGCTGCTCTTCATTTTGCAAATATATTCTTGATGCTTCTGCACTAAGCAAAAACTTCATAATATAGTCTATAGACAGTTTACTATCATTAAAATTAAAATATTCTTTGAATTTCTCTATGACAGTGTCCAGCTTTTCAGCACTTGATGTATTGAAGGTATTATATATTTCAATACCTTTTTCACCGATGCAATTCAATAGTATACTTATTTTGCGCTTTTCACCCACCTCATCCAAACCGTTAGCCTCCAAGTATATACGAAATCGTTGCACCCATGTTTTGAAATTTTCTGCTAGGTTTCCGGTAAAATTCATTGACGGGAACGGCGGGGCTGGCACAAATCCCACTTTTGACACCATTTTGTGTGCCCGGTCAGTCGGTCGTTTTATGTTATTTGTTAAATAAAACACGTCCACCATTTTCTAAAGAATCAGTTTTATATCTTAACAACTAGTGATGTAACTAATAACTAGGGAGGAAGAATTGAGTTTTTGCGAAAAGTTCGTTTTTTTCGTGGTAGTTGATAAGTTGATAAGAAATAAGATTCAAGACCTCCAAAATCTTAGAAACCGCAGTGAAGACTGAAATAGGCCTATAGTTGGTGACACTGTCTCTTTCTCCACTCTTGTGGATTGGACTTATTACCGCTCTTTTGAGGATATCAGGGAAAGTGCTGGTTGTTATGCAAAGATTGCACACATGCGTTATGTGGGGAACGAGTAGGTGCTTTGCAGCTTTTTTTGCCGCGGACGGAATTTCATCAATACTCATCGTTGAATCACCAAGCAAGCCAACGATTACATCATTAATCTCAGCCTCATGTGGCTCGGGAAATCCCATTGAGTTGCCCAATGTGTTACGTTCAGGGTTAGTGTAAATCATATGTGCAAAGGTAAATGCAAAGGTGAGTATGTCTGATGTATTTTTTGAGCCCGATTAGCACCGATTTTTTTATGTTTGATTCGTGGTTATTGTTGTAAAGATCAGAATAATAATTGATTGTCATAATTTGAAATATAATAATAATAATAATTATTCTCTTCACAATGGTATACTTATAGCTAGTTACATTTACACAGTCTAGACTAGTTTTCATATGTGAAGAGCTGGTGTCTGTGATGGGCATGGAATGCCTGTGTTACAAATCACCAGGTCCTCACCCCACGGACATACAGATACATTGTTGACCGGTGTATTATAACAAACGAGTTTATAAGTACTTATGAAAAGAGTAAGTGTGTGGATATCTGTGAAAGTGTTTGATGTGTAGAGTAAAACGTGTCGGATGAAGTGTATTGTTGGTGTGTGTTGCGTGTGTGTGTGTATGTGCGCGTGCGTGTGTGCGTGCGTGCGTGCGTGTGAGAGTGCGTGCGTGTGTGCGTGTCTGTGCAATAAAGTGTTTGAGTCAATTTGAATGGAGTAGGTTTTCTGTACAATTACTATACTATAATACTATACTATATATACTTTAAATATTACACACACAATACTTGTGCTCCGTGTTTATTTACAATTTAAATATATAATACATACTACATACACATATACACTACATAGTTACATAAAACAACTAGCTGATCCGGCAAACGTTGTATTGCAACAAAAAAACAAATTAGGGATGGGTCACCCTTACCATTCAAAATTGTGAACCTAAACCATTCCCAGATCCCCTTGAACACACACAAAAAATTTCATCAAAATCGGTCCAGTCGTTTGAGAGAAGTTCAGTGACATACACACCCACAGAAGAATTATATATATAAAGATATCCGTGCTTGTGATTAAAGTTGGTGAACTTGAAACAAAAATAAGTGAGCAAAATGTAATTATCTCTCAACTAAAATCAGTTACACCTAACCATCAAGTACCTTCAATTGGTGAAACGGCATTTATTACCCTCACAAACGCCGACACTGAAGTTGTTGATACCGAGCCCTTACAGCGCTTAACGCGCCCAGCTCGTCTAAAAGCCGTTGAAGCCATCAGCGGTAAAGCAACGAAGAAACAAAAACCGTCGAGCGCTGTTGAAGCTAGAAAGACTCGTGCGCACAACGAAGACGAACCGAAGGCACCCGACGGCGCCCGAGAGTTACCCGTTGCAATGACGACGTGTGGGGCCATGAAATCGACCTACGCAGATGTGGCGAACGTTACATCTGAGTATTCTTCAGTCGTGATTCATAAATCGGATGAAGGGATAGATAATGGAATCGAACGCTTTACAGCATGGACACAACCTCGTCGTTTCCGTCGTTCTGTAATAAGAGCGACAGGTGAAGCAGACACCGAATTACTGACTATTGAACCAGCAAAATATGTTCATGTATGGAATTTTCACCCAGATGTGATGAAAAGATCTCAATATATCTTAAAAAGAAACAACCAGACTCAGATTTTACAATCAAAAAACCAGACCCTACCCACGAAAACCACAACTGTTTTATAATAGGAGGATATGGTGAATATTTCAAGTTTCTAATGTGTCCGGGTAACTGGCCGGCGGGAACATCGATTCAGCAATGGTACACTTCACGAAATCGTACAAAAAATGTTAGTCATTCCTTTCGAACCCAAAATCAAAGAGAAGCCTAAAACGTTAATAAGCAAAATATACTACCAAAACGTTCGGGGTGTAAAAAGTAGAACGGATGAAATAAAGGCTGCGCTAAGCGAACTTCCTGGCCACACATTGGCACTCACAGAAACAAACTTAGACGACAGCGTTTATGATTCCGAGTTGTTCACGCCTGATTACTCTGTTTTGCGCTGCGACCGACAAGGCGATAGGGGAGGTGGAGTGCTACTAGCAGTGCGCCAGCCATACCAACTGCGCAAGGTGAGCTTGGAGTGCTCACCGGAGGATGAACTTGTCGCCGGCCAAATAAGTCTTGGCAAATATCGCTGTATTTGTTGTTTTGTTTATCTACTACCGAAAATACCAAACGCAAGATACTACTCTATTTTTAACTGTATAGAAACTTTGATATCAATGCAAACAACACCAGTAATAGTAGTAGGGGACTTTAATCTGTACTCGGTCCCACAGTCAGTGCGCGAGGATTATAAATTATTCTTATCTATATGTAACCTTACTCAACATAACACCATCAACAATGATCTCAACCGAGTACTTGACTTGGTTTTAAGTTGTGCGGATCATGTAGCGCCCACTGTTTCGGTATCCAAGGTGAGTCTTGTTGAATCAGAAATTCACCACCTTCCATTACAAATTACAGTGAATATAAATAGATTTTACCTACCTACCCGCACGTCTCGAACCCAAGATATAAACAAAGAAAATCCTATACGTTTCCGTAACTTTAGAAAAGCAAATGATTGCGAACTGTACTCACAATTATCTCTCATTGATTGGTCACCGATATATAAGACAACAGACCCTAATCAAGCCGTGTCTTACATGTACGATAAAATAAATAATACCTTTGAGAAGTTTGTCCCTTACACTAAACCATCAAATACACCTAATAAATATCCTGAATGGTACAATCGCGAATTACTATATTATTTACATTTAAAAAACTTCTTCCACAAAACATACAAAATGTCGAATAAAAACCAATTATATTAAGCGTTTTTTAGTTATCATAGAAAACAATTTAAATCTTTACCAGAAAAAAAACAAATATACCCACTTTAGAAAAATTGAAAATAGTATTTTATATAACCCAAATACTTTTTGGTCCTTTATTAAACAGACTAGGAAGTCAAATGAACCTTCAACATTTGGCATGTTAAACTCGCAACAAGTGGCTGATGCTTTTGCCGCGTTCTTCAGCAGTGTGTTTTTGTCCAGTGCGCCCGTAGTGGACCCGCGCTTTGCGATGACAGCCGCCCTAAACTTACATCATGCATGTACCGGACCTGATGTTCACGTTCAAGTAGACTACATAGAAAAACGTGACGTATTAAACGCTCTAAAAAAACTGCGACCCAAATTCACCCAGGGTCCCGATGGGGTACCTCAGATAATTGTTCGCGACTGCTATGCAGTTTTCGCGAATCCACTTCTACATATATTTAACTTATGTCTCAAACATCATATATATCCTTCTGTATGGAAAACAACCAAAGTTCTACCCATACACAAGAGTGGCTCCATGGGTGATACACAATTATCGTGCAGTAGCAGTTTTATCGGTCTTCGGTAAAGTAATGGAATCTATATTATACAATCTCATATACAATCAGCTACGAGGATGGTTCTGTGACCAACAGCACGGTTTTTTGCCGGGCCGATCGACCACATCAAACCTCTTACATATTACAATGATGATTTCAAATGAAATTGATGCGAGGAAACAGGTGGACGTGGCGTATTTTGATTTTCAAAAGGCATTTAATCAGATAAATAATGATGTGCTGCTTACCAAGATGGCGAACATAGGTTTTTCGGAAAATCTCATATGTTTCTTCTCAAACTACTTTTCAAATCGTAAACAGTATGTTTTATACAGCAATTCTAAATCTGAAGAATATAGCATCTACTCAGGTATAGGTCAAGGTAGCTGTCTTGGCCCATTATTATTCTTAATAATAATAAATGATTTACCATCTAAAGTTCAAAATAGTACCTGCTTGATGTTCGCCGATGACGTTAAATTAGCGCGGCCGATTGCCACCACCTCTGACTGCGCTCTGTTACAGGCCGATATTGATACTGTATGTAATTGGGGCCGCCTAAACAGTTTAAACCTTAACATTAACAAGTGTGTTGTGGTGTCATATGGTCGGGCCCGTTCTCTCATTCACGAGAATTACACAATATCGCAAACCGTCTTGCGATGAGCGACGACAGTGAAGGATTTGTGTACTTGGTTCGATACTCAAATGACATTTCGCGACCATTTTGATAAAATGTGTAAAAAGGCTCGGAAAAGTCTCGGATTTGTTCTAAGACAATCCAATCGCTTTAACAGCAAACTAACACTGAGTGTCTTATTTAATGCGTATGTTCGAAGTACCTTGGAGACGAATGCTTTAGTGTGGAATCCATATCAGGCCCAACATGTACTGCAGGTGACGAAGGTGCAGAAGTCTTTCGTTAGATACCTATTTAAACGATTGTATTATTACTATCCATATTTGTACCCCACATTATATGTTATAGGGACGGTCGACTATCGTATGTTGGCGGTACGTCGTAACCTAGCTCTGGTAGCATATGTCTTCCGCTTAATACGTGGTTTTACATATAATCCAACATTGCTGGCGCAGATAGATTTCCACGAATTTATTACGTTTGTGTCCAAATATGAACTGTTTTTTACAATTTTATACTATGCTGATGAATTCTTATTGCAATGTTACCTACTTTCTGTTTTACGACTTGAATGCTTTTTATTTTACAATGTAATGATACTGTAAGTCCATAATCACTTTCTGCGCATGGATTGTTCTGTTAGCATTAAGGTGTCTGTAAATAATAGTAATAAATAAATAAATTGTAATTTAGTTTCTGTAACCAGTTCATAGTCAAAAACTTACATTTGTTTTTGGTAAGGGATATAAACTTAGCGCCCTATTTAATTTATTATATAAAGTTGGACCTTGGTAACCAAAAAAACGTACAGGGCAATCTTTATCCTTACGACCCTTGTGTCGGTTTTTTTCCGGTTCATATGTTGTTACACAATGTTGTTTAATCACGGTATGCAATATATAAAGTTGTCGCACTGTCAAAGCTTCTGATTTTTTGTAAAGGTCGACCGTTGCGTGGTAAAAAAGTAGGAACAAGCTTACTTACAGAAGGGCTCTTTGTGCTCTCTCAATTTTAAGGAAGCTAGTTTTACATGCGCCACCCCAGGAGGTGATGCAGTACGTAAGCTGAGATTGACAGAGGGCATAGTACACAGATTTAATGACAGCTTTTGGGGCAACTTGTCTTAAAGCTTTAAACAAAACTATTAATTTGCATACTCTCGCAGCAAGAAGATTGATGTGCTCATTAAATTTTAGATTTCTGCCAATGATTACGCCTAAATATTTGGTTGATGCAGTATTTTTAAGCTCAGGGCATGAGCAGTCTGTATCATTGACATTACGACATGAATGTGAGATTATACGAAGGGAGGGATCAGGTGCGTCATTGGATTTGGTTGAGAACGTTATATAAGTAGACTTTGCGACATTTAATGTGAGCATATTTTTATTTAACCATTTTATAACGGTATTCATTCCTCTCTGGGCATTTAAAAATACTTCGTTCCATGAATTGCCACAAAAGAGTACAGCAGTATCATCTGCAAACGTGCCGATCTTTGTATTTGGAAGCTCAATCGTGCAGAGATCGTTAATGTACACTAAGAACAAGGTCGGACCCAGAATACTGCCCTGAGGAACACCAAAGTTGATGGGTATCTCTTCGCTGATTGTATTACCGATTTTTACACATTGAGTTCTATCAGTCGAGTAATCTTGTATAAGTTTCAGTTGTAGATCCCTGACACCGATGGTCTCAAGTTTTTTTAGCAGGATAGGGACAGAAACTATGTCAAACGCTTTGGCTAAATCCAAAAATAATCCTATAGTTTTCTTTTTAGTGTCTAAGTTGTTGACTATGTAGCTAGTAAGATCCAATACTGCATCTGCTGTGGATCTTTTTGCTCTTAAACCATATTGTGCTTGTGACAATAGATTTTTATTTTCCAAATATTTAACTAGTCTATTGTTAATAATGCATTCTAGTATTTTTGAGAGAGTAGGGAGAATGGAGATAGGTCTATAATTATTGACACAGCCTCTGTCACCACTCTTATGTATTGGATGAACTCGTGATTTCTTATAGATTTTTGGAAATACTCCGGTTGTAAGAGACAGATTACATATGTACGTTATCGGTGATACTAGAATAAGCGTATTTGTCTTTAAAATGTCACTAGATATTCCGTCCAGCCCAACCGAGAACTCACTTTTTAAGCCTGCTATTAATGTCCTGACTTCATCATCATCAGTGAAAAGAAGAGTAAAAGAATGACGGCATGAACTTACAGTGATATATTCTGTTTGTAGGTTATTTTTTTTGGATATTTTCAGCTGGCGTTTTTCCAACACTTGCAAAGTAGTTGTTGACGTGATTTACTGATGTTTGTGGGTCACATGTGTTTATTAAATCTAGTTAACTGTTTTTGGATTTTTTCACACCAGTAACCTCTTTAACGATTTTCCAAATCTTTTTACTATCTTTACCTGCGTCTTGAAATTGGAGTTTCTCAAAATCTCTTTTAATTTTTTTTAAGAGAGTCGAACAGAAATTACGATACCTTTTGTAGGTAGTTTTAAGGACTTCATTTTCAGGATTTTTCTTTATTTTCTTATACAAGTTGTTGCGATTTTTAGTGCATCTTAATATCCCAGGGGTTATCCAGGGTTTTAAGATTTTTTTTCTGCTTGGTAGTTTCACTTCTTTGGTATTATTTTGAATAGCTTTGTAAAGGATATTATGAAATAAACTAGCGGCTTCGTTAGCATCTCCGATTGCGTACAGTGGGCCAAAATCAACATTAGTTAGTTCTGCATTTAAAAGGTTATAATCTATGCGTTTAGATATTTTAGCAGGTTTAGATTTGGGAAGAGCAGCTATGTATAAGGCAACATTATTATGATCGGTAAGAGTTGTTTTTAGGATAAGACAATGTGCTGTTAATGTGGTTTTAAGAAGTGTGTGATCTAGACATGTTTTTTTGTGCGTAGGGTGTGTGTAGGCAGGCATTATGCCATGAAACGCCATCAAATCGAGGTAGGCGGAAAGGTTAGCGTCGGTACTTTGTTCAGCTATTTATATTTATGTCTCCCAACAGTATAATATTTTGCTTAGATGAATATTTTGATAGCACGTTGTTTATTGATTGCAAGAAGTTGTCAATATTTTTGTACCCAGGGGGTCTATAAATAACCAAAGCTACTGTATCATTATTTGTGGTAACCACCAGGCAGTTTGCATCGATTATTGTTGGTTCTTCAACTGCAATGAATAAACTGCTTTTGTAGTACACGACTACACCTTCATTCTGCGTATGGTTGTTAGTGGAAGCAAAGCTATATCCATCTATAGAGGGTAAATATGGAGTTGATAGGAGCCAGCACTCAGTCAGGACTATGCAATCCCAGTCCACCCCTGTCCTGGCCAGTATCAGTAGTAATCCAGGTAAGTTACATTTTAAGCTCCTAATATTTTGTTGAAAGATTTTAAGACATTGTCTTGAGTTAGGTAAGTAAGACGAGCAATCCTCGGCATCGCAGATGGTCGATTCTGCAACGTCAAAATTGTCTATTTCGCTTTGTAAATTAAATAATTCATTGAATTTTTCAAAAAAAAAAAATTAACGGGATAGTTTTGGATAGGTAGTTTGACCATAAAATTATTTACTGAATCATTTTGAAGTACAAGGGAGCTACTATAAACAAAATTTGGACTTGTGGACCTGGTCCCGAAAGAAGTTATCATGATGGATGTAACATAATATTTAAAAAGTGGTTCAATATAGTGGAGTAGTGAGTGTGTAGTGGATGTATTGTTTGGTGTTGGTATATTAGTAATAGTATTGTGTTTACAGTGTATGTGATTATGCTTATTGAATAAATTTATAAAAAAAGAATAATGGCAGGTGCTTATTAATGAAAAAAATAAAATGCGCATACTTAGGCGCATAGTGAAACTATAAGTAGGTAGGTCGGCTGTAAAAACTAGTCAAATGTTTTTCTCTAAGTTTCTAAGATCTTCCTCGGAGTTTATACGTAGTCGATGCTGATCGCCTTTACGTTTTAAAAACACTTTCCCATAAGATATCCAGCAGTGGTCGAAGCTGTGTCTTTTTGCGAATAACCTTGTTTCGTAGTGTAGTCGTCTAACGGAAGCAGTAAGTGATTCAGCCACATATATTGGTTTATCAGGTCCAGCGATGATCAACTTATTGGTACTCAGTCGTTTATCACTGTTTGAATTATTGTAAGTGACAGTAGCACGCAAAAACTTTTCTCTTTTTATGGTCGATGTGAAGTCCACCACAATTATACCAGATGGTTTGTCTTTCCGCTTAATGCGAAATGCATCTCGGATATCCGAGTCCAAGATTGGTACGCTAATAACAGTTCCAATCCTTTTTGCAATCTCGACCAAGTGTTCTTTGTTCTCAGGTTCAGTGACGGGAACATTTCTTATCTCAATCATAGAGGTCCGCATGTTTTTTTCAAATTGTTCTACTTTTATCTCAAGAGTTTTAATACGGCTCTTTAAAGAGCCATTTTCTTTTTGTAAAGACTTCAGGTTACCCAGAACTTCATCATATTTTTCGGACAGCAACATCATCGATTTTTTTATATCGATGTTTTGATTCGTTAATTCCTTCATAGATGATTCCAAGGAGGTAAATTTCGAGTCTTGCTGCTTTTTTATTTCTTCTACCCTTACAAGAATGTCGGATAGTGTTACATAAGAAAGGTTCGAAAAATGATATTGTAAACTACAGGCCTATTTCTAAGCTCTGTCATCTAGCTAAAATCTTTGAGCGATTAGTTTTTGATCAAACATTCGAATGTTTAAAAAATGAACTTATTCTTGAGCAACACGGTTTTATCAAAGGTAGATCAACCACGACCAATTTAGTTATCTTTAATGAATATTTAAGTAATAATATGGATAATAATAATCAAATTTTTATTTAATTTTATAATTTAATTTTATATAATTTTATTTATTTGACCAATATAAATATTACAGTGTAGGACATTTCAGTTTAACATAGATCTTAGACAATAATTAGACTAAGTTACACTAGCGTTAATCTATAGTAGTGTTATTTTATGATTAGATTTCATAAAGATCTTACGATTTTGTTTAAAAACTTTAGTCGCTGCCTGCCTGAACTAGGGTAAACCTGTAAATAGATGCAATATATACAGATAATACTAAAGCATTTGATAGAATAGATCACAGAATATTATTATACAAAATGGCAGGTTTGGGCATAGGTGGCAATCTTATTCAATGGTTTGCATCATATCTGACTAATAGAAAGCAAGCTGTTGTTCTAGATGGGTGTTCTTCTAACTGGGTAGATATCCCGTCGGGTGTTCCGCAAGGATCGTTATTAGGACCACTTCTATTTATTTTATTTATCAACGACATTGCTTCCTGTTTTTTAAATTCTAAATTTCTATTGTTTGCTGATGACATGAAGATATTCCGTATTATTAATAATGTTGGAGATGCGTTACTTCTTCAGGAAGATTTAGATAGATTAGACATGTATTGTGAACGTAACAAAGTGGACTTAAACGTATCTAAATGCTTTTCTATCACCTTTACACGGAAACGCAACATTTTTATCTTCTCATACAAATTAAAAGGTTGTAGTCTTCAGGCGACTAGTGTGATTAGGGACCTGGGTGTTTTACACGACGGTAAATTGCTGTTTGACCGGCACATCGAACATATTATTGACAAAGCTTACAAAGCACTTGGTTTCATAATTCGCGTTTCCAGACCTTTTAAGCATATGAAAACAATAAAAATTCTCTACTGTGCCTATGTACGCAGCCATCTCGAGTTTTCGAGCCAAATTTGGAATCCCTGTTATAATGTCTACAGTAATAATATAGAGAAAATCCAAAAACGGTTTATCAGATACCTAGGTTTTAAATTCAAACTACCTCATCTCGATTACGAACAGCAATGCAGTAAACTACATCTTTTGCCTCTTTCTCTCCGTAGGCAAATAGCTGATATCTTTCTCCTCTTAAATATAGCTCAAAGCAGGTTAGACTGTCCTGATGTCCTTTGCAATATTAAACTTAATGTGCCCACCAGAAATTTGCGTTCCAGTAGTCTACTCCATGTTCCATTTTGCCACAGTAATTATCGGTATAACAGCTACATACCCAGGGTTTCTAGATCTTTTAATAGACTAAACCACAGTGAACTCATAGATCTATTCTGCAGTAGTACCAGAAACCTCAAAAATGTTATATCTTTAGATCCTAAACTGTTGTAACTATCTATGTATATGTAAGTCTATTTAGTATGTATTATTATAGATACCAGCACTGTTTTCTGTCTACATGTGGAAGCTTGTAAATGGCATCTAGATAATTAACATAATATGTATTTTGTAAATTTAGCCGTAAGCTCCCCAAATATAATAAAATAATAAAATAAAATAAAATAAAATAAAATATCCGCAGTGTTGGAGGGATCATTGAAGCGTCGTTTAGTTCGTTTCATAATATTCGAATCTAGGAGCTGTCTACTTTGGGGCATATAAAGCGCAGGGTCAGATCCGAAATGAGAAGGAGCATCGGTCTTTGGTGGTGTACGTGAGACAGACATTTTTATCGAGTCACTTTTTTTCAGATCAATAGTTCGAAGTTTTGTTTTTTTAACACTACACAGAAATATTTATACTTAAGACTGTGCACCAATATTTACTACCTATCCTCTGTTTCCTGTAAGTTGTCTCAAGTGACAGAGCGTTATAAGTCTCAGCTGTGTGACGGTGTTAATTTTCGATGTTAATTATGGCAACACTACCCGGAAGTTGAATGCTCTATGACCAGTGATGTTGACAGATGACGTAGTAAAACTTGACGAATGACGTTGTCAGGTGACAGTTGATATGTCAAAGAATATGAGGGTAGACTTAACTGTTATGTCCGTTTCGTTTGTTGCTGCCTTCTTCGCTCACTGCCTGTGCGATCTGCTGCCACGTTATGAGCGCCTGGTACTTCACTATTTTATTTACTATTAAATATTAATTGCAATAAGTTAATGCAGTTAGTAGCCCAATAATAGTTTTGATCGAGCATAAAATTTTCTTTGTTTTTGATTTTAGTGAGTATCTGTAATTGATGCATGAAAAGGTTGTGCTCGTGGTATGACGGATGAGACACCATTGTGTGTGTATATTCGAGAGTGTATTAGCATATGTTGTGTGTAGATTTGCACATAGTATGTTGATTAATAACTTAAGTAGTTAAATGATGAAAATAGCATTAACGAATGACATGCTACAAGTTTGAAAATTGTTTCGTAGTTGTTGAGTCTAGTCAGTTCGAGACTTTTTCTTTTATTTTCTTTAGGTTCCTTTCCGATTCGATGCTGATATGTGGGTCTCGAGCCCATTTTCGTGAGAAGATCTTGCCGTTTGTAACCCAGCAGAAACTGTATTCGTGGAGTTTTGCTTATTCTCTTGCTTGAAAATATAGTTTTATATAATATATATATTTTTTGATGTACCTGGGATGTTAATAAGTGTACAGTTTAATTTGTCGTTACTCTCTGTTATATTTTTTGTATAGTGATAATAAGGATTCCTTAATAATAACAAACATAAGGTCTACAATCATAGGTTGACTTTCGTCCTTCTATGTATATATTCTATATACATTCAGTCAAAAAAGTATCGGGAATGGATGATTTGTTTAAGGTTCCAAATTCAAATTTTTGTTTTTTTTTTGTTGTTAGATTGGCACAACTATTTTCCATTTTAGCGCGGAGTTTGAGTTGCATCTGTTATAAATATTAAATACAGTGCTGTTTTTAGTTATATCATATCTAGTGTATATTACGAATTTCATAACGGACAAAAACATCGAACAAAGAATTTGTCTTAAATTTTGCATCGCCAATGAAATTTCGTGTTCGGAGTCACTGAAAATGTTACAGAAAGCTTATGGTGAATCGACTTTTTTAAAAACACGTGCTTATGAGTGGTACAAAGCGTTCAAAAGCGGTTGAGATGTGATGGAAGATTTGCCTCGCTCTGGTAGGCCATCAACGTATGCAACTGAAGTTAACATCGCAAAAGTGAAGGAAATATTGACTGAAAATCCTCATTCAACTGTGTCTTTCTGTATCTCACGAGTCGATCCGTACCATTTTAACTAATCATTTGGGTATGAAACATGTTACCGCTCGGCTAGTCCCAAAAGACCTGAATTTTCTCCAAAAACTCAATCGCATGAGAGTCGCTGAGGACATGCTAGAACAAGTCAGTTCCGACCTAACATTCATGAAACGCATTGTTACTGGTGACGATACGTGGGTTTACGAGTTTTACATGCAAACGAGTCAACAACCTTCCAACTGAACCGAAACCGAATAAACCACGTCAAAGTCGATCAAAAGTCAAAATCATGTTGACTGTTTTCTTTGACTATTGCGGTGTTCACTCGGAATTCTTGCCGGAACGTCAAACGGTAAATAAACGGCATTTAAGAGAGCAAATTCGACGAAAAAGGCCAGATTTGTGAAAACAAAATTCTTGGATTTTGAACCACGATAATTCGCCTTCGCGAAATGCCATCATTGTGAACGGATTTAGTGTTTAGAGTATTTTGGAGGAAACGCATGGAGTTTGTAACTGCTGTATGCTTAAATTGTTGCATAAAAATCAGGACTTGAGTTACTCATGTGGTATACGCTCTTAGTGTATAATCTTTGTTGGGGTGCGTGGTCCGGAACCTCCATGTGGTGCACCCTGGGCAACGGAGACGGCAGCGCCTCTCTCCCTAGGTGGGGGAGGCGCTGCCGTCTGCGGCCAATTCCGGCCGAGGTGGGAACGGCCCGCCAAGGGCTGTTCGGAGGGCTGCTTTCCGCGTGTCCCTCTGTTTGGCAGAGGGCATAGGGGAGAGCGGGCTGGGGGCGGACGGGTCCACTGCCGCTAGCTCTGTCCAGAGGTGGGGGACACTGGTCTGACGCAGACCACCGTCCGGCCATGTCGTAACCCTGGCTGGCAACAGTCAGGAATGACGGCTCTTCGAGGGCTACGGGGAAAGGCAACCTCTATAAAAAATCCTGGGGCGGACGGACCCGGTCTGGTGCAGACCCCGTCCGGCCCAGCCGTAATCCTGAATGGAAAGGACCGGTGGATCTTCAGATCCGCGAGGTCGTAAACCTCTATAAAAAATGCTCTAAGCCCACGTTCTGACGCCTGGCAAGGGGCGAGTCGCTGGAGGGAGTCCAGTGCGGGATAGTAAGGCGTCCCCATCGAAGGACGTTAAACTATTTAAATGACATGAGGCCAAAGATGAATAAATCTACCCAGGAGGGTTCCGGGCACACAGTGTCTGGGGAATCCCTCCCGGAGCCAAATGGCTCCGGCAGCTCCCAGTCGTATTCTGGGGGGAGCACCGAATGTCGAACCTGCCCGTCGCCGAGCTGTAAATCCGGCGACGTTATCGCGGAGGACGCGAAAAACCTGGAGGTAGTGTCAAACACCGACACTGCCTCGGAGATGAGCGGAGCGAGTACCCCTATGGTCTCAGCTGCGGAGCAGCACCAGAAGGGTACTCCAAATTGCAAAAGGCGCTCGCTTCGCCTGGGCCTGAAGAGGCAATGGGAGTCGGTCTCGAGCGATGAAGCCACGGCTCCCAAAGTCGGCACAAGCCGCAGAGGCGCTCGCGGCGGAGGCCGACTCCCCAAAGCCAGGGTAGCCCAAAAGAGGGTGACGGGGGTCGCGTCCGAGAGGTCGACCACTGGTGTGGGGAGCGAGGGTGGGGGTGCTGGCCCCGATGAGCTGCGAGGCAAAATCGGCAACCCCGTCGACCGGATTGAGGAGGCAATCGGCGCGGCCGATTGCTTGCTTCAGACGTCCGGGGTGGCCGGGGGCCCCCAGCAGGAGGCCCTGGTAGCGGTCGTGCGCTCCATAATTGAGGCGGGTAGACGCCTCGTGGCCGAGAGCAAGGCCCACGTCAGGGAGAGAGCCCGCCTCGAGGCGGATCTCGTCAAGGCTCGTGCCCACGCTGGTGCCACACCAGCGCCTTTGGCACCGTTGGCGCTGTCCGCCCCGGAGCGTGAGCCGGACTTAGTCCGACTCATGGCGGAGATGGAGGAGCGGATAATGAGGCGCATCTCCGCAATAGAGAGCGCCCGTTGTCGCCCACCTCTGGCTCCGCCAAGGGCAACCTATGCGGCCGCTGCCAGGGCGGGCCTAACAGCCCAGCCAGCAGCAGCCCCAGAAGGCCGGTAAGGGCAAAGGGAGGGGGAAGGCGGCCCCAACCCAAGCCCTAGTCTCGGCCCCGGCTGACACCGTACAGCGCCCGTTGGAGCGGGGCTGGACTGTGGCCGAGGATAGTAAAGGCGAAAGGCCGCCAAAAAAGCGGCCGGCTCCTCGGCCGTCGTTATCACTTTCAAGAAAGTCAAGGCCAACATGGACCTCAAAGCCCTCGACATTCCGGGCGTCCGGTGTAAAAACACACGGACGGGAGCCCGACTCCTCGAGGTCGCCGGCGCTACCAGTGGCCCCAAAGCCGACGCCCTAGCGGCTAAGCTGAGGGAGTCACTGGATGCAGCTGACGTCCGAGTGTCCAGGCCCACTAAATGCGCCGAAGTTCGCATCACGGGCCTGGACGACTCTGTCACGGCGGACGAGCTCAGACTCGCCGTGGCGGAGACGGGAAGCTGCCCTCTGGACAACGTAAAGGCCGGAGCAATACGCTTCGGCCCCGGTGGACAGGGGGCAGCGGTTGTCAGCTGCCCCATCGCGGCGGCCCAGAAGGTCGCCGATGGACGGAGCCTCCTGGTCGGAGGTTTCCTGAGGGCGCAGGCACGACTCCTGCAAGCCCGACTGGCAAGGTGCTTCAGGTGCCTGTCGGTGGGGCACGTAGGGGTGCACTGCACGGCGGAGGCCACCGTAGGTGACCGATGCTTCCATGCTGTGACCAGCCCGGTCACAAGGCGGGTGGCTGCAACGCTCCGCTGCGTTGCTTTAGGTGCGCAGCGGGGGGCAAGCCTGCCGACCACCGGATTGGTGGTAAGGCCTGTGCCCTATCAGGACCGAAGCCGGGAGGCCGACCTTCCGCCTCCGGGCCGCTGATCCAGACGGGGAGTGCCGCTGGACAGCAGCAAAGTTCGCTGCGGGATGCGGGGATGGAAGTCCAGTGATGGATCCACATCTCCGCATCCTCCAGGTGAACGTAGGCCACGGTGCCGATGCTCAGGATCTACTGCTCCAGAGCATGGCACAGTGGTCCATCAACATCGCCGCTGTCGCCAAACCATATGTCCATCGGTTTCTCGGGCCTGCCTGGGAGACCGACTTGGACGGCACGGCGGCCCTGGTGCACGGTACCGCAGCCGGCACTCCACCTCTTGCAGTAGTTGCAAGGGGACAGGGCTGTATAGCGGTGATAGTTGGGGATATAGCGGTCGTGGCCGCTTATTTCACGCCGAACCGAAACCTAACTGAGTACGAGCAATGGCTCGCTCAGCGTGCCGTCGTCGTCGATGCCTGTCGCCCCCACCCAGTTCTTGGGACTTCAACGCCATCAACTTCAACGCCTGGTCGCAGGCTTAGGGTTCCCTGCACACGAACCCGAGGGGCAGGGCATTGGAGAACTGGGCTGAAAGATTCGGCCTAGTTCTCCTAAACCGGAGGGCCGTGGCCACGTTCGTGACGGCGAGGGGTAGATCGATCAGTTCGATCGAGGGGTAGTGGACATCTCGTTCGCATGCCCCTCGCTAGCGCGTCGTGTCCAGGGCTGGCGCGTCGTTGTCGGGGAGGAGACAGGTTCGGATCACCGATATATTCGGTTTGACGTCTCCGCCCCTACAGATGGCGCGCCGGTCAGACCGGCACCACCTGAACCACGTTGGGCGCTCAAGCGCTTAGATCGCGACCTCCTCCTGGAAGCCGCCATCGTACAGGCCTGGGCTCCTGCGCCGGACAGGCCTGTCGACGTCGATGCTGAGGCACAGTGGTTCCGGGAGGCCATGACTCGCGTCTGCGATGCGGCGATGCCTAGGGCTCAGCCCAATACTGCGAGGCGCCAGGTCTACTGGTGGTCGCCGGAGATCGCACGGCTGCGTCAAGCCTGCGTGACCGCGCTAAAGCGGGCCAAGAGCCAGGCCCGCCGCGAGATGCTGGAGACACTGGAGCGGGATCCGTGGGGACGCCCCTACCGTATAGTTAGGGGCAAGATGCGCCCGTGGGCCCCGCCGCTCACCCGGTGTCTTCAGCCAGAGCTGCTTGAGAGGGTCGTTGGCTTCCTGTTCCCAACGCGAGTGGTGGAGCATACTCCGCCACAGATGGCTCCGCCTCCGGCGCTTGAGGCGCCTAACGTGGATGACGACGACGTGCCTGAGGTCACTGGGGTGGAACTAAGGGTGGCGGTGTTACGGCTTAAAGCTAAAAACACCGCCCCGGTGACCCGATGGCATTCCTGGCCGAGCGTGGGTCCTGGCCTTAGTCGACGAGGCTCTCGAGCCCCGACTGCCAGGTACCGCAGGCGACTCAGGCGCCGGAGGTCGCAGAACGACCTCCGTCCTCCATAAGCGCAGGCCTGGGGGTGACAGGTGAGGCCATCTGTCACCCTAGCAGAAGCAGGCCAGGGTGGCGGTGAGCGCGTTGCGAAGCGCGCTCGCTTCCAGGGGTCCGACATGCCACCGATAGGTGGTATCCGAGGGGATTTCCGCACGGAAAAAAAAAAAGAAAAAAAAAAAGTGTATAATCTTTGTTGTGTAAACAAAATATAAAATATTATGGATGTCCATGATTATATGGTCACACCATTTTAGATAAACTATTCCTATATATTGTGATGTGTTTTTAAATCGAAAGAGAGAATCACAAGAGTGGTATTCGGTGTAACAATGTTGTTCGCAACTATATTACCGTGGGTGGTGGTGCTCACATGCAGCGTGATAACAGTAGCGAAATGGAGACAAGAATAATTTCAAGAACATTAAGTGAAGATTTGATGGATTTATGCACTTATGATGGTCAGTGGAATATAAAACAGGTAGAGCTCTTGGATAGTAACGGTGTGCGTTTGTAGAGATTTCTAATTGAATTTTATTTTCGCGATGAAGACGATTTGATTAGCCACTCTACGATTTTAAGAAGTATTTTTAATGTGGATAAAGCACCTGAAATAAATATAACATTGCGTAGTGAGAGTAATACACTGTTACTGTATAAATTGGAAATTACAAGATTCCCACACCATCACCGTAGCAAGCGAAGTGGTTGGGAGGGGAGTACCTTACAGCAAAAGCTGTCATCCAATTTGTATGAGCAAGCCTATAGGGATAAGAGAGGTTTGGAGATAAGTGTAAAAGTACCTAGAGGTGGTAAGATTACAACTCTCAAACCTAACGAAGGAAGTGAAGGAACCACCACTGAATTGTGGGGGGAGAAAGAAATAACTGAGAAGAGTCCACTTCCTATCCTGGTCACAGATAAACCTTTAAGCGAGTGTTCTGCATTGGGCTCATCACCAATTAGATAAATTGGGGGGGAATGAGATGTCAGATGTAGAATGTGAAGCGAGTATACCTACTAAGGAACCAATATACTAAGGAATCATCATTATAATTTTATATTTTTTTTCTGGTTAGAATACATTGGTGTAATTTTTGTATTAAATTTTATTGTGTTTAGAATACATTGTTGATGTCAGTTTTTCCTACTTTTGTATCTGTTATTATGGTTAAGTCCTATGAAAATGTATAGGTATGGGTTCATATAAATATGCCTCAGGAATGGACTTTGACCATAATACAACCAGAGTCCACTACCGTGCTAACTGAAATAAATATATCGTGAATTTAATAAAATATATAACAGGGTAACCTCTGTCTACCAACGAAGAAATTGTAAGTGAATAATATTTTAATAATATTTTATAAATATGTCTTCGAAGCAAGCTATTTCCAAACTAAACCAATATGGTAATAGAACGTGGATGAAGATGGGGGATCTTGAAATAGATAAACCCCATAAAATTATTGAGGCGATTCGAGTGCCTTCGAAGTACTATGTGAATACGATGCAAACGGCTGTTCAATTAGAGAATGGGTATATAATTACCCTACCGTCGGGATTTAATGATCTCAGTGATGATATGTTTGAACACCTTCAGACCGGAGTGTATATGATAAATACGGGTCCAAATGGTAAAACATGGAAAATTATTTTTACAAATGGGTTATTAGTATAATAAAAATATAATTTTTATTGCAGTTTTTCAAGATAATTCGTAGTCGCTGTCATAAAGTCTCAAATACCTGCTATATAGAGTATAAACACAAAATTGAGATTAATATTCAGAAAAATTCGAAAATGTTTTGGTCCCATATCAAAAATAAACGTAGTGGGTTATCCACGCTCCCCACTCGTATGTACATGAAGGTGTCCGTCGCAGATACGGGTCCGGGTATTGCAAACTTATTTGCTAGTTATTTTTCTTCTATATATAATGGCACAGGACATGCTTGCTTAGCAAACTCTGAAATAGCCGAAACTTCAAACGGCAATACCGTTTGAAGTTTCGGCTATTTCAGACAAGACTAGGGTACAATTTATTGAGGAGGAAGTAGCGAAGGCATTGAACAAGCTTGATGTTTCTAAGAGCCCTGGGCCAGATGGCATTCCGCCAATATTTATCAAGAGATGTAGCAGGTTTCTTGCATCTCCCCTATGCAAAATTTATAATAGCTCTCTTGAACATGGTCAATTTCCTGAGGTTTGGAAACGGGCTAGAATCGTTCCAGTTTATAAAAAAGACGATCCTTCTCAGTTTATAAACTATCGCCCCATCTCTTTACTTTCGTGTTTTGCAAAGATCTTCGAGTCTCTTTTATGTCCTATTATTACTCATCATTAGGATCCCATAATATCTGTCCATCAGCATGGGTTTAAAATTGGTCGAGGTGTACAATCAAACTTGGCCGAGTTTTGTGAATGATGTATCGCGTGCTCTTGACAGAGGACATGAAGTTGATGCGGTGTACACTGACTTCAGTAGTGCCTTTGACAAAGTCAATCACTCGCTGCTGCTGCCCAGATTGGAATCGGCTGGGGTGCATGGATCGCTTCTAAGGTGGTTTGAATCTTACTTGGCAAAGCGGTCCCTGGTTGTTGTTGTGAGTGGATACGAGTCAGGGCCTTATTATGCCGTTTCGGGGGTACCGCAAGGTTCTCACCTTGGTCCGTGTCTATTTTCACTCTTCATCAACACTATTACTGCTGAAATCACTAATAGCAAGTATTTACTTTTTGCTGATGACCTCAAATTATACAAAACTATATCATCCAATGATGATATTTCCCACGTCTCTGAATATGTGCTTTCTATCCGTCGTGATGAAATCGATCTCATTTCTGGTCATAGCGTCGGGGCTTTGCCACGTCCACTTCCTTTGGGGCTGTTTCTTGAAGAAAGAGTTCATCAAAAAGAGCCCCTCCCGTTCGAGGAAGTTGACCAGCATTTGCCCCCTATGATTCCTGTTTCCAAATCCATGGGATCCTACTACCGATTCGCCGCAATTCTGTACTCCCACTTTAGCGTTGAAGTCACCCATAACAACGCTGTAGTGGGTCTTAGTTGTGAAGTGAAGGGCCCTCGATATGTCATCGCACATATCCTCCACCTCGTCGTCCGAGTGTGCCGAGGTCGGTGCGTACACTTGCACAAACATAATGAGGTACGCTACCCTGTTCGACACACTGGAAATTTCCACAACGTTGTCAGATAGGGACTTATTTACCAGAAACCCAACGCCACCTTGGGATTGTTGGTCTCTCTCGCGGAAGTACATTAGGTGGCCTGACTCGAGGGTTATGGTGTCCTCCCCCTCTCTTCGGACTTCACATAGCCCTAGGATATGCCACCTAATCTTCCCAAGTTCCACCTCAAGTTGCGCCAGATGCGAGTCTAGCCGTAGCGTGCGTCCGTTGTACGTAGCCAGGGTCAGTCGGTTGTGGTGGCCTCCCGTAGCCCGGAGATTCTTCGCACCCCCTGCCCCGCCTTTACCGTGGTCGCCACCATGACCAGGAATAGCGGGGCCGCCGGGAACTGGGGGCCGTGGCCTTTGTTGCGTCTGCATGGGGAGGGTTTGCCCATAATCACCACGCTGGGCAGGCGGGTTGGCGATCGCAGGGCGTAGCTTGTCGCACCGGTAACGCTGCTGCCCGTCACCGGCCTATTGTATTTAGCTACGCCTATTGGGATGGATATACCGCCATCGGTCGGTCGCCAGAGCCTCGTTCGTCATTCAGCAGGATGCACCGCGGGCAGGTGAGGTTGGCTTGGGGCGAAAGATGGTGGTTCGCCCCTCACACCCTTGTCGTCCACTCACCCGCCACCCATTTCGACATACTGTTGATTTCGACATATAAGTTTGTAATACCTATATGTTAATGTGATTTTGTTGATATGTTGTCTGAACTGTGAATGCTGTGTTAGCTCGTGAGTGGCATGTATATCAGAACCTTTGTTAAGGCGGCAGTGTCAATCAATATTTATTCGTGTTTCCCGATCGCTCAACAGATGGCGCTGTCGTCGAATTAGATGTCGATATTGTTTGTTGCCGACACGCGTATATAAGGGAACTTTTGGTTTTTTAATAAAATGGATCTTAGGCTACCTTGGTGTCTTATTTGGAAGTGGCTCCTGTCGATACTGTTGGAAAT
Source organism: Arctia plantaginis (assembly GCA_902825455.1). Classification (NCBI taxonomy): domain Eukaryota; kingdom Metazoa; phylum Arthropoda; class Insecta; order Lepidoptera; family Erebidae; genus Arctia; species Arctia plantaginis. The sequence continues at coordinate 41,374 of CADEBD010000358.1, read as the reverse complement.
CCCTAAGTTGTTTTTTGGGACATGGTCCTTCCGAGCCGGATTTTTGGGTCTTGCTTAAGGAGTTGAACCTAGTCCATCCAGAGCTACAAGGCGGCTCATCCGAGATCAAGTGGCGGCGGATTATCGTTGAGAATCTCGAAGCAGGTAATTATGGAACACCGGGATAGCGACAATCACGACGTGCGCGGATAGCATCAGCAGGGCAGTACGTCAGCATTTCCGGATGGACAGTGAATAAATGAGTGTTGTACAAGGTGATATAAAAAGGACATAAACAGTGAGTACTTTAACAGATATTTATTAGAATAGGGGCTTAGAAAAATATAAAGTGATTGAATATGGTGTTGTTAACATAGAAAATTTATTATAAAGTTTGGACTTGTAAAGTTTTAAAGAATTATATAGGACTTAGAATAAAAACGTGAACCGACGGGGAACCTATGCCCGATTTACTGCATGTGAATTTGCAGTAAATCGGGCATAGGTTCCCCGTCGGTTCACGTTTTTATTCTAAGTCCTATATAATTCTTTAAAACTTTACAAGTCCAAACTTTATAATAAATTTTCTATTCTATTTTCTAGTCAAAACACTTACAAATATTTTAATCATTTGTATCAACTTGTAAATTGTTAACTAACTTAATACAATGGAATTTATAAAAATCCAAGATGATATTCGTTTGCAACTGCAGAAAGCAAAGGTGAATTTCAAGAAGAGTCCAAAGCACAGAATTAGTAAATGCTACATAGAGAACAGGATAGAAATTATAAATAATAAATGAAAAGAATTCTCACAAAATCACAACGATATTTTAAAAAGAAAGGAGACCGAAGGAAGTAGTTATTTTGTAAAGGATGTGCACAGTGAAGTGGAAGAATTTTACCTAGAATTTAAATCAGAGCTAGGAGAGCTTTTAGATAAACTGAAAGATTGTTCCAATAGCCAAACTACAATAACTACTGTATGCACGTCAGAAAACAGTACAGTAAGGCTACCGAAAATAACAATTCCAACCTTTTCTGGAAATTATACCGACTGGATTACTTTTAGGGACTTGTTCGTGTCGTTGATTCACAAAAATCTGCAAATAGATAATGTCCAAAAATGGCATTATCTTAAAGGACATTTAACTGGCGAGGCGGAACAATTAATAAGACACATTGCAATATCCAACGAAAATTATGAACAGTGCTGGAATATGTTAGAGAAAAGGTTTGATAATAAACAGTTCTAGGTTAATAGTATCTTCGCAAGGTTTTTTTCTCAACGCAACATTACAACAGAGTCTGCAACCAATCTAAAACAATTATTAGATGGCACAACCGACATGATGCAGGGGCTTTAAAGTTTGGGCATCGACACGTCTTCCTGAGACGCGATTATTATTTATATTGTGTCACAAAAGTTTGATAGGGAAACAAGAAAACAATGGAAAGCTAAAGTTAGTGAGATAACTAGTCATTGTAATGTTTTACCTGATTTTCTACAGTTTCAAAATTTTTTGCAAAATAGATTTCATTCCTTAGAATTTCTAGATACTAAAACTATAAGTCACAGGGATAAATCGGCTTCAAGGTCTAATTATTTTAATAATAGTTTTCTTGTTTCGCAGGTTACTTGTGCTCTCTGTAAGAGCGACCATAAAATAATGGTGTGTAAAGAATTTTTGAATTTAGACAATGATTATAGACGTAGATTTGTACAAAATAACAGACTGTGTTTTAATTGTTTAGCCAACAGTTATGGCGTTAAGTACTGTCGCAGTTCAATTTCTTGCCATATTTGTAAAAGACGACATCACTCCTTACTGCATTCCAGTAGTATACAACCTGATTTATCGCGGGAGCCTTCATTAGCACACCAAGCATCGGAAGATGGACCGGAGGTAGGCAGCTCTCATATAGCCAAGGGGGTGGAACATGTTTCTTTGTTGCCAACAGCTATCGTCTATATTCATACAAAGAACGGAATTATACCACTGCGTGCCTTATTGGATCAAGGGTCTTACGTTTCATTTATTACACAAGCCGCAGTGCAGTTGCTTGGGTTGCAATGTAAGACCGTTAGGGGTAATTTTTCTGGAATCGGCGGTGAAGTCACGGTGGTTGCTAGATCTAAAACAGAGGTTATTTTACATTCATCACTCAATCCAGGAAGCAGCATCAAGGTAGAGGCCTACGTTTTGGATAAATTAACTGGCTTGCTATCGGTGGCGGATCGAGTAAAAAGGGATTTTTATATGGATGATTATCTATCGGGATGTGAAACAGAAACGGAAGCAACGGAAATATATGATCAGTTGAACGATTTACTACATAAAGGCGGCTTTGTACTACAAAAATGGAAAAGTAATAATAAGGAAGTAATGACAGAAATAATTAAGAAATCAAAGAGAAGCGGTGTAAAGGGAATAGAGGAGGGTAAAGGATTTGAAGAGCAATTTATAGAAGGAAAAAATAAAATATTAGGACTTACCTGGAACCAGATCCAAGATGAATTTGAGTACGCAGTTAATTTACCAGCTATATCTGCACCTGTAACAAAAAGGAAAATAATATCCGATATATCACGTTTATATGATCCTCTAGGATGGATAGCTCCGAGTATCATAACTGTAAAAATATTCATTCAAAGGTTATGGTTAACAGGTTTAGGATGGGACAAAGAACTACCGAGTGAACTACTGGACGATTGGTTTGAGTATCGCGAAAACTTGAAACAACTTACCAATTTCCGATTGTGTCGATGGATGAAGTGTAAAGGTACTGATCGCCAGGTGGAGCTCCATGGATTTTGTGATGCATCTAACGTTGCGTATGGGGCTGTAGTCTATTTACGTTCGGTTACATACGAAGGCAGTATCCAGGTCAGTCTCATATCAGCCAAGACGAGAGTTGCGCCTATTAAGCAGGTGTCGATACCGCGTTTGGAGTTGATTGAAATTGGTACAGTTTTGGATATTCCTAAACAGCATTGGCATGCTTGGACAGATTCCGAAGTAGTTTTAGCGTGGTTGAGCGGTTACCCGTCTAAATGGAAGACCTTCATTGGTAACCGGGTATTAACGATCATCTGTATTTTAGATCGAAACCAGTGGGCATATGTGAAGTCAGATATGAATCCAGCAGATGCCGCATCACGTGGAGTTAAACCCTCGGAGATAAGTACTCACCGATTATGGATAGACGGACCAAAATGGTTGATAAATCAGAAAATTGTGTACACAAATCCAAACATATTAAGCACTAATCTGGAAGAAACAATGAAGTCTGTTAATATTGCCCTAACCGAGGACGAAGATATATGTTCCAAATTTTCAGCGCTATCGAGGTTGTTGCGGGTAGTGGCATATTGAAGAAGATTTCTGAAAAAAGATAAGGATAAGTTACCAAAACATTTTCATCTTTTAAAGGAAGAGATACATGCAGCTTTGAATAACATGATTAAACAATGTCAGAGAAATTACTTTAAACAAGAAATACAAGATATCACAGATGGTAAAGGTGTAAAGATCAGGTCTAAACATGCTTCCTTGAATCCGTATTTAGATGAATTCGGGATTCTTCGTGTCGGTGAGCGTTTGCAACTGGCTCAGGCAGAAGAAGATACAAAGCATCCGATAATAATCCCTCGCGAGGCTCCTTTGGCTAAACTTATTGTGGCGGATGCGCACTTGAAAACCTTGCACGGAGGTCCTCAGCTTTCGTTAAATTATATCCGCTCAAAATTCTTGATCATTGGAGCAAAGGGTTTGGTCAAATTGCATTACCGAAAATGTTACGTGCGCGCGTTATCGCATTCAAAATAGAAACCAATTGATGGGACAATTGCCAGTAGAGAGGGTATCCGCAACTAGAGCTTTTTTATTTTGCGGAGTCGATTATGCTGGGCCAATGAATATTAGAGTTTCAAAGGGTCGTGGAAATAAATCCTATAAAGGATACATATGTCTTTTTATTTGCATGTCCACCAGAGCAATTCACTTGGAGGCTGTCAGTGATTTGACGAGTCAGGGGTTCCTATCTGCGTTCATGAGATTTGTGGCAAGACGAGGTCACTGCAGCAATCTGTACAGTGATAATGGCTGTAATTTTGTAGGAGCAGCACGCGAACTTCAAATCCTTTTCGACGAAGAAAAATCCACCTTTATGTACGAAATTTCAGATTGGTTAGCTACCAATGGGACTCAGTGGCATTTCATTTCTCCACACGCTCCCAACTTTGGAGGATTATGGGAAGCCGGGGTGAAATCCACGAAACATCATTTAAGAAGGATTATTGGCGATTCCACCTTGACTTTTGAGGAGCTGTCAACATTATTGGCGCAAATTGAGGCCTGTCTCAATTCGAGACCAATATCTTATATGGAGGAGCAAGATGAAATAACACCCTTAACTCCAGGTAATTTTTTAGTCGGCGAACCACTGATTTTGCCCCCTGAACGTAATTTTGAGCAAGTCACACTAAGTACTTTAAAAAGATGGCAATTGTGTCAACGCATGGTTCAGCATTTTTGGAGACGATGGTCTCAAGAATACCTCGCCAGTTTAGTGCAAAGACGTAAGTGGAATCGTTTAACTCCGGAACCAGTGATTGGTGATGTTGTCTTGGTTAAGGAACCAGATCTACCGCCAGCGAGATGGTTAATGGGTAAAGTTGTTAAAACTCACTCTGGCGTAGATAATATCACTAGAGTGGTTACTTTGAAATATAAAAATTCGTTCATAAAGAGACCTGTTTCAAAAATGTATGTTTTGTCTTTAGCTGATACGTAAGTGCTTCTTCTTTATCCAATTAGAAATAGTTAATAGCTTTATATCGTTTGATTTTATTGTTATGTATGATTTTTGTTTTCTTTTGGGTTCTGTTCGAAAACTAACTCAAGGACTGTCGTCCTTAGTGGGCATGTTAAGGCGGCAGTGTCAATCAATATTTATTCGTGTTTCCCGATCGCTCAACAGATGGCGCTGTCGGCGAATTAGATGTCGATATTGTTTGTTGCCGACACGCGTATATAAGGGAACTTTTGGTTTTTTAATAAAATGGATCTTAGGCTACCTTGGTGTCTTATTTGGAAGTGGCTCCTGTCGATACTGTTGGAAATCCCTAAGTTGTTTTTTGGGACAACCTTATTACTGAAATTTTACCATTAATGTTACATATATGTGGTGTGAGTTAACCTAATAAATAAATAAATAAAATGTATTTAAAACCATTATTGTATTTAGCATAGTTTTGCATGTCAATCAGATCTATTTGCCATGTGTCATCAAGTGCCTTTTGTATGAAGCGTCTTCGTGGGAAGTTTTTACGGGCACTCTTATGAAGCTCCTGAACAAACTGCTTCTTGCTCATAGTAGATTTCAATGGGGTTTTGACTGGTGGTTTTGGATTATTTTTTCCTTGGTGCGTAACTGTGGCGATGGATGTGGTGTTGGTGTAGGTGGTAGTGGTGGTGGCGGTGGTATATCCGATTGATGATTTCTAAGGTTTTCAAAATTCTTTGCTTTCGGGAGATTTCTTTAATCTTAGTCAAACACAAGTTCAAAACTTAATCGAGTTGTGCCTTTATGACTACATTTGATTTTAGAATTCCCTTACTAACGTTTCTAAGCAAACGATTTTCGATCCACCTGTGTTTTCATAACCCGTAGAAGATGTGAAGTTGGTTTACTAGATTTGTTTTGCTGAAGATAACATCCAAACTTATTGACAGCCATGCTTGCAATAAAGGTGTGTGCGTGTGTGGATGAGAGTTATTTTGAATAATTCACTAGAAGTTGTTGTTCTATCGGTTCAATTATATTAGCTTCCACTAATTCTTCAATGATGGAAATTATTTCATTTCCATGAGCAGTGTTACCAGCGTTTTGTGAAGCTACGAGCAAACGTAATCTATCTACAAGCTCATTGACGTCATCAAAATATAATAACTACTCACCATGCATCATGCTTCTTTGCTGCGGAATAGAAATTATTTAAATCTGAATCAGTCCACACTGTACTAGAATTACTAAACCGTATGCAAGGAAAACAATATAATTTAATCGTGTGTACACAACCACACAGCCAGTTATACGTTTCATAACTTTTAACATGAAACTTGCGAGTTACATTTCCTTTTTGCTGGTTTAATTGTTGTAACTCGGGTACACACCTACCTTTATACACAATTTTAATCTTTTCACTGAATGGCAATTGTGAGAACTTGTTTTTTTAATTTTTAATAGACATACATTATCCACACATAACTCACAATCAAATAACATTTTTAAAAAATCAACGGAACTTAGTAATAAAGTGTTAAATGTACTCACTTTCAAATAAAACTATAATTATACTGGCGGAAAGAAAAGAAAATAGTAAACAATGCTTATCACATGAAAAAATCAAAATGGCCCCCGCGAACAAGAAACATATCTGCTAATTAAACAAATAAAACCTTACCATATTCAAAATTCATAATCCGCATACATGATTTATTATATTTCTGACTATTGTAATTGGGTGGATTTACCCGAACGGCCAACTGCAGTAGTCAGGGATATAAAATAAATGGGTGTGTGCGTTTGCGAACTGTGCACGGACACCAAAATTACTAAACACATGCGAACAAATGTCCTGCGCGAGGCGACGGCATGAGTTGCTTTGCGCTTGCTTTTCGGTAAACACCTGGCAAACAATGTTTATGTGGTGCTATGCTATTTGTAAATAGTACGCGTTTTAAGTTATTATATTTTGTTTTTTCATTTATTTACTAATAATTAAAGTCATCTAAAACGTACCAACGTTTTATTAAAATGTCTCTGAATAGCAAGTAAAGCACTGCATTTCTGCCTACAAGACGTCATCCCAATATATATAATCTGTGTTCTGGAAGTAATTCTTCATTAACAGACCTGACGTTTCAGAATCTTTATTTGTTGATGATTGCTTCAGACATCCACCTACTTTTTTTTATACTAGGTGAAGGATGCGTTGAATTTGCCTGCTTCATGTATGTATTGTATTTGAGACTCTTATCACCTTGTATTTGACCGTCGGACGAGAAGTTACGTCTATGCGCGTTTTTTATCATAATTATTCTATAGTAGTTATCACTATCCGATGGTTGAATGAGTGATGTATTAGGTTCTATTTTAAACAAGAGTTCCAACAATCCAGATGTGTATTTAAACTTCTCATTTTGAATTGTCAACTAGTTTACACCAAAATCAATTGTACTGTTGCCTATATAATAACCATTTGGAGTGAGATAAACACCGTAGGGTATTTTTTTAGTCTGATCAATGATAATCCTATCAATGTAGGTTTGTGCTATAGGATTGATAGCATCACGCGTGTTTTCAGTGTCTTTTGTCCGTTGAGATGCATTTGCTCCATGACGTTCATCACCACCACCACTATTAGCGTCTATATAGTCATTTTCATCATCATCATCGGTGGGATCTTTTTTAGTGTCAACATTTTCTTTTTTAATACTTTTTTTGATCTCAGCTGCTTCCACCCGAGGATTTGATTGGATTTGATTAAGTAGAGTATTTAAGGGTTGTGTGATCGGTTGAAATGTTTCTTGCAAGGTGGACGTTAATTCCGCTTTACCTTCATTTAATGTCTTTATTTTCTTTTTCACTAAACTCACTAATTGAATTAGTTTTCGTTTGAGCTCCTTATCGCCAAAGATCTGTGTTGTTGTTGTTGATAAGTCCATGGTGAAATGTGAAGAGATTTTCAATACAGACAGCTTTTATGCTATTGCGATTATGAACTAAACACTTATAAAATCATCCAAACCTCTCCGGTATCGACCATTATTTATATCATTATCTTTACTAATTACCACGAATCCATATTTGTCTTGCCAACACACCGTACACAATTTTAAGAACGTATCCCAATGAACAATCGTTACGTACGATGATGATTGAAAAATCGTTATCACCTTTCGATTTTATATCCCACCCCTTGACTGATAAGAGCCTGTTCTGCTTCTTGAACTTCATTGTGTTGAAAGCTAATATTCTAGTTTACATGTGTTTTAAATATCTGTGCTAGAATCACGTGTGGTTGGACTTTTCTTTCTCATTATAATAAAATCATAATGCCATATAACAATTATCTCAGTCATCCGGACGCTGTAGTTAAAGGTGGAAGTGGACTGGTCAATACACTCATCAACAAGTTACCGTTTAAATTGCATGTGTCCGGATACAATTATTGTGGACCCGGTACAAATCTGGAAAAACGTTTGAAGAGAGGTAACGTAGGCATCAACCCTTTAGATGAGGCGTGTAAATCACACGATATTGCATACGCTCAAAACGCATCGTTAGAACATGTCATATAGGGAGCAAGGGGACAAGTAAATCAAACAGCGTCTAAACCAAGATTGATCTTTATTTCAATAGCCGGCGCCTCATCGGGCCTCCTACCCACATATATTTATTATTGGTGTTGTGACCTAATTACATACACCTACAGCAGCAAGTGCAGCGAGGCGTTGGCGTGAATCGAACGGCCTATCCGAAAGATTGGTAGAACTCGGAGTTAATAAAATAATGAAATACAAAATAAAACAATGTATGGGGCTACCCCTCAAACAAGTTATAAAAGCAGCCCGTAAAGCGGTAAAAAATCAAATTGAATACAACTGGTGTTAAAAAACCACCCACACAAAAACACCTGATAAACACGGCGATAAAAGCTGCCAAAAAAAGGATCAGTGAGAATAAAAACGGAAAACATTATTTGAAAAAACCCAGGGTTATTCCTCTACCTAAAAGAGGTGGGTTCATACTACTGATATCAATCCTAGGAGCGTTGGCAGCCGCCGGATTTCTAGCTGGTGGAGTGACAACCGCTGCTAAAAACATCTATGAAATGGTTAAATCAAAAGAGCCTACTACTAATCCCGGACGGCGTTTGGTTCCGGTAGCTATTGGTAAAAGCATGTACATGGCACCCTACAAAAAGGGTATGGGTCTCTATATGACACCATACCAAAAAAAGTGAACATTGTCCTACCGAATCGTGCTCTCCTCGATTATGAAATCGCATCATACGTCAAACAATTAAACATCCCACATTTTCGGGGTGTGGTAATGCGAGATGAGCTGACTACGTTAAAACAACGACAGCAACGAAAATCACAACCGTGGAGGTTTGAAAGGGGAATTATTAATTTAGACAATGCACAAGGACCACGTACACATTGGGTAGCATACGTGAAGAAAGACCAACATTGTGAATACTTTGACAGCTATGGAGACTTGAGACCACCACAAGAGTTTCTCGATTATCTATCTAGAGGGGGTGTAAACATTGATCATCACACATATCACTTACAACTATAACAATGTACAAAAGAATGTGAAGTACAACTGTGGACATTTGTGTTTACGTTTTCTGTCAAATGCGTGTGAACACATGTTTAATAAAATATAAATGCAACATTTTAAAGGTTTCATCATGTTACGTCTTTTTATAGACAAGTGACCATGTCTCTTACCTTCTCACTTAACGGAACCGAGTCTACATTAAGTGTGAATTTTCTGCCTCCCATAGAATTGGGTGAGGGTGAATTTGAATGCGCGCTAATTTACTTGAAAACATTCAACTCGATACCCAATGTGGATGAGAGTAATAATCTGTTTCATTATGGTGCAGACAACGTCATCACGATTCCTGAGGGCTCTTATGAACTGGACGATATCATTCAATATCTGGAGCGTGAACTTTTGCGAGAAGCCAAGGATGATCCCTTTAAATTAATCGATATAGAAGCCAACACGAATACAATGAAATGCTCATTTCACTCTCCATATTATGATATACATTTCGAGCGAGAGAACAGTATTGGAAGAATTTTTCGTTTTCCACAAAAATTGTTTCCAAAAAATCAACTACATGAATCAGATCAAGCGATAAACATCCTAATCACCAATTCTATAAGAGTAGAGTGTAATATTATTCAAGGTTCATTCATCAATAACGAATCATCACATGTGCTTTACGAATTCTCACCATCAGTGCCACCCGGATATTAAATTATTGAGTGTCCATCACACCCGGTTTACTTGCCTTTGAAGGTGAATACGATTCAAAATCTCCATATACGTCTAGTGAATGAACAAGGGGGCCTTGTCAACTTGAGGAAAGAGAACATATCACTCCGTCTTCATATAAGAAAAAAATAAATCGATATGATCGTCTATAAAGTCAACAATCAACCAACATTAGGTCATAGTGTTCCTAGCATCACGTTGGAGACAACAGCTAAACCATCATTCGACATTGACATATATAATCAACCAAAACAACAGCAGCCGAAACACCTCAAAAAAAGATTAAGAAAAGATAATTATTTATTTTTACAATCACTGGGGCTACAATTTTAACAATAAAATGCCATCATCATCCATTTTAAACATTGATTAAAGTGTACTGTTTGATGATAGTATTGAGGGTATTGAATACCACTCATACACTCCTTATCATGAATCATATAAAAACAACGATGAAATTCGTATACGCATCAACGATATGGATACCATAGTGTTACCTTGTGAGAGCCAACTCATAGTTGAAGGTACAACAACGAAAAATTCTACTTTCATCAATAATGGACCAGCTTACCTATTCCATGACATTCGATACGAATTGAATGGTGTGGAGATTGATAGAACGAAAAATTGCGGCGTCACCACTACAATGAAAGGAATCCTATACCTTTTTTTTTTTTTTTTTTTTCAACGTGTGGAAATCCCCTCGGACTGTCACCCCGCCGGGGCTCTCGTTCGGCGGGGCGGTGTGTCGGACTCGAACCGACTAACACCACACGGTGTGCCCTCTTTGCGCTTCCAGTTTAGGAGGGGTCCAGGTAGTTATCGCCTTCTGGACCCATTCATGGAGGGGAGAAACCATCCCGTCCACCCGCGGCCACACTCAGGGCGGCATGAGGCGCAGGTGAGCGCGCCTCCGCCGCCCGGTTCGCCGGCGGCGGATCAGGTCCGAGTGGAGGTCGTCCTCCAGGGCCTTCTCCGCCGCCTCCTTCCGCGAGATTACCTCCTCGCAGAAGGTTGCGACTGTGGTAAAAGAACTGTCGCTACCGGCCATGGAGCGAATTACGGCCGGTAGCGAGAGATCTGCTCCGATGACTGCAGTGAGGGCCCGGCGCTGCATCGCCCATGCGGGGCAAACCGCCAGCGTGTGCTGGGCCGAATCCTCACTGCAGTCGCAGTGGTGGCAGGCGGGACTCTATTCTCTCCTAGCGACCGAGTACAGGTACTTTCCGAAGCAACCGTGTCCGGAAAGCACCTGCGTCAGCCGGAAGGAAAGGGTCCCGTGCTGCCGCCCTGCCCACTCAGCGATGACCGGCTGGAGAGCCTCCACGGCGGCGAAGCCAGCCCGTGGAGTCTCCAGCCGGAATGACCATCTGACCATGGTGGCTCGGCGAGCTGCTTCGCGCCACTCGCGCACGTCTTCGGGCGGAGGGCGAAATCCGCTCTCCTCCCGGAAGTCAGCCACTCGCCGATAAACTTCGGCGAGCACTTCCGCCTCCAAATCCCACGGGGGTGTTCCGGCCAAGGCGCAAGCCGCCTCGGTGGACACCGTGCGGTATCCGCGTATGGCTCTGACCGCCAATATCCTCTGGGGGCGCCAGAGGCGCGCCCTATTCGGGGCGGTCAGAGCCGCCACCCACACCGGTGCACCATAAAGCGCCATGGACCGGACAACCCCCGCGTACAGCCGCCTCGTGGGAACACTGGCCCCGCCCAAATTGGGCAAAAGTCGCCCTAGGGCGGAGGCAGTGTCCACCAGCTTCGGACCAAGCTGTCGGAAGTGCTCGTCGAAGAGCCACCTACCGTCTAGGACCAGACCCAGGTACCTCATCTGGGCCCGGACCGGTACGAGGACCGAGCCGACGGGGCCCATGAAATAATAGGGCCTCCGTCTTATCCAGGGCCACCCGCAAACCCAACGCCTCAATGAAGGAATCCTATCCAACGGTGAGGAAGAGAATAAGACCTTGGAAAATAGCGGTTGGAACACGAATGGTTTTAAGGAGATCGATGGAGAGTTCTGTTTTACCATTCCACTGCGACACCTATTGGGTTTCGCGGAGGATTATAACAAGGTGATTGTGAATGCAAAACATGAACTGATTTTGAATTGCAGTTCTTCAGATTTGAATTGTACGTTAGTCAAAGACACCACTAAAAGGATGGAAATTGTGGTAACCCGTATTGCGTGGCGTGTGCCCATAGTTAAAGTATCCGATAAGGAAAAGCTACGTCTATTAAAATATGTGGAAAGTAATATATCCATTCCAATAGCATTCCGATCGTGGGATCTTTACGAGTATCCCGTTTTACCAACCTCACAAAAACATGTATGGACCGTTAAGACAGCACTCAGCTGGAAAAACCTCGATTTGTAATATTGGGATTTCAACATTTACGTGATAATGACGCGGCGAAAGATAAAAGTATCTTTGATCACAGTAATTTTTACAATGCACGTTTATATCTTAACTCCCAGTACTATTCCTATGAGTCATTTGCCAACGACTTTGCCAAAGGAGTGTATTCCGTATTGTATGAAGCATTCACAGACTTTAAGAGGCAGTATTACAACTTAAAGAGCTCAAATATTCAGATAAATCCAGCTCATTTCAAAACAAGAACACCACTTGTTGTGATTGATTGTTCAAGGCAAAGGCGTTCAGGTGCTGGTGGCGCCATTTTTCATATTCAAAGATTTCAGATCTCTAATCACTTCTTCATCTCGTCTGATAATATAAGTGCAGAAAAGTTCCAAGTTAACCTTGATGTTTGAGTTAGCTTCCAGTTCAAGCCTGAGTATCCGTTGTACCTTAGTCGCGACTTTGTTTAGATATATTTTTGGCTCCAAAATACTTGATGTTCCATTGATTCGATATGTAACTATTCTACACTTGTATGCTGAGTTTATAACATATGTGAAATAGTCTCCACCATCTTGTTTGCAAAGCAACTTATGACGTTTCGTTCTTGAATGAGCAATTAACTGATTATTATGAACAAGAACATTACAAAAAGGACACTTGTACATGGTGTATGTTAACTACCTATGTATTTTATACTTGCGAATGGTGAAACTTTATAACAAAGGCATATTTTATATGTATTTGTAACCGCAAACCTAGGTGGTGGTGGTGGTGGTGGGGGTTGTTGGTGGTTTAGGAGATAAGGAATGAGAAAAACAATTTATAAATATAAAGTATTTAATGTATGTTTTTTTTTATACTAAACATGAATAGAACAAGCCAAAAAAATTAAAAATCAAACCCATACAAAATCTATGATATGCCTGTGCCGATCTACAACCGCCCGTTTCCAAGGGGTTGAGCCTTATGAGAAGAAAGGGCAAACAAACTCATGGCCACTCTTTTGCAATTCACAGCCAGATACAATGGCACTATTAAATATATCACAACATTGTTTTGATATGTGCTAGTATGTTCGTTATTAAGGACTAAAAGGTGAAAAGACAATGAAGAGAAAACAAGACTAAGAAGAAAAAAGGAATACAAGAGAAAATGAAGTGAAACATAAAAATTGAAAAAATTATAATAATAAAAAACATACTAGCCACACCACATTTTTACTTAAGAAAGAAATAGCCTGCGCTAATTAATCCCAAGCATTCTTGTCCTCCATGTAATCCACAATCGAGTAGTAGGCCCTCTGGCACAAGCCACGTTTTATTGCGGATTTAAATTTGTTAATACTCAACTCCTGAATATTATTTGGGATTTTATTATAAAATCGGACACATTGACCTCGAAAAGACTTGTTTATCTTTTGGAGCCTAGAGGCGGGTACAACAAGTTTATTTTTATTTCTGGTATTTATGGCATGTACATCACTTTTTTTTAAAAAGCTCTTTATTTTTGTGAACATATATTACATTTTCATAAATATATTGACTTGCCACTGTCATTATATTTATTTCTTTAAATTTCTGCCTCAATGAACAACGATTGCCTAAATTATAAAGTGCTCGAATAGCTCTCTTTTGCAGCACAAAAATAGTTTGAATGTCGGCAGCATTCCCCTACAGCAGAATACCGTACGACATTATGCTATGAAAGTAACTGAAGTAAACAAGTCGTGCTGTATCAACATCAGTCAACTCTCGGATTTTCCTTACTGCGTATGCTGCTGAGCTGAGTCTACTCGACAATTTATCAATATGTGGGCCCCACTGTAGCTTAGCATCTAGTGTTATACCTAAAAATGTCGTAGTGTCCACAAGGTCCAGCCCGACATCCTTAATTATCACAGTAGTTTTCACTGGCTTGACGTTTGGCATAGTGAAACGTATACACTTAGTTTTTTGTTCATTTAATAGTAAATTGTTGACGTCAGACCAATGAACCACTTTCTAAATGGCGCTGTTTACAAATGTGAAATCAGAAAGTGTCCGTTTTAGTCTAAATAATAGTGATGTATCATCTGCAAACAACACAATCTCGAGATTGTCCTTGACAAAGTGAGGTAAGTCGTTAATATATACTAAAAACAAAAAAGGGCCGAGAATAGAACCCTGTGGAACAACCAATTCTACCACAGAGCCTGGAGACCGCTCACCATTAATATCAACTTTTTGAATCCTATTACATAGATATGAGGCAAGTAGTTCCAGGGCTCCATTTTTGATACCATAATTCCTGATCAGCGTTTCATGAACAACACGATCAAAAGTCTTAGATAAATCGCAAAAGATACCTAGAGAATCGTGGGCATCCTCCCAGGCATCAAATCTATGTTTTACTAGCTCAACACTAGCATCAGTTGTGGACCAAATTGTCTATTGTGTACTAAATTATTATTATTAAAAAAACTTTGCAATTGATCATACATATTTTTTTCAAAAATTTTACTAAATACTGGTAGTACTGAGATAGATCTAAAGTTAGTTGGGTCAGATGTACTACCAGATTTGAATAAGGGAATAATTTTACTAGATTTCATAAGATCAGGAAATACACCACTATCAACACATTGATTAAATGTAAATGACAATTGATTAGCCACAAGAGATATAATTGTCTTAGTAATTAAAACAGAATTTCCCCATAGGTCGGTTGTTTTTTTAACATTAATAGTGTTAAAGGCTTTAATAATTTCAAAGGGGGACACATATTGGAACTTAAATTCACTATCAATGCTTTTAACATTCTCTTTTAAAATTGATTCTGCAGGTGAGGAGGTGGTCTGGTGAGGAGTTCAAAGATTTAGTAGTTGATACAGGAATGTTAGTAAAAAAAATCTCAAATACAGCAGCAACCTCAGCATTTGATATGATAAATTTATTGTTTATGTTTAAATTAAATTCATTATCACGGTATTGATCTTTGCCAGTTTCACTATTAATAATTTTCCAAGTGATTTTAATCTTATAATTACTACTTTTAATCTTTGAACTAATAAAACGAGTCTTAGCCAGTATTCCTCTCATCGTATAGCTCGTATAATCTTTTTCTACTTTTGAGTAAGCCAGGGGTAGCCCATTCACTAAATGTGGCGTTACCTTTAACCACTAGCGTTTTTGGTGTAAAAATGGTGTTAAATGTTGAAGAAAAAGTTTCAAAAAAACTATTATAATAAGTATTAAGGTTATTCTCTACACAGAGTACTGAATTATTAAAAGCAGCTTTAAGTTTATCCTTAAAGTTTTCACAACGCTTTGCGGTTTTAGGTATTACCACAATTCTTTTTTCTGTCACTTTTTCATACCTATCACAGAAAGATACTAATTGACCACAGTGGTCAGAATGTTATTATAATTGATTGATTATTTTCTTGTCCTTAATTACAATATCTGTAAATATATTATCCAAACATGTGGCAGTGGTGGCAGTGATTCGTGTAGGCTCCAAGAACAAGTTCTTCAGATTGTATGATTGAAAAAGTGCCTTGAACTTGGTTACTATACTTGAATTTTCCAATAGGTTAATATTGAAGTCACCACAGATGATAACCTTCTTTTTTGATCTTGTTACTTTAACTAATACTTCATCCATAACACGTTCAAAACAATCATACATAGCTGAAGGAGGTCTGTATACACATACTCATAGTAGTATGTGTATCTCCTTCAGTTATGTATGTAAACCTTTTAGTTCTAAACAGGCTATTTCTGTAGTTCGCTCAACTGATAAACTAACAATGTCATGGCGCTCTTTAAACTTAAGTTTCTTATTAATGAGTATCATAGTGCCACCATGTATTGCTGTACTTCTGCTGAACGAGCTGCCTACCTGGTGGTGGTCAAAATTGAACAAAAACTGATCCCCTTTTAGCCAGTGTTCAGTAATACAAAAAATATCAATTGCATTGCAGTTCATGAACAGTTCCACCTCCAAGTCTTTGCCCATCATTCCTCTAATGTTTTGATGCACCAAATTTATATTATTTATCTTATTATTTTTAATAAATTTACTGTGATTAAACTTTCTATTAGTGTTCAAATTAATAGTGCAAGAGGTAGTCTCTATTGTCTTATCAGTAAATTTAAATTATTTGAAATGTCAATCTCATTATTATGTAAATTATTAGGTATGTCATTTAAATTTTTATTAATGTCTAAATAAATATCTGCCAACGGATTGGCAAAGTCGCTATGGGGATAATCTAGTTACTGCAAGGGAACAACAAATATTATGAAGCAAGATTCGATTATTGAGAGCAGATTTACGACAGCCTAAAGGACGAATATAAAAATTGAAAAATTCAATAAATTAAATTTAATAAGAAAAATAGAATCTAAATCTTTATCTTAGATAGAAAAATTGTTGAAACATCTCATTACGAAAATACAACACCCCGAATAGAGTTACCCGAGTTTAATGGAGCTTACAATAATTGGATTCCCTTTAGAGATTTGTTTTTTGGAATGATCCATAATAACCCAACGTTGAACAAAACGCAAAAAATGAATTTCCTTAAATCAAAATTAAGAGAAGAAGCGGAAAAATTAATTAAACATCTTCCTGTGAGTACTGAGAACTATGACTCAATGCCTAGACATTATCCAGCATCGTTACAATAATAAAAGATTACTATTCACCTCATACATAGATACGCTTCTCAACTAATTGTCTATCGATAAACCGAGTTCAACTAACTTGAAAAGGCTGCACGACACAACGAAAGAATGTTTAAACGCCCTAGAGAACATCGGGATCGACATTCCTGTGGACCCCACTTATTGCACATACTGTCGTTGTACTGTCGTTGAAACTGGATGACGTCACTTACCTATGTAGAAAACATGAAACATTCGAGAGAGCTTCCGGACTTAGACGAGGACCCCTATTCATCCCGTGGGTGTCGTAAAAGGCGACTAAGGGAGCAAACTACGCAGGACAACAGCACTGCAGAGAGAAGGAAAACTTGACACAAACCCTCTTTGTTTTTTTTTTTTTTTTTTTTTTTAACGTGTGGAAATCCCCTCGGACCGTCACCCCTCCGGGGTTTGCGGCGGGGTGGTGTGTCGGACTCGGACCGACTAAAACCACACGGTGTGCCACTCTGCGCCTGTAACAGGAGGGATCCAGGAACAGCTGTTGTTAAGACATCCGGACCCCTCCTAGCGCCAGCCCGCTCCTGGTGCGGGCTCCGTCTCAATATATTTACCTCTCTTTAGGCGACGTCTGTAGGTATATGTAATTAGGTCACAACACCAATAATAAATATATGTGGGTAGGAGGCCCGATGAGGCGCCGGCTATTGAAATGAAGATCAATCTTGGTTTAGACGCTGTTTGATTTACTTGTCCCCTTGCTCCCAACATGACATGGCGCAGTCGGTAGGATAAAGTGCATAATACTAAGGAAAAGAAGATATTGAAGTGAGAAGTCGATATCGGACAGAAAACAAATAGCAATATAAAAAAAAAAAAAAAAAAAAAAAAAAAAAAAATACAATGGAATCCGTTCTTCAGCCACCGCCGCCGTTTCAATTTGATAATAGTTTGTGCAACATAACTTCTGGGAATCTGAGTACAGAATGGCAAAAGTGGAAGACTGCATTCAATATCTACTATGAAGCTTGTGAATTATCCAACAAAAACAAAAAAACGCAAGTTAACATTTTGCTACATATTGTTGGCGAGAAATGTCGAGAAGTAGCGGCACAATTTAATGAACAGTGGAATACGGTGGATGAGTTATTAAAAAAGTTTGATGACTTTTTTATACCAAAGAAAAATTTGGCAGTGGAACGCCATAAGTTTTTCAAGAGGGACCAAAGGGAGTTAGAATCTGCAGAACAATACGTTTTTGAATTAAACAAGATGGCGGTCCAGTGTGAATTTAAAGATTTACGTGACGATCTTGTCTGTAGCAGGTTGATATGTGGCATAAGGGATATAGCCCTATCCGAAAGATTATTACGTGAACCAGACATGAGGTTAGAAAAAGCAATCGAAATATGCAGATTGGCGGAAATGTCGCGTATGCAAGCAAGGAACATCAAGGAAAACCAAGAATATAATAGCCAGGTACACGCGATTAATGAAGAAAAGATAAGCGAGCACGACATTAATGGGATACAGCGACGCGAGCAGTCCACGCAGGGTTCACGCACATCAAAGCAGACAAAGACCGGCCGTTCTCGTTATGACCATCCGCCGAGACAAGACACGGTGAACCACTCAACTCATACGCCTAAACAAACAGTACAGCGATATCAGCATGCAAACAGATGTGGGTACTGCGGTCGAGTGCACCGAAGGTACGAGTGTCCGGCGCGGGGTCAAAGGTGCATGAAGTGCAACCGCATCAACCACTTTGCGAGGATGTGCAGAGTTCATTCCGTACTGGAGGACTCCACCGATCAGGTAATAAACAAAAATACTTGTAATTGTAATGAGTGGCTAGTAGCACTAGAAATTGTAAATGGTACGATAATTAGTTTTAAATTAGACACCGGAGCCGACGTAAATGTTTTACCTCGTAAATTTCTCAAAACAATTAATTTATCAGATAATGATTTATTGAAAACATCAATTAAATTAAGTGGGTACTCTGGTGACATCATTTCGGTGATAGGCAAGTGTTATTTGAAAGTGAAATATAAAAATAATGTTTTCTTTTTGCAATTTATCGTTGTTGATACGCCTTCATCCCCGATACTGGGTAGAAGTGCATGTGAGGAGTTGCAATTGGTCAAGAGAATAATGTCAATTAGCCAAGATAAGCAGTTTAGTTACAGCATTTTGAACGAGTTTCCTAAAGTTTTTGTGGGCATGGGCTGTTTACCTGGCGAGTACAAAATACAAATAAAAAATAATGTCGAGCCAGTTGTACATGCTCCTAGAAAGCTACCAGTTGCAATTCGAGACCAAGTGAAAATTAAGTTAGAAGAGATGGTAAGAGAAGGTATAATAGCTAAAGTTGATAAACCTACGGACTGGGTTAATAGTATGACGGTAGTCAAAAAACCTAACGGGAGTTTGCGTATATGTCTAGACCCTAGGGATCTTAACAGTGCAATTAAGCGGGAGCATTTTAAACTACCTACGTTTGAGGAAATAGTCACCAAACTAGCAGGCTCCAAATATTTTAGCACTTTAGATGCAAAGCAGGGATTTTGGCAGGTAAAATTGCATAAAGATAGTACCGATCTATGTACGTTTAATACTGCATTTGGTAGATATAAATTTTTACGAATGCCGTACGGTATCTCGTCCGCGTCAGAAATATTTCATAAACGTTTGTATGAACATCTGGATGATATTGAGGGTGTAATTTTATTTGTCGACGATATTTTAATAATGGGTCCCACAAAAGAAATACACGATCAACGATTACGTACGGTTCTTAAAAGATGTGAGGTCATTAATATAAAATTAAATAAAGAAAAATGCATTATTGGTCTAACCGAAATAAAATATTTGGGGCACAAAATTTCCAAAGATGGCGTAAGCCCCGACGATTCGCATATAAACGCAATAAAAAATATGCCCACTCCTACCTGCGTAAAGGATGTGGAGAGATTTCTGGGTTTAGTTACGTACGTTGGTAATTTTATACCCAACTTATCAGACAAAACG
Organism: Arctia plantaginis; assembly: GCA_902825455.1. Classification (NCBI taxonomy): domain Eukaryota; kingdom Metazoa; phylum Arthropoda; class Insecta; order Lepidoptera; family Erebidae; genus Arctia; species Arctia plantaginis. The sequence goes on along the minus strand of CADEBD010000358.1, from coordinate 21,270 downwards.
TGTGTTTTGAGAGAATTACTTAAAAAAGACATAGAATGGCACTGGACAAACAAACATAATCAATGTTTTAACGAAATAAAATGTCTTCTTGTGAATCCACCGGTCTTGCAATTTTATGATCCACGGAAACCGGTTGTAATATCCGTGGATGCGAGTAAAAACGGTCTGGGGGCTTGTTTATTACAAAGTAATTTGCCTGTATGTTATGCATCAAAGGCACTAACTAAAACCGAACAGTCATATGCACAGATAGAAAAGGAGCTGTATGCCTGTGTCTTTGCTTGTGAAAGGTTTTATACATACATCTACGGACGAACAGAAATAACTATAGAAACCGATCACAAACCTTTAGTAAATATTATAAATAAGCCTTTAGCAAATGCACCTGCGCGCCTACAAAGAATGCTAATGAGATTACAACCGTATACGTTTACATTAGTATATAAGCCCGGCCGATATTTATACATAGCCGATACATTATCGCGTGCGGTTGCACCGAGCGCGGAGCCAGTCGATTCAGTTCACTCACGTAATCACTACGACGCGCAGGCGCAAGTATGTTCGATCAGTGCTAGTAATGTATTGACGGACACGCATTTTGTAGAAATTCAAAAAAGCACTTTAGAAGACGAAGACATGCAATTATTAACCAAAACCATAAAACGGGGTTGGCCAGTTGATAAGAGTACTCTAGATAATAAATTAAAACCCTTCTGGGAATGCAAGGAGGAGTTAGTTGTAAATTTTGGCATAGTATGGAGAGGCTGTAGGGTTGTCATTCCTAAATCAATGCGTTATAAAATGTTAAAAAATATACATAGTAGTCATTTAGGTATTGAGAAATGTAAGCTTCGAGCTCGTCAAATTATGTATTGGCCTAATATGAACACGCAATTAATAGATTACTTATCGAAGTGTCAGGCATGCTTGAACTATAGAAAACAAAATATAAAAGAACCCTTAATTCCGCATGAAATACCTGATAGACCGTGGTGCAAAGTCGGTATAGATATCTTTCATTTAGGTTCCAAATCGTATTTAATAGCGGTGGATTATCACAGTAAATTCATTGAATTGGCACAATTAAATTCAAGTACCTCTGAAAATGTTATAAATAAATTAAAAACATTATTCGGTAGACAAGGTATTCCAGAGACGGTTATGTCGGATAATGGCCCCGAGTTCTCATCTTTAGCATTTTCTGATTTTGCAAGAAACTGGAAATTTCGTCACGTCACGTCATCGCCTAGATACCCACAGTCCAATGGTCAGGTCGAGCGGTCTATTCAAACTATAAAACAAATAATTAGAAAAACTGCGTATGATCAATCGGATTTTAACTTGGCGTTATTAGAGTATTTAAATACACCAATTAGCAAAGAACTACCATCACCCGCAGAGTTACTATATAGTAGAAAGCTACGTAGCATCGTGCCGTGCAACCCTATATTATTAAAGCCAACATTACATAATAACACGGCACAAAAGATTAAAAGTCGTCAACAAATTCAAAAATATTATTATGATAGAGGATCAAAGAACTTAACACCTTTATGTGTAGGACAGAAAGTAAAAGTTAGAATAAACAATACTTGGCAATCGGGCATTGTAAAAAACAGGTTTGGAATGCGATCATATGTTGTGTTATTGAATAACGGAACTAGTTTGAGACGCAATAGAAGACATTTGATTGCTGATTCGAACCGCACTTGCTTATCACCACAGAATGAATACAGTTTGTTATATGACGATATAAACTTAGACACATCTCAATCCACGTCTGTTGGCTCCGGTGAACTAGTCTTACAATCAGCTGATGATAACTGTTCTAATGCATATCGTACTCGTTTCGGCAGGATAGTGCGGCCTCGGTGGGGCTACTCAAAAAACCGAAATTCCATAGGTGAGTGTAAATAAAATGTAAATAGAAAATAAAATGTATATCAAACTTATTTAAAAACTGAAATATAATTTTAATGATATGATTTCATGATGGAATGTTTTATTAATATTATCATTTTGTAATAGAACGTTTTAAATTATAATTGTAAATACCATGCTAAATAATATGTTTGTTTGTTATTTTAAATAAAATATTTTAAATCTAGATTGTGGAATTAAGAATGGAAATTAAATTGATTGTAAATTTAAATTAATTCGTAAAAATGTATTAAATGTAATTTTCATATTGATTTAATTCGTATAATGTATTCGTATCTATTTTAAATTCTATAATTGAAAAAATAAGTGGAAAAATAATACAGATTGTTTAGGTTGTAGCTGCTTATAATTGTTTATAAGTACCCCTTTTTAAATGATTATGTGTAGGTACTCGTATGTCTTATGTATGTCTGAACAGATTTTAATTATCTCATTGCATGTAAATTTTCCTTTATTATCACTTAAGTAATGAGTAACGTTACTTTGTAATGATTTGATTTTGATTTTATGCAAAATCACTTCACTTTCAATTATTGCATGTTTATACTATTTTCACATTTCTATTAGGGACATTGATTGTTGTTTATAATTAGTAGTATTAAATTTGATTATTATTATTTATATTATAATTATGGTTATTAATATAATAAATAGAAAAACTTTGTTTGAGAAAAGGGGTTGTAGGTATATGTAATTAGGTCACAACACCAATAATAAATATATGTGGGTAGGAGGCCCGATGAGGCGCCGGCTATTGAAATAAAGATCAATCTTGGTTTAGACGCTGTTTGATTTACTTGTCCCCTTGCTCCCAACATGACAACGTCCGGCACACGCGGACGCCGCCCCCTCGCGGCTGGCCAAACTAATGCGGGTGGAGGGAAAACCCACCCCGTCCACCCGCGGCCACACTCAGGGCGGCATGAGGCGGTGATCGGCGGGCCTCAGCCGCCCGGTTCGCCGGCGGCGGATCGGGTCCGAGTAGAGGTCGTCCTCCCGGGCCCTCTCCGCCGCCTCCTTCCGCGAGATTACTACCTCGCAGAAGGTTGCGACCGCGGTAAAACAACTGTCGCTACCGGCCATGGAGCGTACTACGGCCGGTAGCGAGAGATCCACTCCGATGACTGCAGTAAGGGCCCGGCGCTGTGCCGCCCATGCGGGGCAGACCGCCAGCGTGTGCTGGGCCGAGTCCTCACTGCAGTCGCAGTGGTGGCAGGCGGGACTCAGTTCCCTCCTAGCGACCGAGTGCAGGTACTTTCCGAAGCAACCGTGCCCGGAAAGCACCTGCGTCAGCCGGAAGGAAAGGGTCCCGTGCTGCCGCCCTGCCCACTCGGCGATGACCGGCTGGAGAGCCTCCACGGCGGCGAAGCCAGCGCGTGGAGTCTCCAGCCGGAACGACCAACGAGCCATCCTGGCTCGGCGAGCGGCTTCGCGCCACTCGCGCACATCCTCGGGCGGAGGGCGAAATCCGCTCTCCGCCCGGGAGTCAGCCACTCGCCGATAAACTTCGGCGAGCACTTCCGCCTCCAAATCCCACGGGGGAGTTCCGGCCAACGCGCATGCCACCTCCGTCGAAACGGTGCCTTAACCGCGTATGGCTCTGACCGCCATTACCCTCTGAGGGCGCCAGAGGCGTACCCTATTCTGGGCGGTCAGAGCCGCCGCCCACACCGGTGCACCGTACAGTGCCATTGACCGGACAACCCCCGTGTACAGCCGTCTTGTCGCGACGCTGGGTCCACCCATATTTGGCAAAAGTCGCCCTAGGGCAGACGCAGCGCCGACCAGCTTTGGAGCAAGCTGTTGGAAGTGCTCGTCGAAGAGCCACCTCCCGGTACGAGGACCGAGTTGACCACGATTGAGGCGCCAGGGGGTGGACCACGACGGGGTCCATGAAATAACAGGGCCTCCGTCTTATCTAGGGCCACCCGTAAGCCCAGCGCCTCAATGCGCCCGACCACCAGGGAGACTCCCCCTGTGGCCAGGCGCGCCGCCTCTTGGAAGTTTGCCCCCCGGGCTGTCACCAGGGTATCGTCTGCGTAACAGATTACACCCAGCCCGGGGGGAAAATCGGCGCGAAGGGCCCAGTCGTACCCTATGTTCCACAAGAGGGGTCCAAGAACAGACCCCTGTGGAACACCGCACGACATGGGCCGACACCTCAGATTACCTTCTCGGTCCTCGTACACGACGGTACGCTCCTCTAAATAGTCTGCCACTAGCCGCCTCAGGTACTTTGGCACCCCATGATAGTGGAGTGCTTCCCTGATGCAGCTGAATGGCAGACTATTGAATGCGTTGGCGATGTCTAATGACACCGCCAACAGCACGCCGCCACAGCTCACGGCCTCTTCGGTCACGGCCCTCAGGCGCAACACGGCGTCGACTGTCGAACGCCCCGCCCGAAAACCAAATTGGGCGTCCGACAGATCGGGGCCCACCTCGCAGAGGTGCCGGACGATGCGGGCAGAAAGAACCCTCTCAAACAATTTACCCGCCTCGTCCAGCAGCACGATCTGCCTATAGGCCGCGACCGAATCGGCAGGCCGTCCCGGCTTCCTCAATAGGACCAGCTTCCCGCTCTTCCAGCACTCAGGGAAGCGTCCCGACGCCAGGCTAGCGTCCCACACCCCCCTGAGGTGATCCGACATGTAGTCGAGGGCTCGGGCCATCACTCGGGCTGGAACCCCGTCCGGCCCGGGGGCAGTGTTCTTCGTACCATCATCCCTGAGGCAAGGAAAATCTCTGAGACACCAAAATTCTAAATTAAAATAAAATTCCAACTGCACAGTTCTCGGTAAGTTTAGAAACATTTTTTGGCCAAACTAAATTTTTTTTTTCTTCTTCTTCTGTCTGTCCCTGTGAGGACCGTAGCGTGAAGTTGTGTATACGTGTATATTTAGTGTGTTCCTTTATCCCAGTACTCCTGGTGTAATTAACCTTATAAATTTTTATGTACCCTCCATTTTTGTAACCTACTGGCTTAAAATTATAATACAATAGTTTTGTTGTATACTACTTTCAATTTATGTCAAGAAAACTTTTATAATTGTAAACTATGTCAATTCATTGAATTACTGTGGCAATAATCTGAAGATATTTATCTGTGTAATTCTCTCTAACGTGCCCAAAATCAAGTAAGCACCCTAACCGTATAAAATAGTAGTGTAAAATTGTGTTATATATATAATTACCTCACAATCTGTGAATCTAAAGATAATATAACTGGTGTCTTAGATTTTGGACCAAGAATTTTTTTAGTTGAATTTGTTTCTCAATTTTTAAAATATTAAAATTTATTGAAACTTCCTCACAGTCTGTTAATAGTAGAGAAGTACACCAGGTGTCCTATTCATTGGACCAAGAAATTTTATTAGTTAATATTGTGTCTTTATTCTAGAATATTAGATTTATTTTTTTTGTAGCTACCTCACAAAGTTTATTGTAATCGAGAAGAAGTATACTTAGTGGCTAATATTTTTTTTTTTTAAGATTAGTGGACTTTGTTAATTGTGAAAGTCATCTAATCGAGAAGAAGTATACTCAGTAGCATTATTGTTCTTACTTTTGTGAACTGTTAAAGTCATTTAGTCTACATTATTAATTTGTAAACTTGTTGAGGGTTGAACTTTCCACAAAGGCTAATTTGTTGTATAATTGAACTTAAATTGTGGACCACCATGGCCCAGTTACGTATTTTACCTTAAAAAGGATGAACTTGTTAATGAACTGTCTGCCATGGGGATTTCAGGGAATCCTGATGACATGGTTGTCGGCTTGCGAAGTGAGCTGCGTACTGCGTTGCGGCTTATCCGGTGTGGCAGCATAAAGGCCATCGCCGCTGTTCCTGCTGTTGCCGTCTCTGAGTTGTCTGTCTGCGAGCCTAAGGTCCTTGAACTGGAACAGGTCCTTTCTTCAGGTGACTTTGTTTCAAATAAAAATTGTCGTACTATAGTTGCATTGAGGGCTAATTATCTTCTCGCTAGGTTAACCAGGTGCAGTTTAGACTGTCCAGAACTAGTAGGTATCCGTGACCGCTTAGTCAAAATCTTGTCTGTGTCTGAATCGGATACCGACTCGGACTCTGAGGGTTCGCAGAAGGAGACCGAGCCTACTCATCGTGACCACATAGGTTACACCTCACCCACGCGTCCCAACGCACCCAGTTCCGACCCAATTTCAAATATAGTAGTAAGGGATAGACCCGTTAACTTAAATTCTTTTAGTATAAAATATGATGGCTCTTCTTGTGTACGTGTCTTCATTGAGAGACTGGAGGAGCTTAGATGTGCTCGGGAAGTCACCAAGGATAAGATCCTCACAGCCTTCTCTGACCTATTTGACGGTCCCGCCTTGTCGTGGTTCCGCACCAACAAGGAGAACTTCACCTCATATGAGGGCATGATAGAGGAGCTGAGAGAGACTTTCGACCTTCCTGACTATGATTATCGCCTCCGTAATGAAATCAGACAGCGTACACAGGCCCGATCAGAAACATTGGGCAACTACATCTCTACGATGCAGGCCATGTTCTCTAGACTCTCGTGCAAGATGCCCAGTGAGGAACAACTGGACATTTTGATGCACAATATTAGGCCCGATTACATGAAGGAATTGGCCCTTCATGACGTAAAATCAATAGTCGATCTGAAGCGATTGGGGAAGCGCCTAGAACTTGCGCGTGCTAGGGCTGAGGCATTTCAGGAACCAGCTTTAGATAAGTTTGGGATCACCTCGGATTTACACCATGTAAAAATAAATGTCAAAATCAAAAAACTTCTCAACAGGTCTCTGCAGTGGCCCGTCCTTCGACCTCGAGCGAACGCAAATGCTTCCGCTGTGGTGTAGGCGGCCACACTGCTTACGACTGTACACAGTCGAAAGACGTGGTGTGTTTCCGGTGTGGGCAAAAGGGAGTCAAAGCATCTGAGTGTTCAAAATGTAATGTCAAGCCAAAAAAACGAGTAAGTCAGGGCCTTGTTAAGAGATCACCATTCGGTTCAGAACGAGGTTCTCTGTCTGATGACCACTCTGATAGGGTCCTGTTTACCAAACGGGATAATGATATAAGACCGTATTTAGTAGTTAAGATCCTGAACTTAAATGTTCTAGGTTTACTTGATTCGGGTGCAGCTTGCTCTGTGTTGGGTAAGGGAGCGCACCACATTTTTTTGGAATTAGGGTTTGAGCTTGAAAGCATCCGCCCTAACTTTAGTCTAACTACAGCAGACGGCTCATATCTGCCATGTCTGGGCTGTATTTCTTTGCCTATTGAATATAATTCTGCTGTCAGGGTTATTAAGTTCTATGGTGTTCCAGAGCTTACTACTGCCATGATATTTGGTGTAGACTTTTGGCAACAGTTCAAGTTGGATAGACTGATCTCTCAGAATATCAATCTTTCCAACTTTAGCGACTGTAATCCTGTGGAAGCTCTGTCTCTCAACAGTGGTCTAGAGGATTACAACAATTTGACCGCTGATCAGAAGCGGGTAATTAACAGCATCATTGAGAAGTTTGATACGATCAACACGGACAAGGTAGGTTTAGGTCGAACATGTCTGGTGCATCATGTCATAGATACAGGCGACAGTAAGCCAATCAAGCAACGGTACTATCCGCTCTCTCCCCTGAAACAGAAGGACCTGGAAGAGGAACTGAACCGGATGTTGGAGATGGGAGTAGTGACCCCATCTCAGTCTGCGTGCAACTCACCAGTGGTGATGATGGAGAAAGCGAACGGTGACCTAAGATTGTGCCATGATTCTCGAAAGCTCAATTCTGTGTCTAAGAGCGATGCGTATCCGTTGCCTTATATCAACCAAATCCTAGACCATCTCAATAATGCAAAATATTTGACTTCCATTGATTTAAGTGCGGCTTATTGGCAGATTCCTTTTGACTCGCCTCAATCCGCCGAGAAGACCGCCTTCACCGTCCCAAGAAGGGGTCTCTTTCAGTACAACGTTATGTGTTTCGGTCTCATCGGAGCTGCAGCTTCGATGGACACCTGTTTGGTCCCGAGTTCGACAATAGGGTATTTGTATTTCAGGACGACATAATCGTTGTAGCCAGCACCTTTGAGGAGCATGTGGACCTCTTACATAGAGTCTATCAGCGCCTTAAGGATGCGGGCCTCACGATCAACATGCAAAAATCGCATTTCTGTCGTCGCGAACTGAAATACCACGGGTATTATGTTGACAAGCATGGCCTGCGGACAGACCCAGGTAAAGTTGATGTCATTTTCAACTATCCTACACCTTCCAATGCTAAGGAGGTGAAAAGATTGCTGGGCATGGCTGTGTGGTATAGGCGTTTCGTGATCAGTTTTTCTAAGATTGGTAAACCCTTATGTAAATTAACTTCTAAGAATGTATCATTTGAGTGGACGCGTGAAGCTGAAGAATCTTTCAACCTGTTGAAAGCCGCTTTGGTCACCGCTCCTATTTTGGAAATGCCTGACTACTCTTTACCTTTTAGGATTCTCAGTGACGCGTCATCCTTCTCTGTGGCTGCTGTACTCACGCAGACACATCGCAGTCCCCGACGAACAAAATCGTAATAGGAAAATTACAATTTTACAGGAGCAAATAAAAACTGAATATCTTGAATTCTATCAAGACTAAAAAGAAGATTCTTTTATCAAAAATAGGGAATATTTTTTTGCACTAGATTTTTACTAAATTTTTATCATAAATTTTCTTTATCAGTAAGAAAATTGTGAAAATGTCCATTACTGAAATAAGCTATGGAAAAAATTAACGCAAACTAACTTTACGATAGTGTTCGACTGTAATCACAAATCGGTGTTGCTGTAGTAATCGTTCATTATGATATTGTTCCATGGTAAATATGAATATACTTTCTATTCGTAAAATGACATTGCAATCGTATTCGATGATATAACTGACTTTAATATTACGGTAAACATAAATTACATGCTTATTTGATGATTACTTTTAGGTGTTATGAAAGGTAAGCAGCAAAATTAACTATTTCGGTACCTATGTATAAATAAAGTTTTTATGTGTATTACTTTAAATTTGACATTATTTATCTATTTATGTTTTGATGCATATTGTATTAATTTTACAGGGTTATTTGTAGCACTGTAAATTGAACCTAAATATTGTCAGCTTATAATCTAGCGAGTTTTCAATTGGGCAAGACATACAATCCTTACTAATTTTATAAATGCGAAAGTAACTCTGTCTGTCTGTGTAGCTTTCACGCTAAAAGTACTGAACCGATTTACATTAAATTAGTACACAGATACCCTAGAGCCTGAGGAAGGACATATACTACTTTAAATGCAAAAAAGGGTTGTAAGGGGTCGAAATAGGGGTTGAAATGTTGTATGAAAGCATCGTCATTGCTTGGGATTCACTCAAATGGTACCCAAAGTCACTATTCCATGCGGACGAAGTCGCGGGCACACGCTAGTTGATTATAAATTTACTATTTAATGGCGACAAATTAAACGCAAAAATTATCAATTTTTATTATTATAATATGAAACAAAAATTAAAACAAAAATTACTGAATTTAATTTTTATCTATATCTTCTTGTTGTTGTTCAGGTATAATATTGAGATCTGCATAATTTAAATTACTATAAAAACTGTGATAACATTTAGGGATGGCCTCACTTTCACACAAAGACTTCAGGTCAGGAAACAGAGCCTTGGTGATAGGTAAAGGGTGGCTGTAAACATTTTTGAGTGTTTGTATATCAACCTGGCCAGGGACGGGTTTTCGTCCTCGTTTGGGTTTGTTTAGTTGAAGTTTTGTATCGAACTCGAAAGTATCATTGTCGAAGTCATACTTATACTGTAAAATTGTTGGTTTCAAATGAGAAACTGTCACCTCCATCAATTTCTCCATCAATCCACTGAATTTTTCGGCCTTGGGTGTCGTTTAACCAACTCTTGCCACTAATAAGATTCTGTCATTTTTCCCTCGAACAATATGGTAATAGCCGCTTACTCTAAAATGTTGACTTTTGAGATTTGGTAATAGGTTTTTGCGTTATTGATGGTGTAAATTTTTCACTTATGTTATACGTTGAACAAAAACATAAAGATCATTATTGAAGCGATAAATCCAAGAGTATTCATCGCCCGATCATAAAAAAATTTCAATGATTTTAATAGGGTGTGTAGATAACGAATATTTAATAAACCCGATTCTATCGTAATAGCGATTACCATAGTGTTCGTCGGGGACTGCGACATGAGAAAGTGGAACACCCTATCGCGTATTGTAGTCGTTCTCTCAACAAAAACTAAGTCAACTACAGCACCACTGAGCGAGAACTCCTAGCGGTGATCTTTGCTCTGGAACAGTTCAGGCAGTACGTGGAAGGTCAGAAATGCACCGTAGTTATGGACCACGCCTCGCTACTGTGGTTCCGCAAGCTTAAGAATCCGACAGGTCGCCTAGCGCGCTGGAGCATGAGGTTGAGCCAGTTTGACGTCGATATAGAGCATTGAAAAGGTAAAGACCATGTGGTACCCGATGCTCTGTCACGAATTCAAATTGACACAATAGGTACCAGCGTCACTAAGGACTCTTGGTATCTCCACACTCTAGACAGTGTGAAGAAGGACCCTCAGCATTTCCCCAACTTTGATATACGTAATAACTGTTTATACAGGCTATCAAAAAATAAATACTCTCAGACCTCTGATTTTGATTGGAAGCTGGTGGTGCCGCTGGAAGACAGGTTATCCCTTCTCACCAGTTACCATGACGACGTCATGAGTGCCCATGGGGGCGTTTGGAAAACCCATAAACGCCTGGCCCTCTACTATTACTGGCCTAAGATGTACGAGAGTGTTAAGGAATATGTAGGCAAGTGCGAGACTTGTAAGCAGTACAAACCTGTGAACACTACTCGCCCCGGTCTAATGGAGGCCATCTCTTGTGACCTGCTGGGTCCATTCCCTACTTCCAACAAGGGAAACGTTCATTTAATTGTGGTCTCGAACTATTTTAGTAAATATGTCATGTTGTGTCCTATACGGATAGCTACAGGCGTTGCTGTCGCGAGATTCATAGAAAAGAATGTTTTCCTAATCCACGGGGTTTGTAAAACTATTTATATGGATAATGGCCCACAGTTTGTTAGCAAACCGTTTAAGAACTTATTAGTTAAGTACAATGTGCCTAACATTTATTATAATCCCAGATATCACGCGCAGATCAATCAGGCAGAGCGAGCTATTCGCAACGTGATTCAGGAAATTTCCTGCTATGTGAAATCACATCAAAAGAAATGGGACGAGAACCTCGTGGAACTCCAGAGTGCCCTAAACACGGCTGTAAGCGAGGCCACTCGTTTCAGCCCGTATTTTCTTGTTCACGGTAGGGAATTCACAGGGGATGGTGTTCTTTATAGACAGGAAGAGATTCCTTCCCATCCTGATTCTGTTTCCATTGATAGTCCAGTGTCCTTTGGCGAGAGATTGAAGGAACTTCATCATATATACGACCAGGTGAGGAAATACTTAGATATTGCTCACCGGCGTAACGAAAAATACTACAACCTCAGAAAAAGGCATGTGGAATTAAAAGTGGAACAGATTGTTTACAAAAGAACATTCTATCTATCTAACAAGGCTAAGAACTTTACGGCGAAGTTGGCGCCTAAATTTATGAAATGCATTGTTACCGCCAAACGCTCTCCTTTAGTCTATGAACTGTCGGATTTGGATGGTAAGGATCTGGGAGTATATTACATTAAGGACATCTTGAAGTATAGTGAAAAGAAACAACCTTCTGATCCTTCTCCTCCCTATGTCGGTTCCGTCTCTACTCGTATGTCGCCCGGCCGATTATGAGATTGCACACTTCGCATCACGCGGTCTCATTTTACCACACACCTGCTCACTCTATGTTATTCACTTATGTGAGAACCATACAGTGATTCGAGTAGTTAATAGGGTGACACTTCTGTGGTATTGGATAAGGTCTTTTGACATTGTTTGTTTTTTTGGTAGTTGTTGTTTTGTTTGGATTTCGTGTTGCTCACAATGAGTGTGGTCATCGCGAGCTATATAATTTATTTAGCATTTCTCAGGTTGGCCCTGTTGATGATATTTCCTGCGCATGCTACGCAGGGAATACTTTGAGGGAGGGGGTGGTGTAACAGTTATTTATCCAATATATTTGTTTTGCGTACGGAGTTGTCAACACTGACACCTGTCGCCCCGCGTCGCACTTATTGATTTATCCGAAGTAGATTGTAACTATAGTATTGATGTCTCTTCGTCCGCTATCGGACCACTAGATGGCGTGTTTTTTCGGTATGTCGTAGTAATAATTTATCCTGTCAAATTGTATTGGTGTTAAATGTGTCCTGATATGGTATGAAGTGGTTACCTTTGAATTGAGTCAAGTTAACCTCAATGATAATTTGAATTCGATTGAGCTCCCATTCATGACTAAATAAAGAAGGGATTCTTTCTAGAAGTTTCACAAACCGAGCATATATAAGTCCGGCTTCCAGCCGCAAGGGACACTCTGGTGATTCTAGTCTTCCGATCTGAAGTAGCATTCTGATTGTCTGTTTATTCATTTTTAGTAAATTCTGTGTCCTAAGTACCCACTTCAGTGGTAAGTTAATCTTATTTTTCTTGTAGTCATTTGTTTCTGCAATCTGAACGATTATATGAGTGTTAATTCATTCGTAGGGCTCCAGATTTCGGGTCAAGAGATACTTCTCAGACGGCGTGCTCTTTTGTTTGTGGCCTTCTTGTGCGTAAATGAGCTCCTAAGTATCATCTGATATACTGGCAGTCACGCGGCTCACAAGCAAGCGGTCAGCCTCATTCCAGGGTCACGTAATTTTGTTAATTTAACTAATATAAATACCTAACTTACCTACCTACCTAATATAAATAGCCGACTCGGGCTGCTGTGGAAATAACCTGCAGGATTGCTGACGAAGAGGCTCCTAGCAACATCTGCTCGGCGTTGACGCGCGCCGCTGGGGGATCCTTTTTTTGGAATACCTACTATCTATATATATTCAATTTTAAGTTTATAACTCTGTATTTTTGAATGTAATATACATGTATGTATGACTGAGGTGTAAGTTGTGTTTCTCTGAAGAGTCCCTTAGGTTTCCCACACGCACACATATCCGTACCCCTCTGTTGTCGACAAGGCGCCTCGAGGTAACCCAAATCTTGTGAATATCTCCGCTGGGTTAGCCGGTGAGTAGACCGCCTGACAGGTTCAGCGGTTACAAGACGTGTAGCCATGCAATTATGACTAGTGCTCACATATTCAATTTTAAAATTAATAGATACTAAGTCCGTGTGGTGACGGATTAAGAATACGGAGTGTCACCACCCCTATTCATCCCCTGGGTGTCGTAAAAGCCGACTAAGGGGAAAAACTACGCAGGACAACAGCGGCAAAGAGAAAGAAAACTTGACACAAACCCCATACCAACCCGTCTGGCCAGCGTGGTATAGTAGGCCCAAACCTCCTTTCTAAGGAGAGGCCTATATCCAGCAGTGGATTATTCAAGGCTGTTGATGTGATGCTGTGATGATGAGATACTATTATCTATCGCATAGCACTGAAGACGATTTGCAGATATTTCTGGTATTCCTTTATCAGGATTAAATATCGATATTAAAGGCTTATGATAGGTTCTTAACCTAAACGGCATTGTTCGACCATACAAATATTGATGAAATTTTTTTTATACCGAAAAAAATAACAGTAGCCTCTTTTTGAATCTGGCTATAACGTGTTAATGCTGCACTAAGGGATCGATGCATAAAAGCAATGGGCTTTTCTATACCCTCTTCGACTTGTGACAAAATGGCACCGAGAGCATTTGGTGACGCATCCACAGTTACAATTAAGTGAGCATTTGGATTAAAATGAGCTAATGTTGTAACTGTTACCAATTCACGCTTAATGTGCGACACAGCATTCCCGTGTTCTCCTTGCTCCAGAACCATTTTACATTTTTTTGTAACAATTTATGCAGAGGGCTTAGTATAGTCGACGCGTTTTGTATAAAATTTTCGTAATAATTCACCATGCCCAGAAATGATTTTAATTCCGATACATTTGTAGGAACACGCGACTGCAAAATTGCTGTAAGTTTTTCCGGTGATTTATGGATACCATTACGATCAATCACCACTCCCAAGTAAGCAACTGATTCTTAAAAAACGAACACTTGTCCGATTTTAATACATCACCAGAATCTTGTAGTCTGCTAAAAACTTTTTGTAACTTACTTAACATTTGTTTTTCGTCTACCCCCTAAATTAAAATGTCATCAAGGAATTGGATCCATCCAATCCTGTAAGTACTGATTCCATTGTTCTCTGAAAAATAGCGGGTGCACTTGCCAAACCAAATACTAGCCTCCTGAATTTAAATAACCCCTTATGTGTATTAATGCAAGTGAGCATTTGTGATGACTCATTCAGACCTAGCTGATTATATGCTTGTGAAAGATCCAGCTTAGTGAAGTATTTAGCACCATGTAGCTTTGAAAATAATTCGTCGTATCTAGAGAACGGATAGATAGATAGATAGATATTTTATTTGTACACCAGGGTTTTACAGACATTATAAAGTAATTAACAACAGATGTAATGTACAAAGGGCGGCGTTATCGCTTAGTGCAATTTCTTCCAGGCAACCTTTGGATGGACTGGATTCATTTAGAACTGGTAATAGGAATACATAAATTATAGAAATAAATAAGGTCTTAACCTATGAAATATTTAATATACATAAATCCTAGAAATCTATATTTATACACGGTGATTTTGAAAGAGTTTTGGGTTTGTTTTTTTTTTAATTATTTATCAGTAACAGAAGCCATATATAACGTTAATTTAATCATCATCAGCCTATCGCAGTCCACTGCTGGACATAGGCCTCTCCCATTGCACGCCACTTAGATCGATTTTGGGCTTCTCGCATCCAGCTCCTGCCAGCCATCTTGCGCAAATCGTCACTCCACCTGGCCTGTGGGCGTCCTACACTACGTTTGCCGAGACGCGGTCTCCACTCAAGAACTCGTTTTCCCCAACGGTTATCGGTTCTGCGGCTAATATGGCCAGCCCACTGCCACTTCAACTTGCTGATCCGGTACGCTATGTCGGTGACCTTAGTTCTCTGCCGGATCACCTCATTTCTGATGCGATCCCTTAGAGAAACGCCGAGCATAGCCCTTTCCATAGCACGTTGAGCGACTTTGAACTTGTGGACCAGCCGTACCGTAAGTGTCCACGTTTCAGCTCCGTATGTCATGACGGGTAGGACGCACTCATTAAAGACTTTCGTCTTAAGGCACTGTGGGATCGACGATGAGAAGACTCGACGTAGCTTCCCAAACGCTGCCCAACCCAACCGAATTCTTCTGTTCACCTCGTCCTCGAAGTTGTTTCTACCTAACTGCAATGTCTGCCCGAGGTACACATAATTTTGAACAACTTCGAGAACGGCACCGTGTACCGCAATCGGTTCCGGTAGTACATGTTCGTTGAACATGACCTTGGTTTTATCCAAGTTCATCCGTAGGCCGATGCGTACAGAAGTGTCAGCTAAGTCATTCAGCACTTGCTGTAGGTCCTGCAACGTCTCTGCCATGATGACGATGTCATCTGCAAATCGCAAGAGCCATCTCGATTTCGTCAATGCTAACTTCTGGCAGGTCTTCGGTGTAGTGACGTGTTAATGTGGCTCTAGAGTCCTCATTTTCGGGATCAGGTCGAGATGCATGCGAAGCGTATAACCGGCCATAGAAGCTTTCCACTTCCAAAAGGACTGCCGGCTTCGAAGCAACGACTTCTCCACTTTCTGTAGTCAACTTTGTCAGGTGGCTTCTTCCAAGAGATTGTACGAACACTTTTGACCCCCGATTTTGCTCGATCGCTCTTTCAATTGAAAGAGTATTGGAGCACCGGAGGTCGTGTCGTACGAGTTTACTGATCTCTCGGTTTAGAGTCCGCTTTGCCGACAAAGTGACAGGTGGGTTTTCACGTCGTTTCTTCATCAGCCCTAGGGTCCTTTCTGAAAGCTTCGACTTCCTGCCCTTACGCTGCATTTCACAAAATCTCATACCTTCTTCCCTGAGGATCTGAACCACATTTTTGAGGTTCTGGTTTACGTCGATTGTGGTTTCCACGGCAGCGAATCGGTTTTCCAGTTTTGACCGGAACGTTTCAGATCCTGTCATGGCTTGGAGCCGAGTTGGTCGGAGCCTGGATTTCATCAAACAGACACGTTCCGCCTTAAAGTTGATATTCAGAGAGCCCCGGACAAGTCGGTGATCACTACCGGTATTAAACCTATTGATCACTGAGACGTCTCTGAATATGTGCTTTCTATCCGTCATGATGAAATCGATCTCATTTCTGGTCATAGCGTCGGGGCTTTGCCACGTCCACTTCCTTTGGGGCTGTTTCTTGAAGAAAGAATTCATCAAAAACAGCCCCTCCCGTTCGAGGAAGTTGACCAGCATTTGCCCCCTATGATTCCTGCTTCCAAATCCATGGGATCCTACTACCGATTCGCCGCAATTCTGTACTCCCACTTTAGCGTTGAAGTCACCCATAACAACGTTGTAGTGGGTCTTAGTTGTGAAGTGGAGGGCCCTCGATATGTCATCGTACATATCCTCCACCTCGTCGTCCGAATGTGCCGAGGTCGGTGCGTACACTTGCACAACCTTGAGGCTATACCTCTCGGTGAGCTTGATAATGAGGTACGCTACCCTGTTCGACACACTGGAAATTTCCACAACGTTGTCAGATAGGGACTTATTTACCAGAAACCCAACCCCACCTTGGGATTGTTGGTCTCCCTCGCGGAAGTACATTAGGTGGCCTGACTCGAGGGTTATGGTGTCCTCCCCCTCTCTTCGGACTTCACATAGCCCTAGGATATGCCACCTAATCTTCCCAAGTTCCACCTCAAGTTGCGCCAGATGCGAGTCTAGCCGTAGCGTGCGTCCGTTGTACGTAGCCAGGGTCAGTCGGTTGTGGTGGCCTCCCGTAGCCCGGAGATTCTTCGCACCCCCTGCCCCGCCTTTACCGAGGTCGCCACCATGACCAGGAATAGCGGGGCCGCCGGGAACTGGGGGCCGTGGCCTTTGTTGCGTCTGCATGGGAGGGGTTTGCCCATAATCGCCACGCTGGGCAGGCGGGTTGGCGATCGCAGGGCGTAGCTTGTCGCACCGGTAACGCTGCTGCCCGTCACCGGCCTGTTGTATTTAGCTACGCCTATTGGGATGGATATACCGCCATCGGTCGGTCGCCAGAGCCTCGTTCGTCATTCAGCAGGATGCACCGCGGGCAGGTGAGGTTGGCTTGGGGCGAAAGATGGTGGTTCGCCCCTCACACCCTTTAATAAAATATATATATTTTTTATCATCAAAGTCGATATTCATATCGTTTACAGAGAAAAAGTGAGAACCAGTAGTAGGGCATTCAATCACACGTAGGTTAATACTACGAATAGAAATACTATGCGTTTTAATATCGAGTCACATAAAATCGCATTCGCCAATAAAAACAAAGCTACCGAGTTGCGCCGGAGTCGTCCAACCAATGACGTCTGCCCCGTAGGCGCATGCGCGAGACTCACCTGTAATCGTGAGGCGTCATTCGCTTTCAGTCGGTCAGTAATACCATAACATCGTGACGGCACGCTACATTGATTAGCGCTAAAATGAGTCGACAGTACGAATTTTCAAACGTGGAATACTTCTTGGCAATGGTACAGCTGTACGCTACTGCCAACTACAACTTGGAAGAGGCTGGGCGTTTGTATTCCCAGCCGGAGCATTTAAATGCACTACGGCTACGTGGAATCGAAAGCCCCCAAATTCCCTCCACACCTACCATCTTGGCTGCAACCCAACGTCTTCTCGACCACGAACAATTTCATGCGCCGCCTCCTCACGCGCAAGGTCAAGGACGTTTAAATTATTATTATATATATTATAGTGTAGTGCGTGCATACCTGGACAATGAGTTTAGTGATCGGTGGATAGGTCGAGGAGGGCCAGTGCCTTGGCCACCTAGAAGCCCGGACTTAACGCCCCTGGATTTTTTCTTATGGTCGGAAATAAAAAGTTTTGTTTATACACGGGAATATGAAAGCCGTGATAATTTACACATTGCGATAGTGGACGCTTTTGATAAAGTGAAAAGTGATAAAGACACATTAAGAAAATTATAAAACAATTGCATTAAACGTGGACGTTTGTGTATTATTGAATGCAGCGGACTCCATTTTGAGCAGTTGCTTCGATACAGAGAAGTGTAAATAGTGTAAATAGGTATGTAAGTTAATTATTCTGTAGATAGCTCCGATTTTTTAAATACGCCTGAAATATTTATACCTACAGTCCGTTGATAAATTGATTTACTAACTTTTAAACTTTCGCGTTCCATGATAATTAATATTATTTAACGGGAATTAACGCGATCTCTTATTTAGGGTATTACATACCTCTGGTTTGCCTGACGTTTCGACCAGGTTGCACCGGCCGTGGTCACAGGCTGACTCCTGTACAGGTATTACAGGTATGTAATACCCTAAATAAGAGATCGCGTTAATTCCCGTTAAATAATATTGATAAATTGATTTGTTGTGAAAAGAACAATCGTGGTTAATAATCGAAAAGAAGTTTAAATAAAATAGGTATTTCCGACGGTCCTAAGCCCGTGTAAAGTACAAGATTTCTACACCACCTAAAGGTTGGCTGGTAGAGAATGCCCAGGGCATTAAGTCCGCCGATGTACATAAGTGCATGAAGATGTAAAATAAATAAATAAAAAAAATAAAGTATGAAGGACAAATTGGAGTCTATCTACGTAAGTACTCGCTAGCTCGCGCCTATAGGTATACTTTTATCAGCTGCTTTTAGCGTCAGCGCTGCGCAGCGGCCGGCGAAACGCCCACGGACGTGTTTCATTCATATAAGATAATGAATGAATGATCAGTCCATTACTACTTTCCAAGTCGATCGAGTAAAAATGAATATTAAAACTGAAACTTTTTTTTAGACAACATTACAATTGATTTAATCATTTTTATTGGTACTATAGATGATTCCAAATTAAATGTTTCGTTTCCAAAACGCCTATAAAATCACCGTGTATATAAATACTATGCATACATACGTTAATATATACATACGCTAATTTCCAACAATTGGAGACAGATAATGCTCATATAGCATAGTCTTGAAGGTGGTTACGGATTGCGCACGTCTGATAGTAACTGGCAAAGCATTCCATAAACGTACAGCTTCTTCGGAAAATTATTTTGTGTAGACATTAGTACAGAGGACCTCAGACATTTCATATTTGTGTCATGAACTAACTTAAAGCATTCTTTGAGGTAAATAGGAGTTAATGCATAAAACAGAATATCATACAGAAGCGTAAGGATATGAGTATTCCGGCGAAGGATTGGAAGGATTGGATTGGAAGCCACCTGAGCTTTTTACGGTAGTAGGAATCATGATCCTATTTGCGAAGTCCAAATTTGACCAATTAATTTTAACAGGCATTATGGGACTGCCAATGATGCATACCTGTTGAATTTTGTAGGATTAATTTTGAGTCTATAGTCGTCACACCAAGCACTTATGTGCTCTAGATCTGAATTAATAATAATAAGCGCAGTCGATAACATACTGACAGGTGCATGGGTGTATATCTGCAAATCATCAGCATACAGGTGGTAGGATGAAAGTATATGATTGTGTAGTAACGGAACGTTACCTTGTCTATGATTGACAAATGTCAAATGTGCTTTATGTCAACTCTCCCCTCTTGTCGCATCAACCCAAGAAGCAACACGTAGCATGAATCCTTAGATTTATAATATAATATTAATACTTACAATAAATGTAACATACACTCAACAATAAACTGAAGAAGACCTACATATTATTTTTAAAATAATGAAGACAACAATACATGGCGCAGTCGGTAGGATTTTCGAAGATTGAAAACGTGCCGGTCACCGGTTAGTATAAAACACGAGCCTGCATTACTATACTTAACACATAATGTCAGAGGATGAAAAAGGCGTTATGACGTGTGCGGTGGAATATAAAATGCCGAAAGGTTTAAATCTGGACAACATCGACAACTGTTATACACAATGGCAGAGATTCAAACAGAGTTTCAGGACGTTCATCATGGCAGCCGGTGTAGAAAAATTTTCTGAAACTCGGAAAGCGGCAATATTGCTAAATTGCATCGGGCAACAGGCTCAGGAGCTTTATTTCAATGTGCTAAAAATCGACGAAAAGGCAAAATTAGAAGATGTACTAGATGTCTTTGAAAATTATTTTAAGCCAAAGCAGAATGATGTAATTAATACATATAACTTTAACAAGAGAACACAAGAAGAGGGTGAGTCCTTTGATGCATTCTATACAGCAATCAGGAAGATGGCAGAAAACTGCAACTTTGGAGACCAGAATGAGCGCATGATACGGGACAGGATAGTCATCGGTGTCAAGGAGCAACGGATGCAACAAAAACTTCTCGAAGTAAAAGACTTGACGATGAACAAGGCAGTAGACATATGTAGATCTGCGGAGCTGTCCAAGGAACATTTGAAGACACTGGCTAAGTCGGAAGTTCATGCGGTGCAGGAATCAAAGTCATCTCGGCTACACACATCATTTGAAAATAGAGCTAAGTATTTCAATAATAATTATAAAGATAACAAATTTAATATTGATAAGAATAGATCATTTAACAGTAATTTTAAAAATAATGAAGGCAAAGTCAGTTTCAATAAATATTTTTATAAGTGTAAAAAATGTAATACTGAACATGGTCAGAGACAATGTCCTGCATATGGGAAAAAGTGCACTAAATGTAATAAAATGAATCATTTCAGTGTAGGTTGCTATCTTACAAATAAAAATAAAAAAGTTCATAATATTAATGAACCTTGTCAGAATAGTGTGCATGACTTATGACTAGTTAGCACTATAGATATTAAGAATAATGAGTGGATAGAAAAACTAAGAGTTGAAAATAAAAGAGTGACATTCAAATGTGACACAGGTGCACAGATTAATGTTATTAGTTTACAAGATTTGAAACAATTAGTCGATGATGAGAATAATATCAGTTTAACTGAGACTATAACTATAATAGAGGTCTTTGGAGGTGGCAAGTTATTTCCTTTAGGGAAAATAACATTAAAAGTTTATAATAATAATATTAATGATGATGAGTATGTAAAACTTGAATTTGTAATAATAAAAGAGCAGGTGAGACCTATTTTAGGTTTAAAGTCACTATT